>JAENPR010000967.1:0-251056 GCA_018135685.1 Themeda triandra
GTCTCGTAAGATTCAAAATCAAACGAAGTTAGAAGTCCATCATCATGGAGCCTCTTCATGCGATTTTCACTTATATGACCCAAACGACAATGCCACATATATGTAGGACTTAACTCATTAAGCCGAGGCCTTTTAGCATTAACATTACGAGACAGTGCATCATCAAGATTTAAAATAAATAATCCATTCACAATGGATACAAGAGCCACAAACATATCATTCTTTGAGATAACACAACCATTGTCTTTACTCGCAAATGAATAACCATCCTTCATCAAACATGAAGGTGACACAATGTTTCGACTTAGACTAGGAACAAAATAACAATTATTCAATTCCATGACAAATCGATGGCGGGTGAAGTTGCATCGTCCCGACGTTCAACGCAAAGCAACTCTTGCATTGTTGCCCACGCGGAAATCAACCTCTCCTTTCTTCACGCTTCTACTTCTTATCATTCCCTGCATCGTATTGCAAATATGAGCAACCGATCCGGTATCAAATACCCAAGAATTGATATAAGAGTTAGCGAGGAAGATGTACGTAACATAAACAACAAGCGTATGAGCGGGAGTACCTTTACTACCGCCGTCCTTCTCTAAGGACGCCAAGTACGGCTTGCGGTTTCTCTTCAGTGACCATTCTTACCACAATGAAAACATTTAGCATCGGCCCGGTGGTCCGGCTTTGGGGCGGGCGGAGGCGGCTTAGAGATCTCATCTTTAGCCTTGCCCTTTTTCTTCCCCCGGCCCTTCTTTCTCTTAAAGTTAGGCTTGTTACGGATTTGCCAACACTTGGCCACCGACCTGCTTCTTAATGTCGGCCTCTGCTTGTTTTCGGCATGCCACACAACTCATTCAAGCCCCTCTGCCCCATGCATATGGTAGTTATAATGAAGTTCCCATAGCTAGGCGGCGAGATGAGAGAATGAAATCATTAGCCAACTCTGGGCCAATTGGGAAGCCTAGCTTCTCCAACCTCGAGTGTAACCAACCATCTTGATTACGTGTGGCCCAACAATTTGCACCCTCTCGCTAGCTTGGTTTCGGCAAAGCGCCTTAGAGACATTGAACCTTTCGGTCTAGCTTGAGTTTGGAACATATCCTCAAGCGCCACGATCATATCGTTCGTTTGAGTGATTGTTATCGAGGCGCATCTCCAGATCGGATTCCATACATGCAAGCATAAGGCGGCTTATTTCAAGATCGGCATCACATGCTTTCTTGTAAGCGTTTTCACGCAGCGAGATGCATCATCATCGGGCTCATCGGTAAGGGGGTGTCTAGATATTCCTCCTTTTTTTCAGCCACGAGAACAATTCTCGGATTGCGGATCCAATCCGCATAATTTGTTCCATTCAACTTATCTTTCTCAAGGATCGAACGCAAAGTAAATGGTTGCTTAGAAGACGCCATTTAATCTACAACAAAAGTAATGTAAAATACTAAGACAAAATATCCATGATAGAGTAAATAATATCAAATATGATCTACTCCCACTAAAATCAATATCCCTCGATTGAAACTTAGTGATTCAAGACCCACAACTAGCAAGTCGACTAGTGAGCTTTAGCATCACCGCTAGAAGACATGATAGATCGGTAAGCAACTCTTTGCTAATCATATCGCATATGACTCTTGTTGTTGGATAGCATCTCTATGCTTGGGTTACCAACTTCTTATGCTCCAAGGTCCCTAACCGTTAGGATGACCTTGTTTAAGCAACCAAACCTTCTGCAGTAAGTATCCGATACGAACCTGTCTAGTCAAGAAAAATCGATGGCACCCTAATTTCATAGACCCACCATCGATTGTACAAGATAGTGACAGTGCAAGGTTTGGGGGAGCACAAACTTAAACATTACTGAGGGATCACCATCGATTGTACAAGATAGTGACAGTGCAAGGTTTGGGGGAGCACAAACTTAAACATTACTGAGGGATCGTTCTACTTCACTACCGCACGAATGTGGACAAAAATATTATAGCATGTGAAAGTAGAACATGGTAAGAACGGCATAAACACGGATATGACTTGGTATAGCCCATTGTTCTTTTCGAGATCTCCATCTCTTCAATCACTAGACAAAATCAGGTAACCGATTCCGACTACAAAAAGTAAATCGCTTGAAAAACTCTATCTTCCAAGCCATTTTTCGCAAATCTAGCTCGGGCCAAACTCAGTTTGGGGTGGATGTAAAATTTTTTCTCTACAACTTTCGTTTAAGAATCGTCTCGATCCGAGTTACAGTTAAAAAGTTACGGCTGTTTTACGAACAGAACTTTTCTCGGCAACCCGGCGCCCGGTGGCTAATCCAATCCGCCACCGCCGCGCATCACATGCGCTCGGCACTTGACCTAGGGTTCAATTCGATCAATCGATTGATCTCTAACTCGCCGTGATTGGATTTACATGTATCACTTAACTCGGATGGCGGAATTCCGGCCGTACGAGTAGATCGTTACAAGACCAACGCGACAAGATCATGAACCAAGATCAGAGACTCATCTAAAACCGTGCATATCACATATGCGACATCCAGAACCTATAACAACGTAGTATAGAGCTTTGATACCACTGTAGGGTTATGAGGGTGCTACGCTAGCCAGAAAACAAAACTTTTTACCTAATCGCCCAGGATCTACTACTAGTTACAGGTTACGGGATTACCACTTGACGCGCAGATGCAGCGGAAGACGACTCGATGTAGTCGAACGCGTCGCAGCAGTGCCGTGCAGTTGCGTGGTCGTCCAACAACTCCTCCCACCACTTGCGGTTCGTGCGGTTCGTCCTCGTGCTCCAGATGCAGCACCTCCGAGGTGTCACACACGTACGAGGAGAAGCGTGCGCCTCCGGTTGCTAGGTCCGCGAGGAGCGAAGGCGAGAGCGTGGAGGGCGCGGCGGGCGCCAAAGGCGTGGATTGGGTTTGGCCGCGCCCTCCCCTCTACTTATATAGGCGTCTCTCATGTGCCCCCGAGTTGGAGGCCTATTAGAAATCCTAAGCCTTGTCTAATTCGAGTCCAACTCGAATTGGGCTTCCGGCCTCTTAAGCGTGCGACCCTATGGGTTCACGCACACATAGACATGGGCCGAATACTCCTATTCGCCCAATAGCACAGCGGCCTCTAGCAAGGCGTGACAACTCCTATGTGCACGCAAATGATCATATCGACGAACCACTACGACCACATACGAGTTACTCCCTTGCCTCATGATATTTGGTTCAACTCGTGGGTTAACACTTAACCCAAGCACGGCCATGCATTTGTTGATCCAATCACTTGAGTGATCCAGTGATATCACTCTCCTTAGAGAGGGCAAGTCCCATCTTGATTGTCTATGTCTCACAAAGCATGCTTCTCGACAAACCCGAAGACATCCTTTATAACTACCCGAAGAAGTAGCGTTTGTCGGTCCCTAAGCAAGTCGATACACATCTCGAGCACATACAACAATCTCGGGTCGAAGGACATAACGTATATGATGTGTATAGAGACAATCTCATGTCGGGTCGATCCGGCCTACATGTCATACATGTGCCCACATTATTAGTTCGACATCTCCATGTCCATGACTTGTGAAACATAGTCATCAACTAATAATGTGCTAGTCTAATATTCATGTGTGTCCTCACATGAACTCCGACCGAGGACGAATATAGAATATCCATACAAGTAAAAGAGTTCCACAAACAATTCACATAATTGCCAATCAATACAAGTTGTCTTTAATGGATATTCAATGGACACATTTTACATATCATGGATACAAGCGGAATATCATCATCTCTATGATTACCTCTAGGGCATATTCCCAACATGTAGTGGATGGTAAGGTGATGAAGAAGAGTGGATGTATGGTGAATGAGGTTGCTCCTTTATGTTATCTCCCTTTCTACTTCTATTGAGACAAGGCTAGCTTTTTTTTCAGATGCCTAGCCTTTTTGGGATGTGTCTCACCTAACAAATGATAACTGAGAGAGAATCTCTAACTGTGGAGCATGGAGCAACCCATAGGATAAAAATGGTGAAGGTGCGTACTTACAGTGTAGAAGCAACACAAGAATGGTGGTATGGATGATAATGCGTGCTCCCAGTGTAGGAGTAGCATAATTATGATGGTGAGATGCATACCCCTAGGGTAGGAATAGCACGAATGGTGATAGTAAGGTGCGTACTCCCGGGGTAGGAGCAGCATGGTTGCGTACTTCTGGATTAGAAGCAGCATATTTGGTGATGTGTGGATCCTGGATCCTGATCTTAGGGTAATGACAAACCTCTAACAAAGGTTCTACAAGTCTTAACCAAACTCAATGCAAGCAAGTAGCTTATGTAGAAGGTTTCCATCATGATATATATATATATATATATATGCTATGCTACACCGGTGTAGCATAAGCTATTCTACACCCGGACCCAACCAACCAAAGCCCATCCCGCCCGCGCGCCTGTACGCCTCCGCCCGTGCTCCGTACCCCCGTGGTCAAAATGAAGGAGTCCGACCAGCTCGCGACTTCATTCATCACCCCTGTGGGCATGTACTGTTATGTCACGATGCCCTTCGGCCTTCGAAATGCCGGGGCAACATATCAGCGCTGCATGCTTCACGTTTTTGGCAAACACATAGGAGAAACGGTCGAGGCGTACGTGGATGACATCGTTGTCAAAACACGTAAGGTCGAAAACATTGTCGAGGACCTCAAGTTGACGTTCGGGTGCCTCAAGGCCAAGAACATCAAGTTGAACCCCGAAAAGTGTGTATTTGGTGTACCTCGAGGCATGTTGCTAGGCTACATCGTCTCCCAGCGCGGGATCGAGGCCAATCCTGAGAAGGTCACGGCCATCATGAGGATGGGGCCAATTCGAGACCTGAAAGGAGTGCAAAAAATCACGGTGTGCCTAGCCGCCCTTAGCCGATTCATCGCTCGCCTGGGAGAGAAATCCTTGCCCTTGTACCGACTCCTCAAAAAATCCGAGCACTTTGCGTGGACACCCGAGGCGGAGGAAGCCCTCTCGAGGCTGAAGAGCATGCTCACCTCCCCTCCCGTGCTCGTGCCACCTCGACCAGCTACACCGAGTAAACCCGCCGAGCCACTCCTCCTCGACATTGCCGCAACCACTCAGGTGGTTAGCGCAGTCATAGTAGTTGAGAGGCAGGAAGAGGGGCACACGCTCCCCGTCCAACGGCCAGTTTACTTTGTCAGTGAGGTCCTCTTGGATGCGAAGACTCGATACCCCCAAATCCAAAAGCTGCTCTACGCGATCGTGCTCACACGCCGAAAACTCCAGCACTACTTTCTTAGCCACCCGGTGACTGTGGTCTCGTCATTTCCACTCGGAGAGATCATCCAGAACCGGGAGGTAGTGGGCCGGATCGCTAAGTGGTCGGTCGAGCTCATGGGTGAGACCATCACTTACGCCCCATGAAAAGCTATCAAATCCCAAGTATTGGCCGATTTTGTCGCTGAATGGACCGACGTCCAACTCCCCCCAGCACAGATTCAAGCCGAGCTGTGGACCATGTATTTCGATGGGTCGCTCATGAAAATAGGAGCAAGCGCGGGCCTACTTTTCATTTCGCCCAGTGGAGTACACATGCGTTACGTAATTTGGATCCACTTCGCGGCCTCGAACAACATGGCGGAGTATGAGGCGCTCGTTACCGGGTTGCGTATCGCTATCGAGCTCGGGGTTCGACGCATCGACGCTCGAGGTGACTCGCAGCTTGTCATCGACCAGGTAATGAAAGCCTCGAGCTGTCACGATGAAAAAATGGAGGCGTACTGCAACGAGGTGCGCAAATTGGAAGCCAACTTCCACGGCCTCGAGCTCAACCACGTCCCGCGACGCTTCAATGAAGCTGCGGATGAGCTGGCCAAGATCACGTCATCTCGAGCGACGGTTCCCCCAGACGTCTTCTCAAAAGATCTACACGAGCCATCCATGAAATGGGACTCGGGGGCTGGCCTCGAATTGCCCGCTGAGCCTGCTCCTACGACTGCGCCCCCTTCGACGGGGGCTGAGGTCATGGAGATCGACGGGTCCTCGAGCCCACCCCCGGATTGGCGGGCGCCCTTCCTCGAATACCTTATTCGAGGGGAACTACCTGAGGATCGAACAGAGGCAAGACGCCTAGCTCGACGAGCCAAAACATACGTTCTCTACGGAGACGACAAAGAGCTCTACCGACGCAGCCCGACTGGCATACTCCAACGATGCATCTCGATCGAGGAGGGTAGAAAATTACTCAAGGACATGCACTCGGGGGCTTGTGGCCACCACGCTGCGCCGAGGACCCTTGTCGGAAATGCTTTCCGTCGAGGCTTCTATTGGCCCACGGCTACCGCTGACGCCATCAAGCTCGTTCGAGCGTGTGAAGGTTGCCAGTTCTACGCCAAGCAGACTCACCTCCCGGCGCATGCGCTCCAGATGATCCCACTCACATGGCCATTTGCGGTCTGGGGGCTCGATCTGGTCGGGCCCCTCAAGAAAACGATGGGAGGCTACACCCACTTGCTCATCGCCGTCGATAAATTCATCAAATGGATCGAGGCCAAGCCCATCACCAACATCCGCTCGGAACGAGCGGTCGAGTTCTTCACTGACATTATCCACCGTTTTGGAGTCCCCAACGTCATCATCACTAACAACGGCACCCAGTTCACAGGCAAAAAGTTCCTGGACTTCTGCGATCGACATCACATCCGTGTGAATTGGTCGGCGGTTGCCCATCCCCGAACTAACGGCCAGGTCGAGCGTGACAACGGCATGATCTTGCAGGGACTAAAACCAAGAATCTTCGACCGCCTCAACAAGCACGGCAAGAAGTGGGTGGCCGAGTTCCCATCAGTTCTATGGTGCCTGCGAACGACTGAGAGCCGAGCCACTGGGTTCACTCCGTTCTTCCTGGTCTATGGGTCAGAGGCCGTCCTCCCCACTGACCTCGAATACGGATCCCCTCGACTCAAAGCCTACAACAAGCAAACCAACGAGGAAAGGCTAGCTAACGCCGTTGATCAGGTCGAGGAAACTCGAGATATGGTGCTTTTACATTCTGCACGCTATCAGCAGAAGCTGCGACAGTACCATGAAAAGAACGTGCGCAAAAGGGATTTCGAAGTCGGCGACCTCGTACTCCGTCGACGCCAAGACAACAAGGGGCGCCACAAGCTCACTCCTCCTTGGGAGGGCCCATTCATCGTGGTCGAGGTGCTGAAGCCAAGGACCTATAAGCTAGCCGATGAGGACGGCTCGATCCTCACCAACGCGTGGAACATCGAACAGCTACGTCACTTTTTCCCCTAGGCCCCGATGCCTTGTACATCTTTTCTATAATGTACCGCTAATATGAGTGAATAAAGGCTTTGCAAATTAGCTTCATACCTTTTTCGTTCGTATGCAAGGTGAGCTCGACTTTGTCTTCACAAAGTCAAGTCCCCCTCGGGGGCTAGACCAGGGGGGGACCCCCCTGAAGTCCTCGAAAAAACACCCGTAGTTTTTTCAAAAAGCGCTCGACACTTTCTTTTTTTCTCCTCGCCTCGAAACTCTCTCAAAAAAGCTAAGGACGACCATCGCCTCGAGCTCCTAGAGCCGGGACGATTGAGCACAAGATCTCCTACGCTCCCGAGCTACGGAACTCTAACTCATCTCCCCTCGAGGCATTCGAAGCGCGGAGCCAACACTTGGCCAAAAAAGTGAGAAGTCCGGGCAAAGAACAAAGGAAAGTTCAAAAGCACGGAAAAGAACTAGAACATGTTGCATGGCCACTTCACGACCAGAATATTTTTTCTTACAAGGGCCTTCTTGCCCAAATCTCGGCTCGCAGGCCGGCAACGACTATGACTATTGCATGGCGGGAGGAAGGACGAACGCCTCGAAGCTTTGGCCCAGTTGCTCTCCAGGCCCCTCGGCGTCGACAAGGAGTTGCTCATGCCTCGGGTTCACAGCTCCCTCCTGCTCGCCCTCAGCATAAGTGAAGCCACCAGCGACGGCCTCCATCCCAGCTTGAGCCTCCTCCCTCGAGAGGGCGAACCCGGAGTAGAAGATGGCGAGGCTTCGGCGCGCGGCGAAGACAAGGGCGTCCCGGACTCGGTCCTGCAGAGAGAGGCCAAAGGCGAAGACGCGAGCGGCGTAGCCACGTCTGGCGTCCGGCCCCTCTACATCCACCACGGGCTCAAATCCCCAGCGCTCGCTAAGGGTGTCGATGGCGCCGGTGATCCGAGCCTTGGCACCCACCTCGGCGTCCAATGTCCTCTGGGCGACTTCGAGGGCCGTGCGTCCCGTGGAGAGATCGGCCTGGGTGAGCTGGAGGGCCGCGCGCGATGCGGATAGATCGGCCTCGAGCGCTGAAGAGAAAAACCCAAATCAGCAAAGGAAAAATCCAAGTTGACAAACAACAAGAGCGGCTCGAGCACTCACCTGTGCAGTGGGTCGATAACCCCTGCTCGCGTTCGAGCGCGCTCGAGAGTTCCGTCTGCTTCCCCTTAAGCACACGACCGAGCTCGGTCTTCTCTCCCCGCAGATCCTCGAGGGCCTTGCCAGTGGTTTGGATAGCAAGATCTTTCTCCGTCATCGACTGACGGAGATTGATCGCCTCCGTTTGAAAATCGCCTGCCCGTTTCTTCTCCGCTCCGAGCGCGCTCGCGAGGGCCTCCTTCTCGGCGGTTACTCGGGTGACCGCCGTCTGCAGGTCCTTCATGTATGTCTCGGCGGCAGCCTTCTCCTTCTCAAGCTGCTCGACAAGCTGGGCCTTGGCCTTGAAGCCTGCGTTCACCGAGTCCGCGGCCTCCTTGAGCTGAGCAGCGATCCCCTTCACCCGCTCTTTGTCCTTTCGAGCCATCTCCGCCTCCCGTGCGGTCTGGGCCAGCTCGTCCTTGGTCTTCTGGGTTTCTTCCTTGGCAGCGGCCAGCGCGGCGTTGGCCTCTCGGAGGAGTCGGGCGGCTCGGTGCTGCTCCGCCTCGGCATTTTGGCCCAATCGCACGAGCCGCCTGATCTCGTCCTCGCTCTCACGAAGGGCGTGGATGTGGACGGACTTGGCGTAGGAGCAGCTCTGCGCTGACTGAATCACGAAAAAAATCAGGAAACAGACTGCGACAAGTCGGGAAAACGCAAGGAAAACGACCGCGCTCGAGAACACTTACGGCAGAAAGACGGGGCATGTCCTCGGAAACAAGCGACAGGGCGACCCGCAGGGTGTTCTTGAGCCACTGCCGGCGCTCCTCGGACTCCATATGAGTCCCGAGCTCTTTTTGATCGTTCATCACGATCGCAGGAGCCTCGGGGTTGAGCGGGTCGGGGAGCACCAGCGGCGGCCTCTCCCAGAGCGGGTACGCCTCCCGCATGTCTCGGTCGACGGTGCTGTGGATTCCCCTCACCGCCTCCGGGTCGACGCCTGCCATCGCCACTCGCTCGGCCAACGTAGGCGGGTGCTGAGGTTGGCTCCAAGACGACGATGCCTCTTGCGCAAGCGCCCATGCCTCGATCCGCCTCCTCTCCAGGATCGACGACTCGGTGGGCTCGGTGGGCCCAAAGCTGACCGCTCGCATGTGGCTGTCGACAACGGCGGCCGCCGCGTGCTTCCTCTGGGCCTCCTCCCAATGATCAGCCTCGGACATGCTGGTATACCTCACCTCGCCCGTTGTCGAGTCAGGCACAAGGTGGGGCACCACGACCTCCCCCGGCTGCAGCGGCTGCAGCGGTGCCTGATACACCACCATGCGGAGCTTCTTATGCCCTGCCGCCCCTCTTCCCGTGCGGCGACGAGCTGCTCCACCTTCTCCTCCTCCTGCTCAACGGCAGGGCGCTCCTCCAGCGCCTCCCCCTGCTCGACCGGGGAGGCCTGGGGCACCTCGACCCGCTGCCCGGCGGAGAGGTCGGCCTCCATATCTCGAGGAGGGGTGGGCGCCCGGTCCGTCTGGGGGTCGGGTACCTGGCCCGCCTCCTGCATCTCCTCGTCATCCGCCGGCCGCTCGGCGACCGAGGAGCTTGCTTCCTCCTCCTTCTCCTTCCGCCCCTCTTCGAGCTGACGCAGGCCAACTGGCCACGCCTTAGGGCCGGAGCTCAGGCTCTCGTCCTCAAGCGTGATCGGGTGCTGCTCCGACCCGGCCCCGGTTTGAAGAGTGACGGCTGCCGCCTCAGGCCCGGACGCCTCGACAGTCGTCCCCTTGTCGCCGGCTGCTGCTTCACCTTGGGCAGCAGACGACGGCGTCTCCGGTGGGACGGCTGTTGAGGTAGCAGTGGTGGCGACGGCCGTCTCCCCCGTCACCTTAGGCGTGACCCCGGCACCTGCACGAGATGCAGCCGCCATCAGCCTCCCGCGCTCAATCGCATCCTTGGCTTGCGCTAACCAAATTGAAGCAGTGCGAGGAAGGGTCACTCCACCTGGGGCGGACGAGGTACCACTCAACCCTCCTGAGACCTTCAACTTTTTTGAAGGCAGGAAGGGACGGCAGGGACGACAGAGGACGCTTGGTTCTGGAAGAAAGAGAAAAACAAAAACGATGACGATAAGAAACTCACAAGCGAACAGAAAGGCGATGAGAGAGGATCCGATTGAGAGGTGCACCTTGTAGTAGAGGCGGTGCCGCTCGAACCACCTGACTTGCTCAAGTCGCTCGGGGGCTTCCGAGCCGCGGCCGGCTCCCTCGAATCACTCGAGGGCTTCCGAGCCTCGACCACGCCACTCGAGCCGCTCGGGGGCTTCTGGGCGTCAGCAGCTCGCCTCAAGGCGCTCGGGGGCTCTGCGGCCTTGGCGGTCTCGCCCGCCCCCGCCGGCTCTTTCGCCGGATCCGGCGTGGGATCCCTTGCGGGCTCCTGGGTCCTACGGGTCGGGGTCTGCTCGGCTCGCCGGCCACTAGAAGGAGCCCGGCGCTCGACGGGGTGCTCGCCGGGTTGGACTGAAGACGATTTGCGCGCATCTGTAGCCTACTGCTGCCGGGTGCGCACGCCCGATGAAGACGGCTGGCGATGGGAAGAAGAGTCCCGCCGCGTCGGAGATGGCGCCCGAGCACTGTGGTCGGAATGGTGGGAGGATTCCTCCTGCTGCCCCGCTCGGGTCGGCGACGGCGTCCGAGCGCCGTGGCTGGAGCGGTGGGACGACTCCTCCTGCTGCTGGCCCGCTCGAGCCAACGACGAGCTGCCGCCCAGCTCGAGATGAGCCGGTGCCAGGGACACCTCCTGCACGCGAGATCGAGGGGGCGTTAGCGCTCGAGCGACGGTGGTGTCATCGCTATCGGTCGCCTCGTCATCCTCCTCGTCGTCGTCGTCGGTCGAATCCAAACTGGGGCTCCAGTCATTTGGATCCGCCTCCAGACGCATCATCCGCTCCCGGCGGCGCCTGGCCTTGCGCTTCTCCTTCTCCTCTAGCGCGACGGCCTTCTTTGCCTTCTCCTCCCTCCTCGAGAGAGCTGCTGCGTGTTCTCGATCGTTTCTAAGACGTCTTACCTCGCGGTCGGGTGCGTCCTCCTTCACCGGGGGCACCGAGTCCGCGTGGTCGGTGATCTCCTGGAGAGGCACAGCTCGATGAGAGGGGCGCAAATCAGAGAAAAAGCGACATCAACGGAGAGAAAGGTCTTGAAGAGAACTTACGTAGCCCAGCAGGTCGGCGTCCGGTCGCATGGGGAAGAGATCGACTTGGTTCGCCCCAAAATTCTTGCCGCCGTCGATCGCCTCGCGCACTCGAGCTACGACCGTGGCATCCGAGAGAGGCAGGCTCGACATCCTGCTGGCCTCGAGCGCCTCGGTGTCGGCGTCCTCTGCCATCTGGTCAAGCCGTAGTGGGCGCTCAGCGAGCGGGATCACCCGACGGCGGTGGAACCCCGCGACGACGTGGGAGATGTTGAGGAAGATGTCGCCAGCCCTCCGACGACGGAGCCTTTCCATGGCGTTGGTCAGGGGGTCGAGACGGGGCTGGAGCTTGGCCGGGTTGCCATAGCCCCAATTGTGCTGGGGCGCAGTCAACACGGCGCCGGTGTACCTTGGGAAATGGTTCCCCTCATTGCGGAGGTAGAA
This sequence comes from Themeda triandra, assembly GCA_018135685.1. NCBI lineage: Eukaryota > Viridiplantae > Streptophyta > Magnoliopsida > Poales > Poaceae > Themeda > Themeda triandra. The sequence goes on from JAENPR010000967.1 coordinate 12,009, forward strand.
CCATTCCGAGACCCACCTGGCGTTGTTCGACGTCCACGAGCCGGGCAGCCAGTGCTCCCGCCTCTTCAAGCCGAGCGAGCAGGAGCCCGCTCGAACATAGCGGCGGGTGTTCACCTTCTCCTTCTCCTCCTCGTCGTCGTCATTGTCGTTCCCGCTCACCGCCAAGGTGAACAGCGACGCCTTAAAGATGTGGACGAAGAAGTCCCATTGCGGCGCCATCCCCAGGTACCCCTCGCAGACGCCGACGAAACTAGCGGCGTGGGAGATGGAGTTGGGGTTGAAGTGGTGGAGCTCGACCCCGAAGTGATGGGGGAGCGCCCGCATGAAGCGGCTCGGCCGCGCCCTGAGTCCTCGCTTGTGGAACTTGATGAAGCTCAAGACATAGCCCTCCGGCACGATGGGCTCGCGGTGGGCGGCCTCCAGCACTTGCCATTCCGGCGGCCCCTCCGCCGGATTGGGGAGGAGCAGCCCCTCCTCGACGAGGCCCTCCAGCATTGCCTCGGTCACCGAAGACCGAGGCCAAGGGAGCGCGTCGTACATCACCACCGGCACAGGAGCCTTGCCGGCGGTGCCCTTGCCGGTGGCGCCCTTGCCGCCGGTCCTGCTACCCCCAGCGCCTTGGCTGGACCCCTGGCCGGTCTTCTTGCTGACCTTCTTGCTGGAAACCATGGCGGCGACGGCGGAATTCGGGAAGGCGGCGACGGCGGAATCCGATGAGGCGGCGGCGCAAGGCAAAAACTGCGGCTCCGGTGATGTGCACGCTCAAGAACTCTTACTCCCCCTTTCTATATCTCTCCGGTGGATGCGAGCAGGGGTGGCGGCGGTTGCAAGCGAATGCGTCGGCGGCGATTAGGGCAGGGAGAGAGAGCGCAACCGGCGGCGGCAGGAGGAAAGAGGGCGATGAATGCAAAGGAAGGAAACCGGGAGTCTCCTCCCCCAGATTTATAATGCCAAGCCGATCCGCGTCGTGCGCATCCGACGGCTCAGATTCCGCAATCCGACGGTCACGCGGCCCCGGCGGACTCGGCGAGAAACGGTAACCGCATTCAATTCCTACTGACAACCGCCACCTACCTCCACTCACAGGGCGCACGCATCGCGAGACGGGACTGAACCGTCGCCAACCCACAATCATCATGACGCGCCGGTTTCCGCCTAAAAAGGCGCGCCGCCAACGGACGGACTTCCCTCGACCGGCGCGACGATGGGACGTCTCGGCAGACGGTTCCTTACATCGTAAGACAACCCAGGACTCCGGTCCCACCTGTAAGTCTTGAGGGAGCGGAGGCTGACCCACGAACGGGTTCGAACAGCCGCCCTCGAGCACCCGAGTCAGGGGCGCCTTTGGGGAGGAACCCTCGAAAGGTCCCGCTCGAGAACGAACTCTCGAACCCCAAAAGGCGCATCCAAGGCAGGGCGCTAGGCTTCCAAGAGATCCCGTCGACGGGAGGCACTCGAGCCGCCGGCCCCCTCGAACGAGGCCGGTCCTCTAAAAGCTACGCTCCCAGCTCTAATGAGAGCGCCCCCGGGCCTCGATGCCGTCTCCCCTCGAAAGGAGGCGGACTCTCACTTGGATTCCCCGCTACCAGCTCACAGGGAGGCATGGTGCTCGCTCGACCGCGGGTAGCGCCAGTCCTCCCACCACTTGGATCTAATCCAAGAGATCTAGCGGGAACTAGGTCACGACTACGGCCCAGCGTTTCGAGGCTCGGGGGCTCGAGTCATGTAAAACGAAATTTCTCGACAAGGGAAGAACAGGAAGCACTCGGGGGCTCGAGGAATCATAGGAGGACTCCTGCCTCGGGTGCTACAACTCCAGTTAACAGTGCTCCTGCTCGAAATGGCTCATTACAAAGCCCCCAGAGGAATGCCTCATTCCTCTGGGGCCTCGGGGGTACCCCCGCGGGGCCGCGCGCGCCCCCCACGGAAAAACGAGAAATCAACCCCTCGAGGCGAGACAGCATAACCCAAAATCTAGGCACTTCAACTCCACTTCATGATCCCTTACCTGAAGTTCTTCACAATCAGGCAAGGGCTCGGGGGCTACTGTCGGGTACCTAGATTAGGGGGTCCTAAACTAGGTAGATTAGGGGTGAGCAAGCCGGCCTTGCTCCCCCATAAATCCCAAAAACCAGTTAGAGAAATCCCCAATTCTCCTCATGATGGGCCAGCCTACGATCAGGCCCAATAAAGCCACAAGACTCGCCGACTCGAGACGCGGCCGCTCGCCCGCTCGGAGAAAAGTGACGGAAACCGCTCGAGCGAGTGAGCGCTCGAGACGGTGGCGGAAACCGCTCGAGCGAGCGGCCGCTCGAGACGGTGGCGGAAACCGCTCGAGCGAGCGGGTACACTCAGAAACCCGTCAACAATCCTCGATAGAAGGAAGATAAGCATCACATGAGCATATTTATCACTAATAAAGTTCCACTTGTATTCTTAGCTTGTGAAATGCGGGAAAAGCTGGAAACAGGCCGTGAGACCAAAACCCGGGTCTCGACCGATTCCGTCCCACCGGGTTCGACCACCAAGCGGGTCCCGACATTCTACGGGAGAGCCCGATCCCGGATCCAAATGTACCACAACACAACATTCCACCCGATTGGTACAATGGACCAAGGATCCACATAGAAGCAAGCAAGATATCAAGTGAACCCAACTTCGGACAAGACTACACGTGACAAGCCAGGACAGTACCAGGAAGCTGCCACATGGACCAGGGGTCCAGTGCTAGGTCGGCCGACCCACCTTTGGTGGCCAGACACCTTGGCACTGCTCCCACTGCCACCTGGACCTTCTAGAAGGCCAGTGGGACCCACAGGTCAGCCAGACCTAGGTCGGCCGACCTGCACATGGGCCCCACTCAAGGTCGGTTTGCTTCCACCGCCTTCCTGCATGACTCCCACGTGTCCTGCACCAAGAGCCGTCCATTCAAGTCGGTGGAAGATCGGTTTGATCCAACGACGCATGATGGAGAGCACACGGATCGCTGACGTGGCGCTGGAGTAACCCCTACTCCACCTCCACTATAAATACCCCCCTAGTCTCTCATTGTAAAGTGTCCCCAAGTAGTTCACATTAGTGTTCTCAAGCTCAAGCTCTCTTGGGAGATCAAGAGTAGTGTAGTCTAGTCTAGAGTGGGAGTTAGAGTCGAGTCGAGCGAAGCTCGGGTCTCCGAGTCATCTTCGGAGAATCGGGTATAGCTCTTGTACCTTTACTTTCGAAGTACTTTTCTTATATTAATATAGTCTTGCTTTACTTTATTAAGTCTTTACTTTGAGTACTTTACTTTCAGTATTTACTTAGTGCACTGCTATACTAGTGTAGTAGTGTTGTGCCTTAGTCTCGTTAGTGTAGAGTCTGAACCAGTTAGTGTCTAGATCCTTTGTGTGTGTTTCACTACCAACTAGGGCCGAGGCTACTTACGTGGTAGTTGGAGTCTTAAGACTAGATTAGGCGAGGTGCTTAGGCTAGTGCTTAATAGTGGATGCACCCTATCGTTGATTGGTAATTCCATTCACTTTTGATTGGTAAATCCATTCACTTTCCGACGTATATTAGCGGGGCGGTTGTGACAGTAATGCAGCCTTCCGGTTATATCTACTTGCGTCGGGGGTAGGTTGTAGGGCGCCCATTAAAGTCAAAGGTCCGCATTTGGAATAGGAGTTAGTCCCACGGGGAACGCAACCCTCCTATTTGTCAGCCGATTTCCCCTATCACATCGATGGTCTAGGCATTAGTTTAGTTAAGTCGTTACACTAGTTAGATTAGAACACAGAAGTATAGTTAGATACCTAGGAGTCCTTACTCACTCATTGTCCTCCCACCTAGCTAGCTACCTACTAGTTACCTTTAGTTTATCACTCATATCAACACTCACCCCTTTATCAATTGCAATAGCTTAGATTGAGTAGAACCACCACGGGTTTCCATCACACATTTGCTAGAGAGTCTTAGTCCGCTTCCCGTGAGCGAACTACAAATTCGACACCGGAATACTCACCCGGTTGAAGTGCTACAGCGGTACCTGTGCGCTTGTAGAGTTACCCTTGGTCAGTCTTACGTCGTCACTAGAGTCTAGCTTAGCTTAGCATTCTTAGGCTATTGCCAGAAGAGGAATTGTGACACCCTCTCTTCGGTGGTAGTTCGGGTTTGCAGTAGGCTTAGCTACCAGATGCCAGTCGCATTTACCTAATTCTAGTGATTGCGTTAAGATCTGCCAACAAGCATTTCTGGCGCCGTTGCCGGGGAAGCGCCGTATTAAGAATTTCTAGTAAATTGGAATCCGTGGTCTACTCTTAATCGAAAGCATCAGTAGTGTTAGGGGCTTACCCTTCACTTGTCCCATTTTTGTTATTATCCTTTTCTAGACAGTGCATGAGCGGTTTCAGTCTGTCATCGAACTTCGTCGAAGATCCTGAGAAGCTGCTGAAGAGAGCTAGACGCAGTCTAGTCCCTCCTCAGAGAATCATCTCAGAGCCTGAACTGTTTGTGGAGGGAAGTCCCGCACCAGTTGTTGAGGCAGCCATGGCTCAAAAGACCATCGCTGAGTTCTCATCGCCGTTAGCCGACTTTGTTGCTACGGGTCCGAACGTGAACGTGGGCGATGCGACTTTTGAACTCAAGCCTGCACTGATCAACATGGTGCAAGCAAATCGGCCCGTGGAAAGCCACATGAGGATGCCAATGCCCACCTTCAACACTTTCTCGGAGGTGTGCAACACCTTCACGGTCAAGAACATTACTGCAGATGCCGTTCGCCTTCGTCTTTTTCCATTCTCATTGTGGGGAAAAGCGAAGCAATGGTTCTACAATAACAAGGCCGAGGTGACAACTTGGGACAGATGTGCCAATGTATTCCTCAAGAAGTTCTTTCCCGCGGGCAAGACCAGTGTCCTGCGCGGGAAGATCTCAAGCTTCCAACAAAAGTCCGACGAGACGTTTCCCGAAGCATGGGAACGTCTCAATGAGTACATTCAAGCCTGTCCCCACCACGGGATAGATGAATGGCTCATTATTCAAGGTTTCTACCATGGGGCCGGCGGCATAGCCCGGAATCACCTTGATGCCTCCGCTGGAGGGGCATTCCTGCAACACAATGTCAGGGATGCCAAGGAGCTCATTAAGAAGATGGTGGTCAACCAAGGATGGAATGAAGAGCGCCTTCAGCAAAAGAAGAGAGGTGTCCACGCCCTTAGCGAGGTGGACATGCTCTCTGCCAAGATGGACCTCCTAATGAAGAAGATAGAGGGTTCGTCCTCTAACAAGGAAGTGGAGGCCATCCAGACTCCTGCCGCTGTCTGTGCTGTGGGTACTGACCCATGGTGCGAGGTTTGCGAAGAGGAGGACCATTCGGGCAACAACTGCCCCATGACTCAGGAGGAGGTGAACTTCGTCAACAACAACAACAACAACAACAACAACAACCACTTCAACAACGGGAATCGGCCCCAACAACAGCAATGGAGTTCACGCCCCTTCTACCAATGCCAAGGTATGGGTTACAATAATTCGGGTAATTCTTACCATAATAATTTCCGGTAATTCTTTCAATAACCAACCTTCCTTGAAAGAACTTGTCTTTGGTCAAATTAAACTTAATGATGGTCTTAATAAAAGAATGATGGCTAATGACAAAATCTTAGAAAGTCTTAGTGAGAAAATGGATAGCTTTAACTCGCTATGAAAAATCAATTGAGCTTTAATAAAATGTTAGAAAACCAGTTAGCTCAATTAGCGGCATTGTCCCCACCTATGAGCAAGGTAAGATTCCGGCAAAGCCTGAGGACCCTATTGAGGGCGTCAGGTTAGTAACTCGAAATTCGGTAAGCCTCATTCTCGTGCCGTTCGGGTAGCGGTGGATTCACCGTTTGTCCCGAAGAAGGGAGACCCTGGCCTGCCGACGATCACTTGCCAGATCGGACCGCAGATCTTCGACAACGCTTTCTGCGACCTTGGATCCGGTGTCAACATCATGTCCAAGGTAACCTATGATAATCTGCTAGGGAGCCCGTTGCACCCTACATATGTGCGTTTGCGAGATGGCGGACCAAACCATCCGGTTTCCCGAGGGGTTGTCACGGGATATCTTACTCGAATTAAAGACGAGTATATCCTGTCGACTTCGGTACTTGGACATGGGAGCCAACGTCAAAGTACGGCTCATCCCGGGGATGACCATTCCCGAACACGGTGGACGCCACCATCTACATGGGGACCCACGAGATGCACATGCGGTTTAACGGATGGAGGGTAAGAGTGCCCTTCAATGGTTTTAAAGCTAACATGCAGGCACAAGCACCCCAGAAGCCGCGTCGCCAACACCGCCGACGGAAGAACACTAAGACCGCCAAGACGGCCAAGAAGGCCGAAGCAAAAGAAGAACCCGCCGAACCAAAAGCCGAAGTCCAGCAAGAATGGCGGAAGAAGGAGACACCCTCACGGTCCCCATCTCGGGACCGGCGAGGTGTCCACCGAATGAACCCGACGGGAGAGGTCTGCTCTATGGACCCAAAACACGGAGCCCTCCGTGACCGGGTATGTCAGTAGTTATCCCATATTTATTTTCATTTCAATTCTACATTTCCCTTTCCAAATTGCATGTTTACTTTTACAATTGCATTTTTACTTCAATAAAATAAGGTTAGATATAGATAATAAAACTTGAGAAAAGTGTTTAGAGAAAAGTTGAGTGGTGGGGCCACCAAGGCCGGTCGACCGACCCGCCTTTGGGGTCCACCACCTCTCTCTTCACTCGGTTAGAAGCGGGGATCCAAGGGAGTGCACCTTTGGGTGCCACAGGGCTCACAAGCCCAGTCGGCCGACCTGGACTTGGTCCCACCAGGCACCCACCGCCTCCGCTGGCGTCGACACACTTGGATCCTATGCCTATCCCACTAGCCAGAATTCAAAAAGAGATGGTCCAATGCTCATGACTTTAGCTTAGGATGCTACATTAAGCATGAGAATGCTTTAGAGAACATCCCAACACTAAAGCAAGCATAGGGAACAGCAATGCATGCTAGGGGACAACCTTTACCCTTGTCCCCACTTTTGCCCTTTTCCTTTTCTCTTTCACCAAACACTAGACATAGGGATCCAAAATCAACCAGAAGGAATCTAGGACCAGGACCACCACTACCTTTATCAGACAACCAGACAAAACATGTCCAAAGTAGTGGGGGGCAAAATCCTTGGTCGGCCGACCAAGGTTTGGTCCCATTTTTAGACTTTTTACAAGCACGAGGCAAGATTCCTTGTCTAAAGAGGAACACAACATCACAAGGCCCTAGGGAGTGGTCGGCCGACCTGCCCTATGGCTGGGCTGGCCATGCCCTTTCAACCCTATAAATACCACCCCAAGATGAGCTCAATCCCACACCACAACCAGCAGAATCATCACGAGCTCACTTGGCCTTCTCTTCTCTCTTAGTGTTTCAAGCCTTCTCAAGTCTAGTGTAGTAGTAGTCATAAACCCAAAAACCCAAAAATATTTCCCTTTTCACTCGTAGTAGTGTAGTAGGAAAGCTTGGTCTTGTTTGCCCACTAGCGTAGTTAGGATGAAGAATCCCTTCCGAAGGTCTAGCAAAAAGAAGGGCGAAGGCTCGTCCTCGAGCTCTCGCCAATCCGAAAGTAGGGGTCATGAGAGGGAGGAGGAAGAACAAGTGCACCAACTTGTCCCTGCCATCATCCCTGGCAGGATGATGGAGCCTATTAGCAACCTCATGGTCACCCATGAGGAGTTAGGAAGGCTCTATACTCTTCGCACTTGCGGTTTCCAGCACTCCGCCCTCTTCGACCAAGAACTCCTCGACAAAACAGGTATATGAGCACCGACTTTGCCATAATTTTCAATACTATTGGTTGGTCCTCATTTTGGCAAATTCCTGAGCGTGGCATAGAGTTACTCACCCAAGAGTTCCTTTGCTCACTAAAATCAAATGCTTTGGGTGTTAGCTTTCGCATGTTTAATAATGACTATGACCTGTCTTGGAATGAGTTGAGTGTTGGTCTAGGCTTTGATCATGATTGCATACTAGATGAAGAGAAATTTTGCTTTAGCAAATTTTAACTTTCTTTGTCTTTTGAAAATCAATTGCTTTGTCAACCGACTGGTCCAATCCTAAACCGAAGCAAATTCATAACCCAACTTTGAGGTTTATGTTCTATTGGATCGCAATCACTCTATTTCCTAGGGCTGATTTATCAAGGATAGGTCTTAAAGAGATGCAACTCATGTATGTCATGGTTAATAAAATCAAGTTTGCCCCTGTCAAAATGCTAGTACACTTCTGGGAGAACTCTGTTGTTCAAGAAACACCCATAGGTTTTACTTCATTCATGACTAGAATTGCTGAATGTTTGGGTGTGCTTGAGGGGAATGTTTATGAGTTTATGCCTAAGAAGAGACCCATTATTCTTGAAGAAACGTTTATACGTGCTAGTCTAATTAAAAGAGGTCCAAGAGGTACGCTTAAGATGACATATGGGATTGATACAGTCGAGATTCCTCTCCCTAATGAGGGACTTTGGCTGTATAATGTCTCAACACTAACCCTGGACAGAAGGGGAAGACCTTGTCCTGCTGCAGGGATGGACAGAATGACTAGAGCACGAGCCCGTGCCGCTCAGGAACAAGCTGGTCCCTCTCATGCTACACCCGATGAAGAAGAGGAGGTGAGCTCTTCCCACATGGAAGCACCTCCTCATTCCAGGACACCTTCCTGGGCACGTACCCCTCGTCCCCACAGAGGGAGGCGTCAGCAGCCGACTGAGATAGAAGCACTCACCCAGGAGGTTGAGAACCTCCACATCGGGAATCAAGCCACGTTGCAGCTCATGCAACAGAACTTGGAATTCGTCCAAGGCGTCATCACGGAGGAGGAGCACCGCTGGGACCAGTGGAACGCGTGGTTCTCACAACAGTGAGCAAGAGACAAGCTTGGGGGAGATCCTCTCCCCCACTGAGGTAAGTTCATCTAAGGTATGTTTCCAATCCTTCTCATTTAATTCTTGTCTTATTGCATTTTAGTTATTGTTTTCTTGCATTTAAAAAAAATTAAAATTTAAAAATCCAAAAATATTTATTTGCTTTATTTCCCTTTTTGTTTATATGCTTCATGTGTGCTAGTCTTTCTATGGATATGATGATGAAATTGCTAGTTAATGTTTCTCTAGTGCTTGTTTACAACTTAGCACTTCTCTAAGTCTAGATTATTTGGCACCTTTAACCATCATGAACTTGATCACTTAGTGGGTTGCAAGTGCTAATACAAAGTCTAAGTTGTTGTAAAATATGAGATAGTTAAGATAGGAGCCCTACTCTATTGTTCTAAGCACGCATGATTGCCGAGATTTCCTTTCGAAAATGAATGAAAAAACTTAATTGTTCCTCAATGGTGTTGAAATTCCTACCACGGCCATATTTATACCTTGATATATCCATGAGCCTTCTACATAAACTGCTTGCTTGCATTGAGTTTGGTTAAGACTTGTAGAACCTTTGTTAGAGGTTTGTCGTGGCCCTAAGATCAAGATCTCACATCAACAAATACGCTGCTTCTAATCCGGAAGTACGCAACCATGCTGCTCCTACCCTGGGAGTACGCATCTTACTACTACCATTTATGCTACTCCTACCCTGGGAGTACGCATCTCACCATCCATCATTTATGCTACTCCTATCCTGGGGGTACGCATCTCATCATTATAATTATGCTACTCCTACACTGGGAGCACGCATCATCATCCATACCACTCTCCATGTGCTGCATCTACACTGGAAGTACGCACCTTCACCATTTTATCCTATGGGTTGCTCCATGCTCCACAGTTAGAGATCCTCTCTCAGTTATCATTTGTTAGGTGAGACACATCTCATAAAGGCTAGGCATCTATTGAAAAAAAAAGAGATGATGAAAAAAAAGAGAGAGAGAGAGAAGAAAGAGCTAGCCTTGTCTCAATAGAAGTAGAAAGAGAGATAGCATTAAATAAGGGAGCAACCTCATTCACCATACATCCACTCTTCTTCATCACTTTACCATCCATCGCATTCATCCATTTCATTTTACATCTTGATCTAAGGGTATGATAAGACTCTGCTGTGGTCCAAGACTTCATCTTTCTTAACTAAGACAACATATGCCTTGCAAGTACGCTATTCCTTGACATACCTACTTAAGCTCCACATAAAGCCTTATTAGAGGTAGGATGTCTTTGAAGGGCAAACACATGATGTGCCTTAGTGAGGATTCATACACCACTTGAGTGACTTGAGAGAAACCATTTGAGGAACATTAAGACTTCTTTTGAAAAACTATCAAAAACCTCGGCATGAAACTTGCTAAAAGAATGAGAAAGGTAGATGCTCTAGTCAAAAGCTGTTCGTCTTCCAACATCCCAAGACCGAGTTAATGCCATAAGCCCCATGGGTGCTAGAGTAATATGGGTGTGTTAACATTGCTAAATTTTCCATTCAAGGAGAAGTTCTTTGTTGTGCACTTAGTACTATTGAGATGTTAACTTAGTAATGATACCTGATCCAATCGAACCAAGTCTTGATCGTTTGCTCGGGACGAGCAAAGGTTAAGCTTGGGGGATCTTGTTGACGGGAATAAAGACCAGTTTTGGTACACTCAGAAACCCGTCAACAGTCCTCGATAGAAAGAAGATAAGCATCACATGAGCATATTTATCACTAATAAAGTTCCACTTGTATTCTTAGCTTGTGAAATGCAGGAAAGCTGGAAACAGGCCCTGTGAGACCAAAACCCAGGTCTACTGACCTGATTCTGGTCCCACCAGGTTCTGACCACCAAGCAGGTCCCTGACATTCTACAGGAGAGCCTGATCCTGGATCCAAATGTACCACAACACAACATTCCACCCGATTGGTACAATGGACCAAGGATCCACATAGAAGCAAGCAAGATATCAAGTGAACCCAACTTCGGACAAGACTACGCGTGACAAGCCAGGACAGCACCAGGAAGCTGCCACGTGGACCAGGGGTCCAGTGCCAGGTCGGCCGACCCACCTTTGGTGGCCAGACACCTTGGCACTGCTCCCACTGCCACCTGGACCTTCTAGAAGGCCAGTGGGACCCACAGGTCAGCCAGACCCAGGTCGGCCGACCTGCACATGGGCCCCACTCAAGGTCGGTTTGCTTCCACCGCCTTCCTGCATGACTCCCACGTGTCCTGCACCAAGAGCCGTCCATTCAAGTCGGTGGAAGGTCGGTTTGATCCAACGGCGTATGACGGAGAGCACACGGATCGCTGACGTGGCGCTGGAGTAACCCCTACTCCACCTCCACTATAAATACCCCCTAGTCTCTTATTGTAAAGTGTCCCCAAGTAGTTCACATTAGTGTTCTCAAGCTCAAGCTCTCTTGGGAGATTAAGAGTAGTGTAGTCTAGTCTAGAGTGGGAGTTAGAGTCGAGTCGAGCGAAGCTCGGGTCTCGAGTCGTCTTCGGAGAATCGGTATAGCTCTTGTACCTTTACTTTCGAAGTACTTTTCTTATATTAATATAGTCTTGCTTTACTTTATTAAGTCTTTACTTTGAGTACTTTACTTTCGTATTTACTTAGTGCCTTGCTATACTAGTGTAGTAGTGTTGTGCCTTAGTCTCGTTAGTGTAGAGTCCGAACTAGTTAGTGTCTAGATCCTTTTGTGTGTGTTTCACTACCAACGGGGCCGAGGCTACTTACGTGGTAGTCGGAGTCTTAAGACTAGATTAGGCGAGGTGCTTAGGCTAGTGCTTAATAGTGGATGCACCCTATCGTTGATTGGTAATTCCATTCACTTTTGATTGGTAAATCCATTCACTTTCCGACGTATATTAGCGGGGCGGTTGTGACGAACGCAGCCTTCCGGTTATATCTACTTGCGTCGGGGGTAGGGCCGTAGGGCGCCCATTAAAGTCAAAGGTCCGCTGGAATAGGAGTTAGTCCCACGGGGGAACGCAACCCTCCTATTTGTCAGCCGATTTCCCCTATCACATCGATGGTCTAGGCATTAGTTTAGTTAAGTCGTTACACTAGTTAGATTAGAACACGAAGTATAGTTAGATACCTAGGGTCCTTACTCACTCATTGTCCTCCCACCTAGCTAGCTACCTACTAGTTACCTTTAGTTTATCACTCATATCAACACACTCCCCCTTTATCAATTGCAATAGCTTAGATTGAGTAGAACCACCACGGGTTTCCATCACACATTTGCTAGAGAGTCTTAGTCCGCTTCCCGTGAGCGAACTACAAATTCGACACCGGAATACTCACCCGGTTGAAGTGCTACAGCGGTACCTGTGCGCTTGCAGAGTTACCCTTGGTTAGTCTTACGTCGTCACTAGAGTCTAGCTTAGCTTAGCATTCTTAGGCTGTTGCCGGAAGAGGGATTGTGACACCCTCTCTTCGGTGGTAGTTCGGGTTTGCAGTAGGCTTAGCTACCAGACGCCAGTCGCATTTACCTAATTCTAGTGATTGCGTTAAGATCTGCCAACACCAGGGCACGCACATGGCTACAGGGCTCGAAACAGTACCAAAGTACACCAACCCCGCCTAACTCCATGGCTACAGGGCCCGTAACAGTGGGAGGAATGCCGGTCACCTCCACCACTACGCTGCCCATATCCTGGATTCAGGGATGACAGGCGCCACTGTTACACCATGCCGTGCACTATGCCGCGTGCGACGCCCTCTCAAATGCCATTGTCAACTCTCCGTACCCCTGAAATCCTCTGCTCAGTCCCGTCGCCTGGACCGCCAGCTCCTCGAGGCAGTCCGCCACCGCTCGAGTAGTGATGGTTGATGCGTTCCAGGAGTGGCATGGGTGTCGACCCGTCCATTCCACCTCGATCACTGTACAATAGGATTCCCGGGGACAAGCGCTCGCGCGCAACCACGCCGTACCTCGACGCGTCAGCCTACGTCCACAAGGACGAGCAGGATATCATCACCCACGACTCGAGCACGTCAGCCCATGTCAGAAGGAGATGGGCAGGCCATCGCCAGCCATGCTGCTACAGGGTCGAACCGGACTGAAGCCAATATCTACCAGCTTGAACCGGACCGAAGGAGGCACCCACGGTACTGGCGACTCGACCCAACATCCGTGTAATCCTGAGCCTCCCCTTGGCCTATAAAAGGGGACGCCAGGGCCTAGTTTAGGGGAAGTTTTTCCAAGCCTTCAAGCATTCAGGCTCTCACAGCTACCCCACACACACTCCACACGCTAAGTCTCCGGACTCCCTTGTACTCACCCCTGTACAAGCACTTCGGTGCAAGATAATACAAAATCTCCCCCTCCCCGCTGGATGTAGGGCCTTCTTTGCCCGAACCAGGATAAATCTTTGTATTCTTCTTGCATCACCATCCGGATTAGGGAGCACGCTTAGAAATAAACTTGTTGGTGTGATACCCCCGGGGTACGAAACACCGACAAGACTAACGTAACCTCTTCTAGCTTTCCTGTATATGTACACAGTACAGAACAATGCACACAAAGAATACAAGCTAGTATCTCCTGTCATTTCGCCATAAACTCATCCGCTGCGCCATGTCACGTGAAGCACGCCAGAGCATCCAATTATACAGCGTCGCCACAATCGACGACGGCTAGCCGCAACGCAGCTCTGCAAAGCACGCGCGCCATTAAGCGCAGCGCCAAAGATGCCAGTGCTTTGCCGGTTCTCCATCGTGTGCCAAAGACGACGTATGCGCTTCTCCCGTGCCTATAAAAGGCAATGCCATGGAAGCCTTCCACCACCACCACACCATCGAACTTCCACTCTCCATAGCCCAGCTCTATGGCTTCGCTTCGCCTCGCGTATGCCGTATCCGGCCGTGCGTACAAGCTGGACTCCACAATCGTCGCAGGACGAGGTGAGCAGCTCATGAGCATCCCCTCGCTCTTTGCCTTCTTCATGCGCGCTTCTCTTCATTCATCCCGAGCTGACCACGAGCTCTAGGAGCTCGGTCGTCATGGCATTTGTGCAAAGCAAAAAGAAGACCCTTGCTAGCTTCTCTCTCCCTTCCCATGTATGTGTGTACTAGTATCAGGGCGCGCGCATCCGCGCGCCCGTGTGCCCGTGTCTGCAATAGTATGGGTGAATTGTTGACTAAACTGGTTAGTTTCAGTAATATAAAACCAACATAAAACCAACATAAAACCAATATAAAACCAACATAAAACCAACAGTGAAAGTAACAAGGAGGCATGAAACTATACTTAATACAGAGTATTATGCTCTTGTAATCAATATACATGACTATTTTGAGCTTGGACACGTATAAAATTAGAAATGGAGTTTTTGTTGTATATCACAACATAAGTAGGTGGTTTGAAACTACTAATGAATTCGGTAAGTGGATCATCTCTAGATTTGCCTTTTTCCCAATATAATACATGTACTTTACATCAGCTTCTTCCAATGCTCGCTACCTTTCAGAAAGCTAGAAGGCGATTCGGCTGAGGTAAAACCACCAGATGGAATCGTGTGGTTTGGACCCATAATAGTAGCAACAATATTTTGGATACAGGAAATTCCATTGGCTTTACTCTCAAATCTGAACTCTGTTGCTGCCTGGACACCCTGTAGCTGACAACAAAGCCATGCAACATTCAATATGTTAGGTGGAGCTGTCATTGGTAGCACCACTGTGGCAGTACAAAGTAGAAACATGTTAAGCAACACTACAATATTGGTGGAGCTATCATTCTTTCGGTAAGGAAATGATTCTATCAGAGATGAAAACAAAGGTTTATCTTCAACAAATACAAAGATGTTTAGGAAAAGGTATCAATGACTGCAAGCTAGGACCTTTTGGAAGCTGCAGCTTAGGACTGAAACAAAAGCACAAACTAAAAGTAGCAGGGCGTGCACCTCCGCGCGCCCGTGCAGTCACAAATCTGAACACCGAACTGGTTTGCAAGATGGACTGGAATAAATTATGGTTTTTACATCGCACAATTGGTTGTTGGGGTGCGCCTTCATGCGCCTGGTTCAGTGGAGTGTAGGTGATATATAAATATATGTTTAATTCATGGATTTCAAAACGGTTTAAAACAATACGCAAATATATACAAGGTATGTACATTCCATATGTCGTTCCACAAGGGGAAATGAAAAAAGCAGTACGGCGCCCTTGGACACTGTCACCTTTGACAATATGATAAAGATCCATAGTAGAAAGCATAGAAGGTGATAAGAGTTATCACAGCAGTAAGCCAACACAACTAATTGGTCTAGCTATATATAATGGGCATGGTTAAATTACAAATAGCAATTGTGTGCCTGTCATCGTGTCTGCACTAATATACAAAAACAATCCTACTGATTTGGTTGTCAAATAATTTTGGAACCTGCTTACCTTTTTATTAGCAGATGGAGCCTACTTCCCTAGTCTGGGTATCGTCCGCCGCCAGATTGTCGGCCCTGACGTGCAAGGCTGCACCGCTGAAGTGCAATTATTCATGTGGTAGGATGATGTCTATAATTTAGTAGGTTCACATTTTTAAGCACATATCTCTATGTTAGCAGAACTTTTGATATGACCACTTCATAGAAGTGATTTAATTCTAGAATGTCAACACAGATCAAATCCGTTAAGCACCTTGAAACGCAAGTACCAGCTCCATAGATAAATTTATATATATCTAAATACGAACTTCTTTGGGATCCTGTCATGTCCATACGCAAAAGAAATTTGGGTTTGTCCAGAAAGCAGGGGAAATGAAAGTACCGTGCAACCATTGGGCAGGTCTAACTGCAAGTATGGAATAAGAAGAACTGGACAATAGAATAAGAACTGGACAGGCTATTACGATGTTAGAAATAATAATGACATAGTGTGTTTAGTCAGCAGGTTCAGATTTTCTAAAATAATTATCAAATACCAATTTGCACAATTTAGTCAGCAGGTTCAGATTTTCTAAAATAATTATGTATGTAACCATAGTGTGTTTTTTTTTTTTTTTTTTTTTTTTTTTTTGAGATCAAAGTTTCTGGGAAAATAATTTAAACCATGTTCTGCAATCATGAGTGCAGCCTGCAAAGCAACCATAACTGAATCTGGGATATATCCATGTATACATTACAAATAACTTCTAAAAATGTGGTACTTTACCTTGGAAGTACAATGCGAAAATTACTGCAAATATGGTATGGTAGAGCAAGTTCTGAGGAAGTTGGAATACCATTGATATCCTTCATGGTGTCTGTCCAGAGCAGGGAAGTCTTCAGCATCAAAGGTAGTCCAAGTGCTTGCCAAGCCAAAGGCCACAGGAATGTATCTTTAGAAAAACTCTAGGTAAAAACATGAAAGTAGAGGCCAAGTAGAAGAGGATATCATTGTCATGATATATTTTACGAAGAGATCATTTATTGCCATGAAAAGGATATCGTTAGACAAGAACCTTTTTTTGCAGAACTAATTGGCATGGTAACTAATTGGCATGACCATTAATACAAATATCCAAACCATGACATGCAATTCGGTATAGAAAAGTCCACCATAGATTTAAAACATTCAGTGTAGAATGAAAATATGTACACATTTATCTGCTGAGGTGCAAGATCTCTTTCAGCTGCAAGTTATATCTGAAATGAGTGCAAGTATAGAGCTATTGTTTGAAGAATGTGACTGTGAACCATGCCACGGATTATCCCATAATTTCCAAAGTACCTGCAAGGGCACATGGTTTTGAACTAAATGGTCTAGAATTAGAATGCCAAAACATGGAGTCGATCTAGAGTTTGTGATAACATTATGCAAGACTGCTACGGCAATTCGGTAGCATTAACTCACCTCCCTTGTATTCCATTTGATGTGTCTTCAGAAAAAACTACCTGAAATAATTCACACACATTACTGCATAATCCATGTATATACAAAATAATAAAGCATGTGCTAAAATGACTCTTCAAGTGTACCTGCACATTCCGTATGTGCTAAAATGACTCCACAAAGGTTCAAACACCAAATTAGAAAATCTCAAGACAGTAAGATTTTCGATCAGATCCTTCCCCATAAGGTGGTCAATTCTATGGGATAAAAAAATGTTGCAGCAACAAATTGTCAGGTTCTCTTGAAACATTGCAGTTAAGGAAAACAGATCTTACTAATCACGCCAAAAGAGGACATTTCAGTGCTAAACCATAGTAAAATTTGCATATAATCAAGACATAGTAAAATTTATAAATACCCAAACCATAGCAATACCATAGAAAAATTTAGCACTAAACCATAGTAAAATCTGACACCGGGGAGCCATAGAAAAATACAACCCTAAACCATATTTAGGGTGCCTGGTGGATGCTCGTCGCCGGGGAGCCACCGCGCCGGGATGCGGGCTCGCCTGGGCGCCGCCACACCAACACGTTGGGCCCGCTCGCCGGCGCTGCCCCAGCGCCGCCGCTCCTCGGCCCCCGCGCCTGGCCGGCCGCGCCGCCCGCGTCGCCGAGCCCACTCGCTGGCGCCTCCGCCCGCGCCGCCTCGGCCGGCCGCCTCCGCTGCTGCCCTGGGCCACCCGCCGCCACTGCTTGCGGCGGTCGCCGCACCAGGCCTGGCCGCCCGCCCGCGCCGCCGCCGTAGCGCGCCGGACCGCCCTCGCGCCCCGCCGCGCGGGCTGGCCAACCGCGTCGGCGGCTCCCGCGCCCGACCGCGGTGCCGCGCCGCGGCCGGCCGCGCCGCCGTGCACGCGCCGCCCGCCGCCGCTTTTTTTTTTCACTGGTCGGGAGTGAGGAGGAGGTGAATGGAACCCTAGAAGTTGAGGAGGAGTCTGTATTTATTTGGTTCAGTAGATTCTAGCAGAAGCTGAAGCCGGGAGGAAGAAGCTGAGTAAAAGTAAATAGAAGCTGCTTCCAGCTTCAAACCACACTGGCCAGCTTCTAAATCGCGACCATCGATTTGAAGATCCAACGGCTGGAACATTTCTGGTGACGTGGCCATGGCTCCTCTCCGAGGAGCAGTTTGGCTTTTTATTGTCTTAATGACGCACGTCACGCACGGACCCTGACCAACACATGCACAAGCAAGCCGCACCCAGTAATCACATGCATGAATGAGTTCACCTCCACTTCATCTAAAAGTCCTTGTTTCTTTGGCCAAACAGCCACCTTGCAAAATTAATATCTCCTCCATCCGACCTCCGATTCCATCACTTCTTCTTTCTAAATTCATCTAAAATTATAATCTATCTCCCATATAACTTTCGTAATTTTTAGAGCTCATTTGAATGTATGCAGTGGCGGATTCAAGATGACCGTCCGGAGGGGCTAACTAATGAAAAATTAAGACTTAAGCTGAAGATTAATGGTGGATTTAAGGCTAAGCTACAGTGATTTAAAGGCAACATCAAGCTCACAGGGGGGGCTGCAGCCACCCCAGCCCCACCCCTGGATCCATCAAGACCTCCCTTGCTCTGTGTGAGATTCGAACCCAAGACCCCTTGCCTCGCGCGTAGATTCCTTTACCAACTCGGCTGCACACCACATGTGACAGAGTCCTATACGCTGTCCTTTTAAATCGACCCACAGAGGACCTTTAATCCCGGGTGAAAGACCTTTAGTCCCACTTTGTAACGCCAATCGGGACTAAAAGGTCACCCTTTAGTCCTGGTTGGTAATACTAACCGGGACTAAAGGTTGCATGACCTTTTGTCCAGGTTTGTAATACCAACCGGGACTAGAGAGGGTACCGTTAGTCCCGGTTGGAGCCACCAACCGGGACTAACCTTCCCGGTCGCTGCCACCAGCCTGCAAAAGCTGTTGGCGAGCTGTTGGGAGGGGATTTAGTCCCGGTTGGTGTCCCCAACCGGGACTAATTCTGGTTTTAGTCCCGGGCCAAAAACCGGCCGGGACTAAAACTCCGATTCAAAGGTCCGTTCTCTACTAGTGTATGTGATTATTCATTTGTATTTGCGTATTAGCTGACTGAGTCAATGAGCCCATTTTAAATATTTCATGTAAGCTATACCACGAAAAAAATTGCGGGCTATCAAAAATAGCGCTGGCTGATTCTGGCCGCTATTTTCCGCTATAGCTCCGCTATAGCGACCGCTATACGCCGTAGCGGTCGCGCTATGGCGCCGCTATTGCGCCGCTATAGCGCCGCTATAGCCCGCTATTTAAATACAGCACACACCAGATTAAAAATATAAAACTAAAATCTCACAAGTGACAAGTAACTCACAACCCATGATCTCCATCACAGTCATAGCATCACGGCATCACCAAATAATAGGGGAGATTGGAGAAGAACAGAGGAGAAGAAATTACCTATTGTTGGCGCACCGCCCTCAGGAGCTTGGCTTGGCTCAGTCATTGGTGACACTTGGAGTTGGCTTCACTTGGCACCGTCGTCGCCCAGCCTGCTGCCGTCGCCTAGCCTGCCGCCGCCGGATCCCTAGCTGCAGATCGAGGGAGGGAGGGAGGGGCGAGGCCGCCGCCCCGATGGAGGCCGAGGGGAGGAGGCCGGAGTAGGAGGGGCGCGGAGGCCGACCGGCCGGAGGCCGAGGCCGAGGAGGGAGAGGCCGCGCCAAGCGCCGCCGTCGCGTGGATGAAGTTGCGGATCGAGCCACCGTGGGGATCGAGCGAAGCGGATGCGGCCGGGAGGAAGTTCTCTACTAGTGTATGTGATTATTCATTTGTATTTGCGTTTTTAGCCGGAAAACCAGGTTAGCGCTAATTTAGCGCGCTATGCCGCTATAGCGTTTAGCGGCGCTATAGCGCAAAATAGTGGAGTCAATGAGCCCATTTTAAATATTTCATGTAAGCTATATGTACGAGTATTTTCATTGCTTAGTTACAACCCAATTGAATTGACATCCTTGAATTGATATTACCTGATAATGATCTTGCTCAAACCTAGGAGCAAATAATATGTTGTTATTATTTAGTATGATTAGGACTAAATACTCATCCTGGATACTCATCGCCATGATTTTCTTAAATACAATGATTTTAAAAGGAAAACGGTGTGAGTTGTAAGAATGATCTGTGGGTATTGTGAAAAGGATAATGAACAAGTATAGATGGTGATTACCTTAGAGATGGGGCTGATCCATGTTCCTTTTGTGGGATGCCTTGGTATGGGGTCTTGTACCTTTGGTAGTTAAGCATGAAGATATTCATTTTTCCTAACTCATTTTATCGTACAACCACTTGACCTTGTATGAGGCAAGGCTTAGTCTAAATCCTCCTATATTGTATGGCAATCACCTGTTGGCAGGGTGTGCATCGGGACACTAAGAGATGTTTATGAAAACTAAGAAACTATATGAAATGTAGATATAGATATAGATTACTAGAAAATTATACTCTCAACGTCTTAAAATAAATTAATTTCTAAAATTATTTCAAATTATTTTTTATTTGTAACTATATTTATTTATAGATAACATTACAAATACTCTAAAGTAAGTATATTATAAGAATATAGTTTATGATGTACTCCCTCTTTAATTGTTGTTCTAGAGTTGGTTACGAACACTCAGCCAACTAGTCAGGGGTATTTTTTCTCTCACAACAAATTAGCATCAGCTAGAATCTGCCAGTCAGAAACGATCAAGTGAATAGGGCAGAACACCAAGACGAAAGCAAAAGAACAAAATAGCCCTATGAGAGTGATCTCTCTCTGTTGTACTAGAGTTGGTCACAAAAGTCAACTATTTTGCTCAAGAGGGATGTGAGAGTACGAGCAGACAAGGACAAAGGAGTGGGATGGGTGATAGGGCAAGGTTGCAAGGCTAGTGATAGGTGGCAGATAGAGAATCTCCAACAGCTCACCAATATTTCATCCCCAATATGATGATATTGGTGATCACCAATACTACTTTTTGAACTATTGGGAGAGATCTCTCCAACAGATCACCAATAATCTCCCCCAATATGTGGGACCCACTTGCCATATTATTATTTTTTAATTTTTTTCTTTTCTTTTCTTCAACCGAGCAACTTCTTTTCTTTTCCTATCGCCCTAGTCAAGGGGAAAAGTGCGCGGCATAACGAGGAGCCGCCGTAGTGTGTGGCACCGTGGGGAAAAGTGGCAGTTGGAGGTAGGTCCCAGCTATTTGGGGGAGATGCATCTTCCCCTTTATTTGAGGGAAGATGAGCAAGATATTGGTGATCACCATAAAAAGGGGGACAGGAAAGGGGAGCTGTTGGAACACTGAATTTGGCTCAACTCCCCCAATATAACACCAATATAACCGGTTTTTGGGGAAAGGGGATGAGAAAAGGGAGCTGTTGGAGATGCTCACTTATTTCGGAACATGGTTCTAGCTCTAGAACGACTATAAATTTGAGAGAGAGAGAATATCTAGTAATATTGATATGATATTATAATAAATCTTGATATTATTTTCATAATTTTGATCAAATATGAAAAAATTGATTTAAGACATCAGAGAGTTGATTTATCTAAAGACAAATAGTGTCACATAATAGCTCGTGGCCCAATGATTTATTATGCATATAATGATCGTATCATCTTGAAATCGAATTATGAACCGTAGTTGGACACGCATTGTTTCAAGCCAGGTCTTGTGTTGGATTTTTTTTATGCGTCTTATGTTGGATTTGGATTGAAAATGTTTGGACAACGAGAGATCCTGACATTGGAGAGTGAGATGGGCTAACAGACGATAAAGTGGAGGAGAGACAATATTTTTTTTAACCTGACAATATAATATATACACATACCTATGTAGGTGTAGATTTTTGTCAAGACGTTACATCTTTCGTATATGGTTTTTTGAGATTACATAGTAGCGCACATTCATATTAAGAATGCACGTACAAAAACCCTATCCTTATGAGTACCTCCAGAGGACTGAGCCGGCATATCTTAAAGTTCACGAAGTCACCATAGGTGCCTCACTATTGACGGTGACGTTGCCTACCACTTAATGCATAGCGCTGGTAAATCCTAGGAAATCCCTAAAAAAGGTGCGAGCACCAGTATTTGAACCTTGATGGATAATGTCCCACTACACAGTCCTATCATTGAACCACAGTTACTCTCTAAAAAATGCAATTATGAGATTTAGTCAAACAAACTTAAGTTTGACTATATTTATAGTGGATAATATTAACATTTATATTTGTACATAAGTTTATTATGAAAATACATTATGTAATTCATTTAATTGTAGCTATCTTTTATTATGGATTTGAAAGGACCACAACATCGCTATAGATTTTACAACTCAAAATGTAGCAAACTAGTTAACCTTCAGAAGTTCCGAAGGAATCGTTAGAACTTTTGAATGTTTCAGCGAAATTTGGTTCGGAAGAAGTTTGTACGAACAGGAAAAAAACTTGAGAGAAAACTAAGCTTAAACTTCAGAGTTCTAGCTCCAACCAAACTTGAAGATATGACTTTAGAGATGTGCAATGGCAAGTCGACAAAACGCCTTCGCTCACAAACACAACCAAGTAGATCGAGATGGAAACACTAATACGCAAAGTAATACAGAAAGGAGACAAAGGTTCACCAAAATTTGGTTCCACTTGGAACTGTTGAGAGTAAGTCGTAAGTGATCATCCAAGGTTAAGCTCTCTCTAGGTTTCTTTCAATCACTTTCCTTGATCTACTAGGTTGATCTTTTCCCTTGAGGAGGCAAAGATGGTCTTCACAAACTTTCTGTGGCTCACCGTAAGTACAAGACTTCGTCCGGTGATGCCCAACTGTTTTGGAGACTTCACCTTTAAGAATAGAAAATGATGAATGGACGCTTGATGAAATCCAGCCATGAGTGCTCTGGATTTGGATTGCTCTTTCACGCTAACAATATCTAATATCTCAACCCCTACTCAATTGATTCTCACAAATCACACCCCACAAGAGAGTGCTTGAGGAGAGCTCAAAAGACTTTTGGTTTAGTTAGGAGTGTGGGAGAAGCACATGAGAAATAGAGATTGGATAGGAGTGATCTTAACAAAGGAAAAGAAAATAGTACTCCCTCTATATGAAACTATAATACATTTTGAGTTTTTTTAATACACATAGCTTAAAGCTACGCATTTAAATAAACATTATGTCTAGATACATAGTAAAAATAATATTAGGTGAGATTATATCTTCACTACTAATGCACCAACATATTTATTACTTGGTCTACCCATATAATGTCCCTCGCTGAGATACCCCTTCTTCATGTACCCCAAAAAATGTACCTAGAAAAACAACTCTACACAAATCAATCATCTAGATTGCTTTTATAATTCTATCACTCTTTACTCACTCAAATCCAAGGATCAGCATCGCGTGTATGGTCCTCATTATCCTCTACCGTCTCCTGCTTTGACCACGGAGGGTGTGAGCACCGCTAATCTTCCTCTTCGACCAGGTCGAAGAGGAGACGGCTTTCGACCACCCCTACTTCCTTCCGCTGGCGAGCGCAAAGACACGCCTTCTGGTCCAGATGCACGGGGACGCGGCCCACCAGAGCTGGAGACACACACGGTAGTTTGCTTTTTCTGTTTTTCTCCGCACAGGAAGTAGTGAACGTGAACGGCTGGCTGCGCTCATATTTCTTTCCTCATTATTTTTTTCTTTTCTTTTTGTTTTTTACTTATCTTATTCTTTTTCTTCTTCCTTTTTCATTATTTTAATTTTCTTTACATTTACATATTTTATTCTTTTTTATTTTTCTTTATTTTTCTTCTATTTTTAATGCCATTTTTCTTTGTTTATTTTATTTTCTCTGTGATCTTTTGTATACTTTTTCTTTATTTCTTTTTACTTTATTTTCTTCTATGTTCTTGTTCACTTAGTATACATAGGTTGTTTTGAGTTTTCTTATGCGATGTTTTTGTAGTGTTAACCAATTTTCTTGACTTCTTTCTGTGATATTTATTTATAGTGTTAATGCATGCAATATTCTAGGTTTCTTTCTGCGATTTTCTTGTAGTGTTAATATGATATTCTGGGCTTCTTTCTGCGATGTTCTTGTACGATTAATGCAATGTTCTGAGTTTCTTTTTCTACGATGTTTTTGTAGTGTTAATGTGCTTTTTTCTGCTATGTTTTTTGTAGTGTAATGCGATGTTCTGGGCTTCTTTCTACTATTATAAATAAATATTTTTTTAAATAATTTATCAAAATATATCCATGTGGGGGTCTTGTTTTGAAGAGTTAACTATAAGAAACACGACGGTGGAATCAGATTTTAATTGAGGTACTTGGTTTAAAAACTAAACATTTCTTTTACGTCTAAAAAGTATAGGATCTACTGTTGTCAACCGCGGCTTTGCTCATCTCAATCTACGTGCACGTTGGCTTGCGGGGAGTTGGAAAGTGAAGGAAGCAGTGATGCTTGCTGGCCCAATAAATAATTGAAATTGGCCCACCTCCACCGCAGCGCACATGATGAGAAAAATAATCAGAATTTCTAATCATCTTCTAAAAGATTTCTTGACCGCTATCTTCCACTTTTTAAGCCTGCATACAAATTGGTCTGGCCTAGCCCAAATCCCTCCACGTTTTCTTTTTTGTTTCATTTTTTCATGCTTCATTTTTTTATATTTCTTGTATTTGTTATATTCTTTTAATTTTTATTTTTTAAATTATTCTTAGTTCATTTCTATCTTTATTTTCTATTGTCGCAAATTTTTTTAATGTTTTTTATGTTCTATCATGTTTTTAAGAATGATTTATCTTAATAAGAAAAATAATTGTGAATAAAATTTTATCTAAATATATCTATGTGAGATTTTGTTTTGAAGGATTTATTGTAACGAGTTCGGTGGTGTAATCAGAATTTAATTTGGATGTTTAGTTTGTTAGTTACTTTTTATTTTTTATGAAAAAGTGAAAGATAGCTAATAAGAAAATCTTCTAAAGATGTGTAGTCACTCCTGGTCGAAGCGATGCTGGGTTTCGACCCGGTCACACGCTAGCATGACCCCGCGTGCGCATGCGTGCAGTTTGTTTCCGAAAAAATAGGCCGTGCGTGATTATTACCTTATTGCCTGTGATTGAGCCGGATCGATTTTGGTTTCTATCTACTTCAAATCACCGAGACAAAAAAAAAAAGAAAAAAAAAACCGCCTCCCAAGCGCAAGCGAGGACTTGCGGGCTGCAAGGCCGTTGCTGTGACGTTCGTTGCGAGGAGGACAATCATCGTGTGGTTGGAATGAGGCACAATTTCTCTTGTAAGATTTCTTTGTCTATTTACTATAGCAGTTGTAGTAGTTTGTTAGCACGACCCATGCAATTTTTTTTAGAGGAAGGGGTTGCTAGCCCCCAGCCTTATACGAAGGCTTAAGCGGTGCAGAACCGTGGTTCGAACCCCGGGCGGCCAGCTCCCACAACTGGAGCTTTCGCCACTGCACCACACGCGCGTCTTATTCCATTTGTACCGACTATTTCGTTGGAAAAAAAGGATGCTGTTGACGCTAAATTAGGTCACACCATACGTGGGCTTTAGACGCCCCGAGGTAGCCCTAGGCGACCTGTAACGCAGCGACGACGTGGCGTGACCGGCAAACCGATCTAGAGATTGATGAACCGATGTGGAGCTCGTCGACGGCTGGAGATAACCGACACCTTACGCGGTGAAGAGCGGCGAGGTTTACGAGCAAACCGGCAAATGGTAATCAACGTGCTTACGGGAACGAAGAGCCGGCTAGTTTCCGAGCAAACTAGCAAAGGAGCCGTCGAAGCCCTAGCCTGAGAGGGATCTCGTCGGGGGCAAGGAGGTCGCCGGTTGCCCTAGGTCGGCGGACGAGCCTAGGACGCCATCCTTGATCGCTGGATCAAGCCATGGGACAAGACGGAGAATTTTGGAGGATAGAGCAAAGGTAGAAGATAGATTGATCGTGTTGATCGTGTTTGTGTTTTGGGTTCGATTGATTGGATGGGATCAATCGGCCATGATCCTCTCATATATATAGGGGGTGGTCTTATCCCAAAGAGGAAACAACTCCAAGACACAATCTCCAAGTTTCCCACGTCCAAAAGCGACCCAAAACCGATTTAGGAAAAGATCGGTTCGAGATTTGGAAGTTTGATTCGGAATCGACCTACCGGTAGTACCCACCGGTAGTACTGGTGGAAGACCGGTAGTACCGGTAGTTCATTTTTGCGCGAACCTCACCCTTTGCACAAAACTGGTCCAAAAAATATAATTATTACCGGTAGTACCGGTAGTACCGCTAGTACAATTCTGTGCGAAAAGCACGCAATCTCTCCGGCGGCATAACTCTTGCATCCGGACACCAAATTGGACGTTCCATATATGCTTTTCGATCGTCTCGACGAGAGGAACGCAATGCTGAGGTCCATTCTTGCATTTCATATCCGTTGACTTTTCATTGACAATTTTGAGTGTCAACACATGCCCCCCGTTTTCAGGTGAATTTGCTGATGAACCTGAAAATACTCTTTCACCTGTAACCAACTAGCAACGATACCCATCACATCGGCTAGCCGGCGACTAAGGGCGATGTATACATCGGCCATTTTTGTTCTAACGGCGATACATGTATCGGCCATTATTTGGAAGAACACTAGGTTTCTTGCCAAACACTTGGAAAATATTTCTAGACATTTTTCGTTGATTGCTCTTGGGAGATTTATCAACTTTGCATCATCTCCAGCTAGATTATTTGAATTTTCAACAACACTTCGATCACTCCATAAGGCTCTTCTAATTTGGTAACTTTTGTCAAACCTTAGTACTTGATCTTTATTTTTCTTGACGCCACCTCCTTGAGATATCCTCAATCTTCTTCTTGATGAGCTTGATCAAAATTTCATGGATCTTTTCCCACAATCTTGTTTCATCAAATTTCTAATACACCAAGTAATGGTGTCTAGATTACATTTGTAATACAATGTGAGAGTCCTCCAAATCGGTACTAGAATTGCCGAATCCGAACTAAACCGATTTGGCACGCCATTTGATGAGTCAATGGCGTATGCTTGAAGAATTGGTTAATCCATTACGGTCGGTTGAGCCAATTTACTTGTTCCTGCATGAAAAAATATGCATTGGCTATTGTTATATATGAAAGTTACATCCACCGACGCCATAGCCATATGCATGTTGAGCTTATCATGTTGGCCTTCAAATTTTGTATTCTTGGCCTCAACATGCTTTTACCTACATGGAGTGTAGTATTTCCAACCCGAATGAAGATTTTTCATTCGGTTTGGATATTGAAGCAAACATAGTCCCAATCGTTGGATGTCTCAAATGCGAAATAATAATCCTTGCAAGCCGATTAATTGAAATAAAACCTCCATGGGTAACAAATAGGTAATTGATCTTATATCCTAAATCAATTCCATGCTCAACAATAAAACCAGCAATGACTTGGCCTTTAATTGTTTCTAGTAGCTCAAGAGTCAAATCATATTTCAGCAAAAAGTGTATGCCCACTTGCCCATCCTAACAATGAGGATTAGCCGATATAAAATGCACACATCGGCTTGGCATGCAATGACACATATATTTGGCAAGGAATGACCCAAGTACATAATATAGTGACACGCATATATATTTAAAATATGGGCATACCTCGTCTTGGATTAATGATAGCACATCTCTTTTCCTGTCCTCTTGAATCAAAGCAACACTATTGCAGTCACTTCGGCAATGCCTTGAATGTAGATCAACTTTAGATGCACGAAGAGCAAGTAGTGTTGACAAAGAATCCATGAGAAGCTCGATTAACTAAATTTATAATCGGCTTCTAGATTTCACTCAAACTATATGATGATATGGACCCGATTATCAATCGGCTCTGGAGAGCTTTTCTAGTGACCAAAATCAGCAAGCTTCTCTTTGACAAGCAAATCATATCATCATGCCCCCCGGGTCTAAAAGTCATCAAAGTAAATCACAGAAAGGGTCTTTTCAATAGCACGATGGTCGCTAGCTGTGGCAGAACCTCCTAAGTAATGTGGCCCACATGCACTAATCCTCGTCTTAATAGACCTCGATTACTATGCATGTGTTCCACACGACTTATGAAGCCCGTCGATGTTCTTAACGAACACCGATTGAACCACTTTTTACACTCATACCCGGGATCAACAATGGAGTAACTACAACATTACAACATTTGTTACAAAATATATATATATCGAGTGCGGAAGAATGATAACATTAAAAAGTTTACAATAATGAATAAGTTAACATTTTACAAACTTAACTTTATATTGCGGAAGTAGAGTAGAGATACGTAAGACAACTTAGGTAGGACACCTAAATTGCGAGAGGCAACCAAATCATGTCGAGCCCAACGACACAACATGGTTAGGAGCAACCGTCGCCAAGACTCGCAATGTGGGTAGAACAAACCCCGAGTACATTCAAGGTACTCCGCAAGACTTACCCGACTAAAAGTAAAAGACTCTCAAGGATATGCTAGCCTTTTGAGTAGTGGAGCTAGAAAAGGGAGTTTTGCGAGAAAAGCATTACTAATCTTGAAACCTTACTTTCAATATTTTAAACGGAATAAAAGCATCAACTTCTATTATATCTATTAAAGCTAGATTTGCACCTGTTCTATTCTCAACAATCATTTAAGCATCACACTTGAGATTATCTTTCCAATTTGCTTCCCTTCTCGACTCCACGAGTCACCAAGAACCAATTCTTTCATATTTCTCTTGAATGCTACGATGCGGGTGCGAGGATCAAGTCTCCTTATACGTGGAGCAAACGACGGTTCAAGCGATTTTACTGTTGAGGATCCCTAAACACACGATATAAGTGGGACTCTAACCCACAATTATATCAACAATACCGTCGGACATTCTAGAACTAGGCTCGGCTTCCGCGCCACCCGAGAGTACACTTACACCTCCAATCCGGGGACACGGCCCACGAGGGTATTGTACTCCCGCCATCTCGCCACTCCCAAAGTGCACGGGCTCACCGTACTAGTCCTTAGATTATCCTAGGTAAAGCTTTTCCGTAGATATGTGAGTAGTTGTAAAGTCTTGATCCAAGGGCCAACAACGGTGCGGTCCTTAATCGACACGATCGGAAACACTACATCAAGACTCCATTCCCGATGCAAGTTACCCGACCGGTCTCAATTTCTTATAACCATATTCTTATGCCCTCGTGACCCATCTTTAGGTCTAGAGAAGCAAAGATACAATGGTAAATCATGATCAAAGATTAACCTACAACTTCTACCGAAGTCTAAGCATGGCTAAGCATAAGAAATCGACCTACACATACTAGTGGGATATCATGATGTAAAAGTAGATCAAGGTAGACATGCGGCAACGGTATCAACCAACTCCTATTAACTTAATGCACATTACACTAGACTTATAATGTAAAATATTTGCAGAAATAGAAATGGATTGCATGCTCCGGGGCTTGCCTGCGTTGCAGTGAAGTTAGATTTCAATGGTCAGACTTGACACCAACACCATGGATGGATAACACCAACATCAAGAGAGATGACATCATTGGTGGATGACCTTCTCGAATACCCTTGTCGGATGACACCTCTCCCGACTTTGATCAACACGATCCACCCCACTCTCGTATCATCTACACGTAATTAATGATGCGTGATTTAGAACGATGAGCTCATGGCATGATGCATGATGATACATGGATGAAAGCATAACAACTTGATCACTTGAGTACAACTTTCCTTCGCGATAAAGTTGTACTCAAACAACATTAATTAAACAAAACCTAGGGTTACACAGGCGAAGCTACTCTAGTTAAGATAACCAGCAGATCAAGATAATTCATACAAGTCATCAAAGTGCCCAAGGTCACTAAAGTTAATGACCTAAGGTCTCCAATCAATCCCAAAGTCACTCAAGAAAATCCTAAGTCATAAAGAACTAAATAAGCAATTAAAGATCTATTAAAAACTAAATATAAAATAAAGACTAAATAAAAAGTTGTCAAATAAATCTCACAAATTAAACTCAAGCTTCTCATGACCTGAGAAGACTACCAAATAATTTTCAAGATTTTTGGAACAATAAATAAATAACTAAAAATAAAAGAAGGAGCATTTTTCAATTAAAAGGGCTAATTTTAAAACATATAAAACATAACCAAAATAGGCATCTAATATTTTTCTAAAATCAAGCACATGATAAAGAGCATTCATAAAAATTTTCATAATTTTTGGAGCTACCAATAATTCTATACAAAATAAACAAATTGCAACACTATTCACTAAAACAGAAATTAATAAAACCTAAATAAAAAGGAAAAGGCGAACTGGCCGAATCCGGCCGACTCGGCCCAAGACTTTTGCGGTCCGGCCCAAAACAGCAGGCCGCCCAACAAGCTCGGCCGAGCCGGGCCGACGGCGGCGAGGAGCTCACCGGCGATATCTCGCCGGCGGCGAGGTCTCCGGGCGGCAAGGCTTGGTCCTACGTGACCCCAAGACACGGCGCACCTCCGGGCTAGCTAATGGGACGGCGAGCGACGGCGGCACTCTCGCCGGCGGCCATGGCGGCACGGCGGAGCGGCTACGCGACGGGAAAGCTCACCGGAGCTTTTCCGGCGGCGTGAGCGCGCGAGCGGGGTGCTACGCGACGCGGCGAGCGGGATGCGCGAGCCAAAGGATGCAGCGCGAGACCCTATCGGCCTCGGCCTTGGACGCGGCGGCGGCGGCACGGCAAGCGGCGGCGACGCGACGGCGGCCGGCTGCTACGGTGCCCTAGCGGCTCAAGTAAGGGCATGGATAGGACGAGGAGCTCACCCTGGTGACGATGCGCTTGAAGATGGGATAATTGGGCGGCCGGAGATGGGAGCTTGGCGGTGGCGGCAATGGCGTCGGCGGCGGGCTCCGGCGGCGAGCCAAGCGTTCGGCGTGTCCTGTCCACCAAACCGAGAATCAAGGAGCGCATCACGTGCCGGCGATCAAGGCGAACATGGTGGCGAGAGGAATTGGAAAATGGAGCAACGATGACGACCTACGACGATGGCGAATCACGACGGCTCGGCGCGACCGACCGCGAGGAAGAAAGTGGGCGTGCGGCGATTCTAGCGGGAGCAAGCGCCACGATCAAGCTCAACGGACGCGCGAGGACGAGGCGGAGCTAGCGGTGGTATTTTCTTGGGCGGAAGCGACGAAACGCGACGGCGTGCGGAGGCGGAGCTCGGGGGCGCGGCAATGGCGAGCGGCGGCCGAGGCGGGGATAAGGAGGAGGGAGTGGTTGGCCGGCCGGCGGGGTTAAGGCGCTGGGACGGGAGGGAACGGCGACACGCGGCGGAGAAGCTTCGAGCGGCGTCGCATTGCGGTAACCGGCGGCGGCCGGCGGGGCATGGCCGCAGCGATGCTTCGGCCGTGAGGAGAACAGGGAGATGCCGACGTCAAAGCCATGGGGACAGATTTTGAAATTTTCAAATTACTCCAAAATTTTGAACTGAAGTTGAAAAATTCCAAAAAGCAACCCTAGCTAATTTTTCATTCTCTACAACTTTTTCAACTGGCACATTTTCAAATTTTGCAAGGAAAATTGAATTTGAATCAAATTTTGAAAAGGGGACAAAAACCCTAGAAACAAATATATGCAATTACTTTTGATTTTTCAATAAAACTTGAAAAACTCCAAAACTATGAAATACTCAGCTTTTCAAACTACACATTTTCTCCAAAAAGATTTTTTCCAAAATATGCATAGTTTTTGAATTATGATTTGAAATCAAAAGGGGACAATTGCTTGGGAAAACCGTATTTTCAAATTTATTTGAAATTCTTTTTTGGAAACTTGAAAAACTTTGTTCACCAACATTGTAGCTCTCATCAAGACCCACAATATTGCTTTTTGGACCAACCCCAAATTCTTTGTAGATTTTGAACTAGAGAAAAGGGGTAAATCGGGTTTTCGGGAAAACGGGGTTTTTGAAACAGACTGGAGCTCGATTTAATTTCTACACTAACTAATCGGTCATTAGCAATCACAAGCATCATTTCATATTGTAAACAAAGCATCACATCAAAAATAATATTAAAACATGAATGCATTAATGCCATGATGCTCGATGATTAGGCCTTAATAAAATTCTAAATCAAGTTTTAGTTGCAATTAACATCTAGGATGTTACACTAGCATTCATCGGCTAATTCTATGCTAAGGACGATAATAAAGTATCGGCCATATGAATTCATCTACATGAGCACGCATAGCCGAAATAGAATATTTCGGCTATCGATTATTGGTAATCATAATAATTCGGCAACCCTCCATAACATGAAGAACCCCACCAAGGGTTAAAATAAGGAACCGAGGGTTGACTATACATACCATGAGATGAATTCCATATAAACATAGGCGGAAAGCGAGATGGATGATGTGAATACCAAAGATTTTGATGATTTGGTGCAAATCTCCAACTCGACAATTGCTTCTTAAATCTTCTTCTTCTATCCTTTGCCTTCATTGCACCACTTGCTTGAACATCATCTTTCGAGCTTGAATACTTCCTTTAGGAATCCAAGCTATGCCCTTTTCTTTTAGCTTCTTCGCACTAAGTTTTTGCAACTTCTTTTCTTGCCACCTTGGTAAACCGATTGAGCATATCGGTTTTGCTTCAGTTTTGGACAACAGCAATTCCTTCTTGATTTTAGGCACTTTCATCATTTTTTGTTCAGATTTGACACCTACAACATCAGATGATTTTTTCACTTCTTTACCATCAATAGCCGGATTTTTCAGCAATGTAATCGGCTTTTCAATAGTTGTATTCAGATCTGAACTTTTCTTCTTACGACCATCATATTTCACACGGTAGACTTGCTTCACCGTTTTCTTCTTTAGTGGAGCTCCGGACCAATTTTGATCAAATCGTCATTATGAGATGGTGATCTTTCTGAATATCTAGGAGCTGCATATTCTTTATATTATGGCTTAAAATATGATGGAACATGTGCCTCTTCATCAAACCAGCCCCAAGATGAATAAGGATGAAAGTACGCGGGTTGTGATCCATAAGACATGGGAATCGGCTGCTCAAAAGGAGAATATGTTGCTGCTGCATGAGATCTCTTCTTTTGTCAATTCCACTCTTGAGATTTACGCTTTGGAGGCAGTCTTGATGGTTGGGCTTTCTTTAATCTATTGGCCATATTTGTTTCGCTTATCTTCTCATATTTAGCTAGAAGCTCTTTGAAGCTAAGCTTCGGTCTTCTATCTTTCTGCTTGTAGTGAGCTTTGCCTCCATTAACATTGTGAGCATCCTTCTTCTTTTCTCCATCTTGATAGATATGCTTCAAAGAAGCATCCTCAGCCGATTTTCCTTGCTCAACGGGATCAATCGGCTTTTGCTCTAGTTGGAGAGATTCCACTTGCCCCCTAGTGTCTTCTAAAATTGAAGCGACATTGCTATCCTCTGAAACATGTTCAATTTGCACTTCTTGGATAGCAACTTTGTCTTCACTTGAGGGCTCCTCATTTCTCTCTTGAGCACATGAGCCTTGAGTATTGAGTGAATCGGCTAATCCAAGCCGATTTGAAACTGTTTGCCATCAAGACCAATTGAATCCAATTGGTCTATTTGTCGAGCTTTGAGAAAATCTCAATCGGCCTTTATCAATGGCCGATTGGATCACACGACGAAACATATTGCAATTACAAGTATTATAATCATAAGAATTATGCCACTTGCAATATGTAAGCTCTTCTAAGTTTTGAATTGATGGCAAAGCATTATGATCAATGATTCTAATAAAATTATTTTTAAGCAATATATCAAATACATGATCACAAAAAGTAAGGTCAAAAGGTGTACTTTGATTTCTTCAACCGATTCTTCTCGAGAGTCGGTTTTAAATCTAGGCAAACGAAGGGATCAGATTTGACATCAATCCATTCGGCCATACCTTTGCAACTACTTTTAGAAAGCTTTAACTTTGACAAACTAGCACCATCGGCCTTGCCATGTATCACAATTTGTTGGCCGATAGAATCTGAATTTGTTTCATCTTCAACAAATATAATGCTATTCCTAATCGGTCTTTTGCAACTATTTACAAGGATGTCTCTAATAGATGCAGAAATTGAAATAGTTTGACCGGATTGGAATTTGAGCAAAATATCTGTATTTTGTACCTTGTTGATCATATCGAAGAGATGTGTATCCTGGAGTTGAATGATGTCACCTTTTGTCTCCAAGGTATGATCAACGACAGGTGCCGAATTATCCAAAAATGCATCGGCAGCCGCAGGAACTGAAGAAGTCGGCTCAGCTGACTGGAAGTCGGCTAGGCCGACTTGGGCACTAGTAGCAAGTGGAGTCAGCTTAGCCGACTCAAGGCTAACAGAGACGGTCAGCCTAGCTGGCTCAGCAGAGGCAATCGGCCTAGCCGACTGTGTAGTCGGCTTAGCCGATTTGGAGCAAGCAGGCAACCTTCCTTTCACAGGAGCTTCATCTTCACTAATGATGTAGTAATCACTAGATAAATGCACGACTCCTTTAGCTCCTGTCAAGTCAAGTCTAGCTGGCTTCTGACGCTTTTCAAGACTTGGCTTTTGAGTGCCTACTAGCAATCCACTTTTGGCCGACGACTTAATTGTGATCGGCCTTTTGTTTTCAAACATACCAAAATGTTCATAGAATAACTCCACTAATTTTGGCCATGACCAAACGTCAAGTGTGGGTAAAGATGTAAACCATGTAAAAGCAATGCCAGTAAGAGATAAAGGAAAATTTCATATTCTCATATAGTCTTCATCACCGGCACGTGCAAGAGCCAACTGCAAGAGATATGTAGAAATATGTTCCGCGGCGGTTTTATCATCTTCACCACTGAATTTTTCAAACTTAGGTACCCGCCATCGACTAGGAGATCTCAAGTAATCAATATATAATGAGTATGGCCTATGATAAGTAGGTACCTGCCATTTAGAAGAGCCACATGGATTTCTAGTGCGAGCTGAATCTTCTTCAATTCGGCTAGAGCTACAAGTAGCATATAAAGCCGAATCACAAGTAACGGCTTTCTCACACTTTACTGATTTCTCACTAATTCGGCTTGAGTTAGTAATAACATGTGAAGCCGAATTGTAAGAAGTACTCTTAACATACCTTGCTGAATTTTCATTGATTCGGCTTGAGTTATGTGAAGCCGAATTATGAATATGATTGGCATAAGATGCTGAATTTTGAGAGTAATTGGCTAAATAGTTACCATTGTTATAGCCAATTCTCTCATTCATCGGCTTGTTTTGTGATTGAATCAAATAATGTGAACTTATAGCCGATGAATTTGGATTTACATGTTGTATGTTGCTAGAAGAATCAAAACTCAAAGAATTTTCAGCAAGCATCAGCTCTTGATCATAATATGCAACATATCTAGCATGATCATAACTAGCAACACCAACATGGCAATTTGTATCACTTGCAAAACAATTACTAGAATCATAAGATGCATTTGCAAGTTGTACCTCGGGATTATTGTAGTAGTAACGTGATGAATCACCTTGGTACTCCATGATTTAGGGCTTGACCGCCTTGCTGAATTTTCAAATAAGAAGCACAACACGTTGCAAAATAGCAAATGAGATCACAAAGGGTCAAACCTAGATGCAATCGGCCTTTTTAGGCCGGATTGAACGGTAATGGCGATCTCAAGAGATAGATCAACGAATAATTAGGGCTAGGGCAAAGAGATTTGGCTGCAAAATTGAGCCGAAGCAATCTTCTTCCCCAGCGGAGTCGCCAAAAAGTGTGTTGACGCTAGATTAGGTCAACACACCATACGTGGGCTTTAGACTCCCTTGAGGTAGCCCTAGGCGACCTGTAACGCAGCGACGACGCGGCGTGACCGGCAAACCGATCTAGAGATCGATGAATCGATGTGGAGCTCGTCGACGGCTGGAGATAACCGACACCTTACGCGGTGAAGAGCGGCGAGGTTTACGAGCAAATCGGCAAATGGTAATCAACGTGCTTACGGGAACGAAGAGCCGGCTAGTTTCCGAGCAAACTAGCAAAGGAGTCGTCGAAGCCCTAGCCTGAGAGGGATCTCGTCAGGGCAAGGAGGTCGCCGGTTGCCCTAGGTCGGCGGACGAGCTTAGGACGCCATCCTTGATCGCCTGGATCAAGCCATGGGACACCACGGAGATGGAGGATAGAGCAAAGGTAGAAGATAGATTGATCGTGTTGATCGTGTTTGTGTTTTGGGTTCGATTGATTGGATGGGATCAATCGGCCATGATCCTCTCATATATATAGAGGGGGTGGTCTTATCCCAGTAGGAAACAACTCCAAGACACAATCTCCAAGTTTCCCACGTCCAAAACTGACCCAAAACCGATTTAGGAAAAGATCGGTTCGAGATTTGGAAGCATTCGGAACTGACCTACCGGTAGTACCCACCGGTAGTACTGGTGGAAGACCGGTAGTACCGGTAGTTCATTTTTGCGCCAACCTCACCCTTTGCGCAAAACTGGTCTAAAAATATAATTATTACCGGTAGTACCGGTAGTACCGCTAGTACAATTCTGTGCGAAAAGCACGCAATCTCTCTGGCGGCATAACTCTTGCATCGGGACACCAAATTGGATGTTCCATATATGCTTTTCGATCGTCTCGACGAGAGGAACGCAATGGTGAGGTCCATTCTTGCATTTTATATCCGTTGACTTTTCATTGTCAATTTTGAGTGTCAACAGATGCTACCAGAATAAAATGTTGCCACTAATACTTAATTCAGTGATTTGCTTGGTCTTACCATATACCACATACTTGATTCAGTGCAGAGCAATAACCTCCCTGATGGAGTATTCTGGCTAGATGGTGGCTAAGTAGGACCTAAGATGATTAACATCGATGCTCCCTCTGATGATGCCTCGAATAGATTGTAAGTTTTTCAGTTAGAAATTCAGAAACTGGTATAGTTCCTTGTATTTGTAAGATATATATGTAGGCTTGTACCTATGAACATTAGGTCATTTATCTCTGACCTGTATATGCCTATATCACTGATTCTGTGATTGCATTCAAAGATAGCTATCAGTTTTCCTTGTACCATGTTTTGTGGTTTCAGCATATCAACCTGTCCTGAAACGTAGGTACACAAATTTGTATCTATTAGCTGGAATGAACTTGAAAATTTTCTTGTCTTAAAAATTAGATGATATAGTTTGTTTTATTTCATTGCATAGGCATCTGTTGGGAGTATTGGATTGGACTTGGACTTCAATCTTTACATGTCGAGCTAACGTGCTTGGTTTCAACCTATTGGAACAAGTTAGCAACAAGGCCGATTGGAAAATATGACACTTGGTAATTTGTGTCACACGCCTATTTTACAGGGTTTCCTTAGAGATGCTTGTATTTTAGAACTTAAGAAACTCGTTTCTAATGTTTCAATTCGCATCTGCAGTGTTTAGAAAGATGTGGGGATTCGACGATGCAGTTGCACCGTGGAGGTTTGTATTTATCAAATCAAAACTCGAATTATATTTGAATTGTTTGTGCTTGGTGAAAACTCATGTGATATTGATGATTGCTTACGTAGTGTTGTGAATATTGTGTTCAAATTATAATTACGTGTGTAGGAAAATACTTTTTTTTTATTTCTAATGTAGCGTTAGCACGTGCATTATATTAGTCTAGATAATAGTAGTAAAACATGTCTATGCGCACAGTGAGACCAATAATTTATTGTTGGTGTTTGTATCAATGATAACGAACCAGCTTTTTTTTTTTTTTTGTTAGATCTAGTGTGACAAGTAACCTTGTGAAGGAGTCCACCTAGGCAAACCTAATTTGTGGCTGTGGATGGCTGACCCATCAACCTCACGCAATCTTATCCTAGCTGAAAGAGTTTAGCTTTAGCTTATTATTCATATGATTGGAATCAGGAATGGCGCAAACCTAACGCGAGCTGGTCATGTCACTCTTGCTATCCCTTGCAAACTACAGACAGAAATGGCCATTGCATCACTCAATTGAGCATCACACACTCATACTAGTGCTTGTCTTTTCTGATTAAAATAAGGCTACTCTTGTCGTAGATCACAGGTGAGAAAGGATATGTTCTGCTGAGGTGGCAAAGGATATGTCAAGGAACCATCTGGCAGCTCGCTTGGCGTCCAGCTGCAACTATCATTAGCTATTCAGAAAACTCATACACATCAACAAGTGTTTATATAATCAAAGGTCTCTTATCCATTTCTTTAACAACAGTCATTAACAATTTCGTCAATCTCATCCATCTACTTGTTGCCAGAGAAAGAAAGTTCGGACAACTTACCGACAGATTCCCCATCATGGTACCGAGTGGCCACTGCACTCTTGACAAGTGTTTGTGTTTAGAAGAGAGCATTGAGCAAAGAAAACTACTCCAAGAAACAAAACTCTGATTCCAGATCTAGTTGGCATGCTAGGAAACTTTTCGATTTCCTCATACAATCTAACGTATTTACAGTTCCTGAATCTCTATGTACTGAATGCATGCTAGCAGTATTTACAGTTACCAGCTCAATCCATTGCTGGACAAAACCGGCAACAAGAAATTATAACAGGGAAGTTCCGTTGCCAATCCCCACCCCGGATGAGCCTTAATTTATAGCAGGAGTGATGGTCAGGTGGCTGCCCTAATGTTCAGCCATCACCAGTGATATTTTTTTTCACCAAGTGCTCATGATGCACAACATCTGTTTCTCAGTGGTTGAATGAGGCACGTTGACATAATTGGCAGCCAACAGTCGTCAGTATTCAGGAATCAGCTCAAGCCATCCCAATGCTGCTTAATCTTCCACTGCCGTGTTGAAGACAAAACTTGGGAAGACGGTTGTAATGTCCCTGGATTTTAAGGAGCATGAAATCAGCAAAATATTGCTTTAGATGAAAAAAATTAAATCGGCAAAGTAAGATATCCTGATGTTCCGCCTTGTAATTATGAATCACTTTTTCTGTGCAGATCTTTTTTGCAAGAATTTCACATATTAATATGCTACAGAACATCATGCTAACCTACTTTTAATAAAAATCAGGAGATAAGATGCAAACCTCAGATACGGGAGTGTCATGTTCTTTAACAGGTTAGGGTGCCGTAGCACAAATTCCTTCCACTCTTCTTGATTTATTTTTCCATCCTTATCGGCATCAGCATCTTCAAATGTCTGGGGAATTGAGTCTAAAAACATCAGCACTGCACGCACGCACACACAAAGAAATCCCCCACCCCCCTTGGGGGCATTCCTGTTGATTATTACCTACCTTATCTATAATGGCCTCAAGTAGGTCATCTGATAATTTCACATCAGATTCCATCAAAATAGCAATTACCATTTGCTTAACCTATAAGACAAGGCAGGGAAATTAACCAGTTTACTAAGATTATTGCGACGGAAAAGAATCCACATAAAAGGTATGGATAGATACAGAACATCTTTGCAAGCCTACCTCTTCACGTTCAATAAACCCAGTTTGCCTCAAGTCATACAACCTAAATGCAACTGAAACAAACAAAAAGAATAGCTACAAATATAGATATCAATATGCCTACATATATTATTATATTGACCATAGTTTCTGCAATTGGCATACATACAATTGATCTTGTCTTCCATTGGAGCCAAGGGATGGAAGACACTCAGAGCATGAATAAACTCATCAAACTCAATCACACCATTTTTCTTCTCATCAAACAAATCAAAAACCTGGACCATGGAAACAATCTTAGTTCCATGTCAATTATCTATGCTGGCAGCATGCAATGTAAATATTTTGAGGATAATCAAGGAGAAACAGAAAGCTACGTGTATGGCATAGTTAGAATGCATTTTATGAAAATTTTACAAAGAGAAAAACATAGTAAATACTCACCCTATCAAGAAACAGATTCTCGCCACTTGGAGTTTTGAACAATGCCAGCTGGAGTTCTTCCTGAAGAACCATTCAGCAATCAACAGTGAAATGGTTAGGAAAAAATTAATATGACATTGTGGCCACTCCTCTAGTTGTATGAAAAAAAAAAGAAAGGGCATTCAGATTTTGTTTTCTAGTTCGAACATTGCATGTAACAACTCTAATACTTCTTAATGATATACATGCAATGCATGGTCGCGAAAAAATATCGACCATTACACGCCACAAAATGTTAACGTGCACGCATAGAAGATGCTGCTGAGAATATATGGGTGCAAAAATATTTCTCTGACTTTGAACTTGCATCAACGTCAGTCCATGCTTCACCAATCAAAATCTTCAACCTTGGTATGATGGAGGAAGGAACATGGTGTTATCCTAGCTAGGACCCAAAACCACACGCAACATGGAATCCTAATGGGCTGTCAAACAAAATTTTATAATGCGGTCATGTGTGCCTGTCACATGACAGTCTTCAATCAAATCAAAAAGAAGAATATGAAATCGTCTTGAAGTAATCCAGCCCTCAGGAAATAATAATCCAACCCTCAATTGCACGTCGCCCTCAATGAACTAACATACTCTTCAATCATGCAGGGATGACAAAGTCTCACTATCCCACCCAGATAAGTAACCATTCCATCATATTTAAAGCCAAGCCAATTGTCAGCATCCTAAAGGAACAAAAAAAGGAAAATCCCATGTTCTAAGTGCAGCAAGGAATGTTACATTCAACGAAATCGATGTTCAACCCAACCCCATAACACGTCATGAATGGTAAGAATATGCACGGCAGATCCAGGAATTGGAAATGGATCTTGTTGGATGCACCTTGTGGATGAGACCGTCGTCGATGATGGAGCAGCTGATCTTCTTGTAGAGCTCGAAGAGCGCCTCCACCTCATTCACAGAGACTTCAGTTCAATCGAATCAGAGTCAGATGAAACGGCATTGCGAGATGGAGGCGAAGAAACCAAGGAAGAGGCAGGTTGGATCGAATT
Source organism: Themeda triandra (assembly GCA_018135685.1). Lineage (NCBI taxonomy): Eukaryota > Viridiplantae > Streptophyta > Magnoliopsida > Poales > Poaceae > Themeda > Themeda triandra. Next base: position 52,839 of record JAENPR010000967.1, read on the forward strand.
TTTTACAGCATCGGGACTCGTCGGCGAGGCGCGCCAGCTGGCGGAGGTTGAGGGCGGTCCATCCACCCGCAGCGGCGCGGCGTAGGAAAGGCCTGTAGTGGTGGTGGTGGTGGTTGCTCCGGCGACTGTTCTTGGCGGCGGCGGCGGAGGACGCGCCCGCGCCGGAGGCCGAGGAGGCGGATTCCGGGCAGAGGTCGGCGAGGCAGTCGGTGAAGGCGAAGAAGACGGCCTCGGCGATGGCGATGAAGGGGAAGAAGACCGCGCAGAGGCGCTCCCCCAGCGACAGCGAGCTCCCGGACCGCTGCATGCTCGCCAAGAAAACACGCGAGGAACCATGAGGCGATGAATCCAGAGAAGAGAAGAGATGTATCAAAATCAAGAACCCGCCGGGGATACTCGCGGCGAGAAGGGTGGACATTGCAGCCACCTGGAAGGCACCTACCATGTCGCCGGAGGAGAAGCGGAAGCCGGCGAAGCGGGAGTCCATGGCGGCGACCGGGCGCCGCCCTGGGGTGCACTGGAAAGCCTGCTGCGGCGCTGGTGCCGCCTCGCTGGCTCGTGCCATTCGTGCGCCGCTGTAAGGCCGCATTGGGCTGCTAAACAACAAACTTTTGGGTTGGTGCCTCTGCCTGCGCGAGTGCGATTGCGAGCTCGGTGGTGTGGTGGTGGTGGTGGGCTGGTGGCGGCGTCGTTTTTTAGGCAAAACGACGAGCTGTTGAGTTCACGGTGCCTTGGTTGCTTTCCGTTTTGGCTTTCAGTTGGGATGCGGTCACTGTGATGCGAGATCAACCCGTCCCGATTTTCCCCCTCCCGCTAGGCTAATGGGTCGGGTAGAAAACGGGTTTTGTGGGTTGGGTGCTGGCGTGGGTCTATTTGGATGGGTTAGAACGGGTTTCAGCGTCTAGCGGGTTGGGGTGGGTCGGGTTCACAGCAAATGCGGGTTGGGATGGGTTGGTGCGGGTTGAGACGGGTAAAATATTATAATGTGAATGTGAAATTTTATTTCTAGGATCTAGCTCTGATGTAGGGCCTAAATATTGATCTGGCAGTGCCGATTGGCATGAAGTAGCTGCTTGTCATATGGAATCATCTGCAACAAATTTTAAGTAATTCTGGTAAAATTTTACAATGTGAACGCGAGCTTTTAAATCTAGGGTCCAGCTCTAATGTGGGGTCCACCTATTGATCTGGCAGTGCCGGTTGGCATGAAGTAGCTCCTTGTCATATAGAATCATCTGCAACAAATTTCAACTAATTCTGGTAAAATTTTACAATATGAACGCGAGCTTTTAAATTTAGGGTCCGACTCTAAAGCGGGGCCCACATTTTGATCCATTGTTTTCCGTGGGTGCAACCCGTCACGTGGGTTGGGTTTTGGGGTGCATGTGTGTGGAATGGGTTGTGTCAGGTTAACTATTTCATTTTGTGGGGCGGGCTGGTAAATAAAAGCAAAATCAATTCAATTGGATTGGGTGAAAACGGGGTGGGTTTTAGCCCGTTAGCAGGCCTGCCTCCCGCCCGTGTCAGCATCGCAGGCGAAGGAGCCCAAGAAGGCAAGAAAGGAAACACAAAGCAGCACCAATCACACAGCACTTGCCAACGGTGATATCACACAGCACTTGCCAATGGTGATTGGTGTTGGCTCTCTCAACTGATGTGAAAGTCACATCCTACCGATACCGAAAACTCGACACCTGGGACCTGGCGGCCACTTGGGAATCCACTCTAACGCCTGCTCATCATGGGGCTCCGAATTCCCACTTTTTTATTTAGAACAGAAATATAAAAAGAGAACCATTCGTCCAAACGAAACAGCTCAGGTGTCACGTCCTGAAACAATTTAAACTGGGGAGGACCAACGGTCTCTGAATACTGGGACGGAAGATCCTAGAGACAGGCTCAAGCTCTACTGTCGGTGTCGGAGAGTTTATCCTCTGAGGAGGCAGGTCAGGCGTATAGACCAACTTGGTGAGAGACTGCTCTCTGGTTGGCGTCTGTATCCAGTCTAGACGTCATGTTTATCGTCTTCAGGTTAGGCACTTCTAGTGGATGTAACCCATCTGAACGTTGCTAGTCTTTGTCTATACTGACTGAGGCTTTGTCCTAAAAATCTAAAATTCCAGGATTAATAACCCGTCCGTATTGACTGGATCGAGCAGCTGTGCAATCAAATATGAGAACTGGAACACCAGGTGGAGCAGCACATAAGAGTCATTTAACTTTCACGGCTACGCTGCAACTTTTTCGAATGCAGCTGTTTGCTTTGGCTGCAGAAAACGAGCTATGATTTACTGTAGCGAATGCTGCTGGATACAGCCGCTGATAACCACATCCGAGCAAGCATGTGCAGACAATAGGATTACTGAACCAATAACACCAGATGAGGATTCACTTCCATTTACTTGTCGGCGCAAAGCACGACTCAAGAAACTGGAATGGAAAACAGGTTCTGGTTTGACGCAAAGAAAGGCTTTTGCATTCATTGACTTGTGAGCTGAATATACAGGCTTGTACAAAAGAGATCGTCTCTAACATGGACCTCAAAAGGCAAAATATACAGCTGGGCCCAGTGTCGGGTTACAATTTGACAACGGAAGGAATTTGCCCCTCACAGCAACCACCTCCAGCAATCTAGGGTCAAACTACATGGAAGGTAGCAGTGTGGCGCCAAAATGGTACGAAAAATAATTATCTACCTGACACTGAGGAGGCTACAATTAGCTCAAAGTCGAGAATAAAGAGCACTATCATCCGCACATCTTCCACAGCACGGACGCCTACAAAATGGTAGGAAGGTTATCAGAAAACTGAAAACAGGGACCCTGCCATTTATAGATGCTCCAGCACAAATAAGACAAAAGGACAAACACACGAAATATTTGTTGCCATAAATCCTGATAAAAAAGTTATGCAGAAAGTTGGGGGTGGGAGAGAGCAAAAGTAGATTGATATTCCCATGAGAATTTACGGAATAAACAGTCAAAATGTTCAGGGTTTTATTTCAAAATTCTTCTATGACTTAAATGCAAACAAAATTCTGGCAAACATCAAGGAGCATGTACATGAATAGTAGATACCTGTACAAGTAACTTTACAAGAGGAAGTGATGCTCTTCAGAAGTACAGGCCCAGTATGGTTCATCATCATCCTGGGCCAGAATTTGAAGGGTGAGCATATGCACCGCCTTGAACAACAGGCCTCTGCTGCTGCTGCTGAGACTGCAGTTGCTGCCGAGACTGTTGTAGCTGCACTTGGCCACCAATGCCATGTCCATGTATAGGCACACCACCAGACATTTGCCTTTGCAGCATGCTTTGGCTGGATGATGGCAACTTATCACTTCCAACAAAGGTGTCTTGAGGTGAGCTAGCTAGCTGCGAGCTTGAGGTAATTGCACTTGGGTCATGGGCTGACTCTTGTTTCCGCTGGTTCATAGATGAGATGCCTGGGCTACCCGAATCTGTACTTCTTGCAAGTGAGGCAGGTGACATTACCTGGTTATGTTGAACTTGGTCAACAGGTAATTCAATCCTGACATCTGTGTTCAAATGACGATTTTGTTGCATCATCAACCTTTGAATATTATTCTGTGGTGAATTCATGTACCGTAGTTGCTGCTGCTGCTGTGCCAACTGTGAAGGTGAATGAAGTGAACCTTGTTGGGAAGTTAACAAGGTATGGTTGGAAGAACCCTTGACTGCGCCCTGATTACTAATATCTGGTGTCTGCATTGGAGACAGAGGCATCTGAGAAGTGTATACCTTTGTTTGATTCCCAGGTTGAGGTATCGATGGGATTGATCCTTTACTACCAACAAAATGTCCTTGACCCTGTTGCATCACATTCTTATCAGGAACTTGATTTTTACAACTTGTTGAAATGCCACTGGCTTGAGTAACATCCACAGGACTCTGGTGCACCATGTTTCCTCGGCCCAAGCTCTTCATAAGCTTAGCTTGCTGACTGCCTTGATTTCGTTGCTGTTGATTTTGTCTAGGCTGCTGCTGGCCCGGTTGCTTCTTCTTATGTGAAGTTGTGGCTGAAGGCTGATGGGGAAGCATTGGGTTACCTTGTGCATTTTGTGCAGGATGTTGCTGCTTATGCTGTGGCTGTGTAGCTGGGATTACACCAGTTGCAGATCCTTGGCTCTGCTGTTGCATCTGAGAGCCATTCTGTACAGCTGACACTGCACTGGCTCCAGATAGTGGCCGTTGTTGTTGGGGCATCATTTGTTGCATATGTCTCTCTTTAGCCAAGCGCATAGCATAAGCCTGCTGCTGCTGTGGATTTGGCGGGCTTGTTCCTTGGGTATGAGGAACGTGTGTGTTTCCATACATGTGTGATTGTTGTGGCATCTGATGTGGTTGGGACTGCTGGACAGGGAAAGATTGAACAGGTGAAGATGCCCCAGTGTTGGAATATGGTGGACCGCTGAAATGCACAGCATGATTATTTCCCTGTGAGACTTGCAACTGATACTCTGGCATCATCATCTGTCTATGCTCTTCTGGATTCTGGCCAGGCTACAAGAAACAAACAATAGTATTAGTAACTGCTAAAAAACACAAATCAAAACTCTTCATTTATCCATAACTTTCCTTGCTCAAACGAAAGTAATGTCACAACAGCAACTAAACCTTTTATTTGACATAAACCTTTTTGTCTCAAGCAAGTTAGTAATAGTAGTAACAAATACTAATATCCAAGACCTCGCCATCTCCTCTGGGATGGTGGTTAAGGATAAGCAAGTTGATCCCTTGTGATTTCAAGCTAGGCCTGAATTCTCTGATCACCTTGGTCGCATGGATGTTGTGGCAGCACCGCAATGAGGCTGCTTTCAATGGCCAGCCCTACCATGCAGAGAGTTCTCTGATCACCTTTTGTGTCTGGCTTTTGGAGATGCATATGGGTTAAAGCTGGCAGATTTTTGGGCTCAAATGTAAGTTTGCCATAGCAGAGTGGACGGGCGTGGATGCATGCATGTGTAAAATCAAATTGAATACTTACCAAATTATAAACACAACAAAATATATGACGAAATTAAATCTTAACGCATATCAAATTGAGTGCTTACCCTAAGCATCTGCATTGGGTCACGTGGCCTCAACATAGTACTTCCAGGTCCCGATATAGCACCAGGATGAACGTTTACTGTATTTTTTAAGCCTTGACCATTGTTGGGTGACATGTTTCCAGGAGAACCAAGCCTTGGAAAACCCGGCCTAGCAACAGGTGTACCTCGATTTAGTCCATTCATCATTCCAACACCATGTGTGGGTGGCATCATTCGGACACCCCGATCAACGCCAGATGGCAACACACCAGGAACAGGAACTCCAGGTTGCTGAAGGTTTCTGCCATTGACCATCTGGTTATAATGAATTCTTGATTGCTCATCACCTTGTATTGAGGTTGGTCTAGGCACACCATACCTCTGAGCATCCCTGCAATAGAGATTTTGCAGAAACAAATATGAACACGGAATGTTTTACATATCAGTTATAGAGGATAACCAACCATTTACCTAGAGGGAGCATTCAAAGGCAATGGCGAATTGCTTCCTAAAACAATACCAGGAGAACCTGGTAATCTCACATTCATATTTGAAGTGGGAAGAGTAGGACCAACAGAACAATTATTGTTCGGAAGAGCTAACCCACTTGTGTGAGATCCTGGATAACCAATAGAAAGTGCATCCGAGTTCGAAGGTCCATCACAAAGGTCAAGTGGCCTATATAACAAGATTAAAATTAGAAAAAACATCGTAGTTTGATATCGACAATATAGCAAGTTGTAAGTTCATAACAGATTAGATAAGAGAGGTAGTTCAAACTTCAAAGTGAATAGTTCATACGTCAAAATGACACCAGATAAGTTGCCTGGACATGCTTGAGAAAGTGCAAAAATGTGAGAAGTATGAAGCGGATTTATTGGCCTCTGCTCCTGAATCTCGCCCTAATAAGAAAAAGATGTAGACACATGAATATCACTGTGAGCAAATACCAATGATACAAAAAATGAGTTCCAGATTGGAAGAAGCATTAGAGGTAAGTTCTCAAAATAACTTAAATACTCCCTCTGTCCTGTAATCCAGTGTATTCAAGCATTTAAAAATTGCATCAAAACATCAGGGATTTGTAGTACAAAATATCAGCTTGTATCAAAATTTTGTGCTATTGTATCATCACATTTTTTATATAAGTAAACATGTTACCCAAGGTTTGGTTCTCCATATCGGCACTGGGTCTGCCCATTTTATGCGGAGGGGACCAAATGTGAATTTTCAGAAAAAATACTAGAACACACTATATTCAGAAAAATCACTACAATACACTGCATTAAAGGAACGGGGGGGGGTTATAAATGTGAATATTCAGAAAAAAAAAACATAGTTTGCTTTCAACATGATGGGTTGTGAACTGAAATATTCAAAACTAAATCATACAGTGCATGATTGACTGTAATTTGAATTGGACTGCAAATTGAATAATACATTATATTAAGAAAAACATAAATCACAATAAGAAACTGTCAATAATATAATATAATTCATACAGATATCCATGCATACATTTTGTTTTCAATGCAAGTAGGGATAAATGATTTAGGAGCTCCATAGAATAATAAAGGTAAATATCACACAGAGGGTAGACTAATGCATCAATGCACTGGAACATGTAATTAGCATCTCCATTACTTTCCTTGCACATGCCTAAAACAGTTGAGTAGTCCTAACTGTAAGGAAATGGTCTATCAAGTATCAAGCAATAGAAAAAAAAGTACAAAAGATTTAGCTAATACTCCCTCCATCCCAAAATAAGTGTTGCTATGTTATTCGTGCTGGTCGAAATTTCTTAAGTTTGACTAGGTTTATAGAAAATATTAGCAATATTTTGTATTTCTAAATAAGTTTATTATGAAAATAGATTCAATAATTATGCATTATAAATATAATATTTTCTTATATATATTTAGTCAAAGTTAAAAGCGTTTTGACTTCTTGGTAACGAGAATGACACTTGTTCTTTCGGCGGAGGGAGTAGTCCCTACATCCAAGAATGATAAGCGCATTTTGAACATGGAAAAGTCTAGATGGACCCTTACAATATGTTGTCAACTGCTAAAATATCAATATCACCAGAAGAACTTTCAACACAAATCTAAATTTGCATTTGACTAATCTTTAGTCAGTTTGTGAAATTTGCCACGAAAAAAATAGCGGGCTATTTCTCCGCTATAGCGGGCTATCTGAAACGCCGCGACGCTATTACTCATTTTGCCGCTATTCGCGCTATTGGCGCTATTTCTCCGCTATAGCGCCGCTATTGGCAAATAGCGCCATAGCGGCGCTATTTCCCCGCTATACCTGAATTCGATTTTGGGCCAAAATTGAGCCCAAAATTTGGATTTGGATTGTATTAGACTATGAAATCATGGGTTGTGAGTTGCGACTTATGGCACTTATAGCTTTATGCCTTTTGTTTGTGAATTTGGATTGTATTAAACTATGAAATCATAGGTTGTGAGTTGTGACTTGTGAGATTTTATATTTTTATTTCATCATTTTAATCTGTTGTCTCTGTTCATATAAATAGTGGGCTATAGCGGCGCTATAGCGGTGCAATAGCGGCGCCATCCAGCTGACGCTACAGCGTATAGCGGCCGCTATAGCGGGGCTATAGCGGCGCATAGCTGCCAGAAACAGCCGCCGCTATTTTTGATAGCCCGCTATTTTTTTCATGGGAAATTTGACTTTCCTGATACAAAATATGCTTATCATTTCAGGATGGAGGGGGTCACAAATTACCTATTCACTATTACCACTCTGATCGAAAACAAAGTTGTTAGGACACTAACACTTGGACAAATTCTACTAAAATTACTAATGAAGTAAAAAACAAAAAACATTTTATGAAAGAATTCTTGGCAATTATTCTAGTAACATTAATTTCATTTCGTTAATGCCTTAGTTCTTCATATATTGACAATCAAAGCTCAAAAGATTTGAAGGGAATACATGTAAGCAAAAGATTACAAACATATTACATCCCAACCAACAATCATTTATGATATTTTCCGAAAACATAATACTAACCTTTCTACAAGTTTGATGCAATTTTTGTCCAAGGAATATTATTCTCTCAAAATGTGTCTTGAGAGTCTCTTCCTCGAACGGTCCTTGAAGGCGCTGAAACAGTTGCCTTGCACTACCCTGATATTCAAATGCAGAGGGTCATAAAGACGAAAGAGTGTGTGTGTCTTTGGTTAATATGTGATGCCCATTGTTGAAGAAAAGAAAAATCTCATTTTCTTTCTATAAAAGCCACAATGATTTTTGGAATGATGCAGCAGATTAGAAGCCACTTGACCAAAGATCAAAATCATAATCTTCCAAAAATCATTTCCATATACAAGCTGAGAAGTAAAATAGAAGAAATAATAAATGGGACTTAACCTTTGGAATCCCAGGCAATGCAGAAGGATAGTGTTGAGATGAGCCTGAGTCATCAGCACTGTCAGCACCATCACCACAACTTTTATCCGTCAGAAGTTTATGGCGTTCCTTACACTCATTAGGCCTTCTGTATATGCACTGCGAAGGAGATGCTAAAATCTTTAATGAAGTAATAAAATAGAAAATATTTTTTTAATTAGCACCAGAGTATTGAACGTTTGCAACAATTAAGATCCAAAGCCATGAAACATTTTAAATTTAAATCAGTTACAAAGAGGAACCCAAAAAACATAACTTACTCCTAAGAAATACAGAAGGTGCTAGAAGAAAAACACAAACATACAGGTTGCAATAAAATAGTTGCATGGTACATTTTGATGATTCAGGAGAAAAATGAATGACTGATACCAAATTAAAACAGTTATCCTAAATAAAATGTTACCTTCAATTGGATAATGCTGTTAAGGGCGTCACTCACCAACTCCCAATTTTCACCCATATCATGGACAAGGACAACAAGAGCCTGGTATATAAAAGGAAATTAGAGTATTGCCAACCAATAAAAAGTAAGACACAAAATATTGCAATGACAATAACCTGATCCTCAAAACTTGACCATGGACTTCCAGGACCTGAATGACCAGCTGGCATCTAACAAAAAGATTAGAATTTTAGAAAGCGTTTTTAATAAGAAACGTAAAAATTGCAAGAAGCCAAGAGTGGCCACGTCTAGTGGTGTAGACCAAAGTGTGCCTCCCCAAAGGTGGTTTTTTTGGAATTTCCAATCTCCAAAACCTTGGCTGGGCTCTTTGGTTGAGATGGTTGTGGTTGAAGAAAAATAGATCCTACTCATCCTTGAACGAAATTTCATGTGCCAGTCCATAGGTGTGTCCAAGCATTTTTCTCTATTGCTGTGCTTTTAGAGAATGGTAATGGTGCTGCAACTTTCTTTTGGATTCACAGATAAATTTACAGCCAGAGCATAGCTGATCTTACTTCTCAAGTCTTGATGTTACTCCCCAGAAGGAAAGAAACAAGAGAACAGTTCTGGAAGCTTTAACTGACCTTACCTGGGTTAGGGATATTCAGGGCACCTTATCTGCTCAATTTTTCACAGGGTATTTCGCCCTTTGGAATTTCATCTCAGAAGTACTAAAACCAGAGGCGGAAGACACTCACATTTGGAGGTTCTCTGGTGATGGGCATTATTCAGCAAAATCTTCCTATGAAAGCCTGTTTCTTGGTATGGTAATTTTCAATCCTTATGAGAGGATTTGGAAAACTTGGTAGCCTGGGAAATGTCATTTTTCTCATGTGGCTAGTGGAGTCTCTGGACAGGATAAGTGCTAAATTCGATAGTTGTCTTAGGTGCTTGGTCAATCTTGATCCATCGTAACCATTGTGTTTTTCATGCAATCATTCCTAGTCTAACTATGGTGTTAACTTCCGCTTGGGAAGAGCTTCATCTTTGAAGTGTGGCCAGGACACAAGGCATCTATTACCTTGCTGTCCTTGCACCAACAAAGCAACAAGTGGCCAGTCCTGGAGGCTGCCAGCTGTTGCTCAGGTCAGGTGAGTTGTGTTTGAAGGCGTGATCTTAGTGTTTGATTAAGTGAGGGTGACATGGTGTTGTACAGGTTTCTAAAACCCCCTTTTTTTCTTCATAATATAATGATACGCAGCTCTCCTGTGTATTCAAGAAATAAAAACTCTGCTCATTCGTAGCATTAGCAATAATGGAGACACATAATGTCCAAGTGACCAATAACAAGGTAAACAGATTTACTCCTAGTGCATTCAGTTGTTGATGACAACAGAAGCAAGAAGAAATAGCAAGAAATGAAAATTTTAGTAAATACATTTGTAGTGCTTCTCACAGTGACTAAACCATAACCTGACCTAAACGAATGCATAGGCCATCCATTTTACGTTACCAAAACATGGATCAAAAACTGATAACTTTTAGTAAGCCAAAGTAATGCAAACGTTCAAGAAAAAGATTCAAGTGGGATACAAAAACTGTATAACCAGAATGATAATTACAAAAAGATATTAATACCTTGAGTCCTTTACTTTTTCTTCCACGGGTGCTAATCTTTATGACCTTGGTAGGGTTTGCCATGTTGCTCATTTGTGATGCAGCAGGAGAGGCCATTGGACCAACTGGTGTAAGAGCTTCCAGCGAAATATCTGGTGCTTGATTCAACAATTTAGGCTTCTTAGCAGCATGTAGGCCATTAACCACTGTTGATAAATCAATAACACCTAACATGTGAGGAGCTATTCACATTCGAATGATAAGAACAAGTTGTGCCCATGTGGCAGTAGTGAAAATATGACGATAAAGTATGCTATCCGAAAAATGGATAAAGGGGGTACCAAAATTCCCATTTGACTCGAATTGATGAGTCTCCGGTCTCTTTTTAATATAATCCTTCTGGTACAGAATGGAGAAAACATGCATCAGATACTAAGTATGGTGGTGTTAGCTTATCTTGTGGCATTCCCAGGCCTCAGCATTAGAACACACAAAAGAGTGCTATACTACATGATGCACGTCTAAATTCATTTAGCACAAAGATGTGTTTTCAGAACCTTAAGTCATTTCAGACTGTTCTTCAGCAATTTGTTACTAAATAGAAGTATGGATAGCCACCACAAAAACTAAATCCTGACATAAAATTTAGGAGCTGTTCGGCTGATGGTTTCTGCAGCTGAAAAGCCGGCTGGAGCTGATTTGTTGTGAGAGAAAAACACTGTACCATGCTGATAAGCCTGATAAATTGCAATGATCTATTTCAAGCAATATATTCAAATATATAGAAGAAAAAGTATACCTGCTCATATTGAGCTATCATATCGATCTGAGATCTAGGATCATAAGTGCCCTGAAAAAATCACCAGAAACTTCCTCTATGAAACAAAGCCACCAACAAAAATAATGAAAATTTTGCACAAAGCATTAACCTTTCCAGGAGCCATCAATGAAGATTCGGCCACATTTGGTAGCGCCTTGTACCCTGGGTGCTTAGTCTTTTTCTTCTTTTTAGATTTTGTAGACACCTCACTACCATCATACAACAATTGTCTGTCGAAATCAACAGTGGACTCTATATCTGCATTCTTCCTGGAATATGACCCTCCATGTAATGAACTTTGATCATCTTGACAAGAGTTTGTGTCTCCACTAGATGCGTCCGTTTTATTTGTGAAATGAGGGGTCCCAGAAGCACCAGCAGGAAATGGACTCACAACCCGCTGCCTAGCTGCTGTGCGGATTCGTTTTGTCGGAATGGAGAGGAAGTCTGTTCGTTTGCCGTTCGATAAGAGTTGCTGGTTCCCTGATTTGCTTTCCAAATACGGTGGTTCATAAGGACTGTCAGCACCAATTTCATATGACCTTGCGCCATTTATCCTCTGCGGCAAAGGGTGCTTCTTTTTGTGACTATTTTTTGATGCCAAACCACCATCATAAGCTCCAGGCAATAAATAGGTGTGTGCTTCCCTTTCGTCATCTCCATATGCATTGTCCATGGGAACATCTACACAAAATTTAGTGTTGGCAAGAACATGAATCACATAATAACACAAGAAATTAGAGAATAGGGGTATATAGTTTATGTTGGGAAGAATATAAAACACGTAATAATACCTGTGACAGATGCATATGGTAATGGCTCATAATCATCCTTGATTACAGTGTTACCAATTTTCTGGAAAAAAAAAAGATATAAATTTCAATATAAGTCCAATTTTACGACCACGTAGAAAATGGCAGAAATGCAGGTGGACATGACAGTATTGTGTCAAAATGTATCTTAATAGGCGTTTCCTGTTAGCAATTTAGTGTTAACATGCATCTTATAGGCGTTTCCTGTTAGCAATTCAGTGTTGACAAGGTAGCTATTAACACCCAAGATTCTATAGCCCATAATACCAAACAAAATCTATAAAGCAGATACTTGGTAAGAGATTAGTGCATTTTGTAACCCCACTATTTATAACAGTTAACACATGAAGCTTTCCTAGAAACCAGCAATTTGAAGAGCAATCACAAGTGAAACAACAGCAACAACAAAGCCTTTACTCTCAAGCATGTTGAGCTACACTAGTGAATGACGCTCAACAAGAGTCATAAGGACCAGAGAGAAAGAAAGAAAACGAGAAAGACATAAACAATTTAATAACATAGTACTACTGTTAACCGTTACAAAATGATACACAGGCGAAACACTTCGCCAAGTGTTCTACCGAAAAGATATATGTTTCAGTATGTGCTCAAGTTTCAACATTTAGAGTATGTTCGCTTTGCTCCCAGACTGCTTTGCCTGAAGCGAGCATCACCCTTAGGCATCCGATTACGGACGCCTGGCAGGCAGCTTGCCTGGGAGACCAGGAAGCAATCACGGCCTTAACAAAATAACCTGATGATCAAAAAAGAGCAAGGCTCCTAGAGTACCAAGACTATCTTCTTACCTTGTTATTATGAACAAAGAGACGCTCCATAGACTCCCTGTATGCCTGCATTGCACCAGGTGCTACACCGTAAAAGAGATTTGCCTGAAATTAGGGGGGTCATTAGCTTCTTCTTTTTTTTGCAGATCCTGTAAGGTCATTTCAGGTTTTACTGTTTATTAAGAAAAAAAACTTGCTCAACCTAGGAGGAACTCGATGGCATTGTACACAAGGAATAGACACCCAAATTCGAGCCAAAGAGGACACAAGTCTGAGAGATGTAACCCACAAATCCCACCAAATGATCTATCAGGTTTACTAGCACTTTGATGAAATGAAAAAAAAAGGCAAAACGGTGTAAACAAACAGGTTATCAAAAGAACAGTGTTCAGATAAATTACTTCAGAAGGTAGATCAGGTACTTTCAAAATGCCAAAATCATTTAGCCTGTCAGGAGTTGGTGGTGCTTCGGCTAATGGCAGACATTCAGATGCATTAATGTCGTGCTCAAGAAGCCTAAGTGCGTAGCTCTGAATAGGAGACTGATGAGACTTTTCTTGCTTCAAACACTCCTCATCCTGTACAAATTCAATATCATCCCAATATTAAATGCCAGATACACCAAGTTATATATGAAGTTCAAACATCAAGAGCCATTAACAATTCCATTAAACCAGGACGCTTACAAATAAACATGAAGTCCTTAAGCATTCTGGCACACTAAAAAAATCGGTACATTCATTTTGCTTACCGGTTTTTCTGCTTTGACCCCACCCAACTTATTTTCTTCTAGCTCATTTGGTTGCTCTATTTGCATTGGTTTAGGAATACCACCACTAGCTCGTAAAGTATGGACTGAACGCCAAAAGCTCATAATACCATTGGCCAGAACTCTGGCAACAGATTTCTGCTTTCTCTGAATGCTTGCTTCTTCAAATACCGCTCGTCCTCTAGAAGAAATCCAGTGGGACATCTGTGCTGCAGCTGCATTTTTCCACAGGCGCTCCTATTATGGAAGCGAGATATTCAAATCAGTTTTTCAAGTCAAAAGTGAGGAGCTGCACAGCAAAAATATTTCAGTTCATAGAAGGAACACTTGAGGAAGAACCTGCATGAAGTCATTTGCCATCCAGACCATCTCCTCCAGAACAAAATCCCAGTGGCTCTTCCGCTTCTTCTCCAAAGAAATATTGCAGAGAGACCGTTCACCAGCCCTCTTAATGTTTGCCTGTGCCAAGTAATGAGTTTTCCCTTTTTAGAAGCAAAAAAGGAGCACTATCAGAAAGGAAGGGTTTATATACTAGGTATACCTCTATATACCGTGCCCTTCTGAGGATAGCATCTTCGTGATCCTTCTTTGCAATGACAGAATCTTCACATTCCTCCTTTGCTATCTTCTCCTGATCTCTGCTAGATTTCTCAACATCATTTTCTACAAAGTTACTCACACCACCTGTGTCTGTGGCAGGGAGCACACTAACAGAAGCTAGCTTTTGGGCAACACTCGATTCACTTGCGTTATTTCCATCAGAATCTTTGCATTCCTCCATGTTCCCGTTTCCCTCATTCAAAGTAGCAAGCTGTTCTGTATTATTTTTTGAATCTACTGCGTTGTTAGAAACTTCTGTTTCATCTTTCGTACAGAAGGAATTGCTAAACTCAGGATGTGCAGGATTAGAACTGTCATCCAAAACGACAGGCTGACTACTAACTTCCAGTAGACCATCTTTCTTCTCATCCTTCTTGTCAGGTGGGATCTTATTTAAGCCTTCATCAGCCATTTCATCTGCATTAACTGGTACAAGATTCTCATTTTGACAAGGATGTTCAGTAACATCTTTGGCAGCATATGCATGAATTGGATCGTCTTCATTTTCATTCAAACCAGCACTTTTGACAGCAGAGTAAGGTGTTGCACCATTGTTATCCATACCATCTACATGAATGTCAACCACACTTACTGTTGATGGGCTATTACCTGCCTTCTCAATAGTTTGTGCTTCTTTCGATATTTCATTGGATACAGATGGGAGAGAACAAACTATCCTTGAAGCAGCTACTTTTGAAATAGCGTCTGGGGATTCCACAGAAGCAAATTCAGTAGCCATCTGATCAGCTACAGTAAGATGAGAATTATCAGGCACACTGTTTGGTGAAATCTCCATAGCAGGACTGCCATTCTTGCTGTTTGATAACTCATTTCTGGATGTTTGGTTGCCTTCAGGAATTCCTTGAACATTTTCTGTCTCCATTGCCACCTTATCATCTAGTACTGATGCATTTTTCAGCATATTTTTAGAGTTAGGACTAGTTGGTTTTGAATCACCAATGGATGAAACACCATTATCCTCAGTCTTGGTTTCTGGGATTAACCCCGTTACATCTTTTTGCTGAGAACTCGATGGAGGAATTGGTGGATACCTAACAGATGCACTATTTGCATTCTCTCTGATAGACTTCGACCTACGTCGTGCGTATGCTTGGCTCTTTGGACCAAGACGGAACAACCCAGAATCTTCATCTTTTGCATTGTTCTGACCATCACATTGCAGGAGCTGCTCGGCTGGAGCTGAATTAGTTCTCTTAGTTCCACGTTTCGAAATTTTCTCCCCACCTATGTTGCTGGCATCTCCATCCAAAAGCATAAGATTATCGGCTGTATTGCCTTCACGGCACAATGAATTTCCTGGCTTGCCACTGCTTTCAACAGAATCTCCATGAGGTGATGTAGCAAATGCAAAACTACCTTTGGCCTCACTGCGGTACAACAGACACAAAAGGCTTAGATGAATAAACAATGTCATCAAATGATAGAGCAGTAATTAGTTATCACCTTATCACATTTTGTTCAGCAATCTGTTCTGTCACAGAAGTGGACTGTACACTAAGCGAAGCTACATGGCCAAGTTTGAAATCCAAGGGATTGCCTCCCTGCAGCAATAAGTGAATAAACAGGAAAAAAGTTCTGATGCAAATTCAATGTGCAAAGCATAAGGATGCCAATGCAAACCTTCTCCAGAAATTCGAGCTCCCTCCTTCGTTCTTCACGGACATCGTATTCCTGCCTGGAGTTTTGCATTGCTGAGCATCAGGTATGCAGCGAAGGCATATGTAATGCAAGTTAAGAGCTAGGCCTACCTGAGCTCCTCTTGAGCTTTCTCTATGGCTGCACGACGTGGTGAAGCTTTAGTGTCAACGCTCACACCACATTCAGCAATACCTCCCATAGAGAACAGCTCAATAGCCACTAGAGCACAGAAGCAGGCTTTGCCCATGCATCATTGAATGCACACCTAGTCAGAAGTGTGTGCCATTAAACTGCACAGTAGCCTCTCAGATTCTCAAAGTCCAGAAAAGAGAGGCTCTGTTTCCTGCAAACCAAAAGCTGGTCAACATACACCCAACTGATGCTATCAGAAACAACGGACCAATCAGAGTTAACAACACGAAAAGCGCTCCACAGAGAAATAGCAGCATTTGCCTTACAAATCAATAAGTCGAGTAATTTAAAACACACAAGCTGACAGGCTGCTCAAACGATGTGATTAATTTCCATATCAGAAGAAAAGTCCAGGACAGTCAGAACAAGTACAGAAAAAAAATCACATTTTTGAGCCCGCCCACGCCATTTCCCAAACTGAAAAGTGGCATGACGTACTTTTAGCCCATGCACGTTACTAGTTAACTCCGGCTCAGCGACTACTACGTGGAGCGGACCACGCCACGCCCGGCCAAAGCCCAAATGCAGCACAATTCAGCAGCCGCCGGCCGGTGCAGTCCCGCAGCACTGCCCACTCGGACCTGCCCACCCACCCGCAGCACCGCACGGCATTCTACGTACCTCAATTGCGCCCCTGCGGGGCCGCGGGAGCCGAATGGAGCGCCCGATGGAGCAGGGGACGAGCATGCACGGCCCCACGCCAGGAACTAGGGTTAGGGTTTGGGGCCGGGGAGACCCACGAGGCGAGGCGCGGAGGCCTGGGAGGCGCCTGGGGAGGCCTCGGGAGCGCGGAGAGGGCCTCGCCGGCGGCGGCGGCGTCGACGCCGGAGATCGGGCGCGGTGGAGCGGGGGTGCGGGGGCGGCAGGGGTGGTGCGACGACGTCCGTATGCAGGCTGCTTTTTTTCCCTCCCTGGGGAAGGAGGGGAGGGAGGAGAAGGGTGGTGCGCGCGACGCGACGGGACGCGAGACGGGCCGGCCCGGCTCGGTCGGGTGCGTGTGAACTGTGTGAAGTGGTGCGACCTGACCCGGTGGCCTGAGGGGTGCGACTGGTGTGGGCTACGTCTACGTGACAGGGGTGGTCTCCCGGGATTTTTTGAACACAAAATATTGGTACTTGTAATTTGTTTTCTTTCGCTCAATTTGGCTGTTATACCGAAAACGTGATAGGAGGATTTAAAAAAAAACTGGGAGAATACTCGCGTGGGATTCCAGTTAATTTTAAAAAAAACTATTTATATTTATAGTACTAAAAATAAAATAATCTTAAATTAATTAGTTTGATAATGCATGTCGAGTGGATGAAGAAGTGGTTATCATAATTACGTGTCTTAGTTGGTTGTTTATAATTGCAAAGCTTAGTGGATTTCTTATGTGGATAACTTATATGTTGAGAGAATTCTATAGTGGAGTTTGTTTATATAAGTAGTATAGATAATAGACCACCTGGTCCAGCTTTTATTTAAGCCGATACATAGAGATCTTGTGATATAGTATGGGTGTTTAGTTCCCCATCATATATAAAATGCAAAATGACAAAGTACTTTGTAATGATGAAATGCAAAATGCCAAATTTTCATGTGTGTGTTTCCATTCAAAATGACAAAAAAAAAAATTCCTAGTGTTTTTGGGATTTTTGGCTTTGTTTTGTCTCTTGAGGCCAAAATCCAAAATAGAGAATGTCCACCTTTTTAGCAAAAAATCTGCATGGTGTTTAGTTCCATTATGCAAAACCCAGATTTTTTTGGGATGAAACAGGAACTAAACACCCTTATATGTATGTTGTAACAAAAAAAAATAATACCAAGATAATTCGGGCTAGCATGTCTTGTACTTTAAAAGACTATACTTTGAGCATGATATTCAAACTTTTTTTTTAGCCAGTCATAAATATTACATGGAGTTTTCATTAAGATATTAGATATGAACAGCTACTCTTGAGAGCAGTGATAATATGTGAATCAAGGTATGCACTAACATTCATATCCGACACGTCACTTGTCAAAAATCCCAAGAACCATCGGTTACGATAGTCTACTGTTGACATGTCGAACATAATAGTAAGCAGCCAAGTGCAGCTCCATGTATCCATCAATTGAGTCAGAGTTCAAAGGTATGATATAACTGCCAATGCACTGGATAAGGAAACAAAACATAATAACCACTATCAAACTCCGATGATACACATACACCAAGCTAATAATTGGAATCCCTTGACTTCTTACACTATTCCATCACACAGTAATTCTTCTCCTAGGTAAAGTCCTTGAACGAGCTCTTTGTGAGGATGGATAAAGTCAATAAATGATACATCTAGTTATAGTGACAAGCAACAAGCCAAGCATCGCCAAACAAAACCGAGAGCGAAAATAGTAACAGTAGGCACCTTGTATCTCATACAGTAATTAACTAAAGGGAACATAGGACCTATCCAGCACTCTTTTAATATACTCCTATGGAATTAGCATAACATATTTGGTCAAGCTACGTGGAAGAAAAATCCCAGAATGCCAAATAACTACTCCCATCTACAATTAATAAGAAATCAGGTGTTACGTTCTTAATAAATTTTATCATATCTTATATTCTCACACGCACAATAAAACAGGAGTGCATAAGCATCATATGCTAGCATCAACCAATTACTATGTCTACACAAATGCAAACCTAAGACTATGGACTCTTAACATCAAAGTTCATTGCCCTAGACTTGCACATTGCCTATGACTCTTCGCTATGGCCACAAATGCTTAGAAAATTTAAAACTATGAACTCATAATCTGAGTATGAATTATCTTATGGTTTTCAACATTATTTTTTCCAAAAAAAGGAGAAAGATCCAAGAGAAGGAACTACAATGCACTCATACCAACACAAAA
Source organism: Themeda triandra (assembly GCA_018135685.1). Lineage (NCBI taxonomy): Eukaryota > Viridiplantae > Streptophyta > Magnoliopsida > Poales > Poaceae > Themeda > Themeda triandra. Next base: position 71,846 of record JAENPR010000967.1, read on the forward strand.
TCTTTTCTAATGGGTGAATACTAGATGTGGCTTTGTGTGCTGCCCTACTAGCTACTGCATCCTATATTCCTCTACTGGAGCATATACTGTTGATAGCACAAATTTGTTGCTGTTAAAAATTTGGATTTGTTTACTGTAACTCTCCAACAAAGTTTGAAAAATCAACTATCGAACTGGGAATAATGGACTAAATTCCTGAAGATGGGTCAGTGGACCAAATGTATGAAAATGTTCAGTGAATTTAAATAACAAAATGCTGGAAGTTGACATTTGGATCTCTTGGACATCATAGGAACATGTTTATCAAAGTCAATGGTACTCTGTTTTGTAAAAAAAAAGTCAATGGTACTCTGCCAAATTATCTCCAGCTATAAACTGGACCTTCTTTTCGCAACATCTAAAGATTAATGGGCCAGAAAACGGGCTATTGAGCGGCCCAAATAGCCTCCTTCGAACCGTGTAGCCCAGACACTCTGCGCCTGGTCCCCGGAGCCCCGAAGGAGGCGGTGGACCGGAGGCGGCGGCGCGGCGCGGCGCGGCGCAGCGTGACTCTCCCCCAAGCGGTGTTGGCGGCGGCTGCAAGTCGACGCGGCTGCGAGGCGCCACAGACAGTGGCCAGAGGTGGCGGAGGCAGATACGAGCGGTGGAGGCGGCTAGCCGGCTACGACGTGTCGGCGGTTGTGAGATACTGAAATCCCCACTCCAGTTCTCTTCTTCCCCAATCAGCACCACCAACTCCAAGTGGCAATCACCATGGGAGAGAAATTTGGCAAGTTTCTTCTCTGCTCACACTGCATTCTCATCCTTTTGCTTGTACGTTGTGGACATCTTTTGCTTGTTGAACTAGTCAATTTAGTTTTATTGTGGCTTAATTTTAGACTTTGCATATGATCTACGCTTTCAATCAGGTTATGCCAAGGTTCTGTGTTTTTTCCTTAATTTTTGCAAAAATAGCTAAATGGCTTAGCTGCATCTATAGCCGCACTTAGCTGTTGTGGAGGACAACAGCTAAGAGGCGGATATTTCAAACCTTGGCATACTCTACTAATTTCGAATTTTGGTGAAAGAAGTATTGATGTACACCCATGTCCTAAACTGTGTCCCGCCCTTGTGCTGCCGATTTTTGCTGATTTATTTGATGTTCCGAAGGTTCAAGAAATGGACCACAACAAAGTGTCAAGTCTGTATCCTGATGCTGTTACATTTCAGGGGCCCAGAATGCTTGGGATATGCTATCTGACGAGCAGTCACAGAAACACATCACTACTGGTTCTGGTGACCTCAATGACATACTTGGTGGTGGGATTCACTGCAAAGAAGTTACTGAGATCGGTTAGTTCACTTTCTAATACTGTTCTTAACAAAGTATCAAATAGGCGATATTGGGCAATTTTTTAATCAATTAGCTAGGTATATGTAACCTGTGCTTCTTTGTTTGTTTCATGTCTACTAGTGTAATTAATCTCTCAAACTTTGTGCTATTCTGAAGAATCATAGAGCTTAGTGTGTCTCTTGTTCTATCATGCTTCGCTCCTCGCACTCAGAGATCAGAAAATGCCTTAATTTCCCTCTATCAAGTAGTTTACATAATTTTGATTCTCTATCAGCAATTAACCTAATGCACAGTACTAATTTTATTCAGGTGGTGTCCCAGGGGTTGGTAAAACTCAACTGGGGTATGTTGTGCTTACTAATTGATACAAGTACAGCAGATCTCCCTACTAAATACGTACTTTTCTTCAGGATTCAACTAGCAATCAATGTACAAATCCCAGTGGAATATGGTGGCCTTGGTGGGAAAGCAGTTTATATCGGTAAATAGCTTCACACAGGATTACATATCATTTAGTGCTTTACTTAGGAAGCCTAATAGCAATTGTCTTCATCATAACAGATACAGAGGGCAGCTTCATGGTTGAACGTGTCTACCAGATTGCTGAAGGGTGTATCAGGGACATACTGGAACACTTTCCACACAGCCATGAGAAGTCCTCTTCTGGCAAAAAACAATTACAGCCTGAGCATTTCCTGGCGGACATCTATTACTTCCGAATATGCAGTTACACCGAACAAATTGCAGTCATAAACTACCTGGAAAATTTCCTTGGAGAGCATAAAGATGTGAGTTTTTGTCAACAGTTGACTTCTAAAGTCTAACTTTAATACAACTATTTCTGTTGTGTTGTCAATCTTTTTTTATCTTGACACTTTACCTTTTCTTTTGCAATCAGGACATTATAATGTACGCTAGTTTTTTCTCTTCGAGTTGTTTTGCAATGTAGTCCAACTGACCTATTTTGCAGGTGCGTATAGTTATTATTGATAGTGTTACTTTCCACTTTCGACAAGATTTTGAAGATCTGGCACTGAGGACCAGAGTGCTAAGTGGATTATCATTGAAGTTAATGAAGATTGCAAAGACACATAACTTGGCAGTAAGTTACCCATCATGCGTATGAAGGGTATCAATGCTGACTGTATGTTACCTATTTGATGAGGCTAACATATTTATCTTGTTCTGCTGAGCAGGTTGTCTTGTTGAACCAAGTCACTACTAAATTTACAGAAGGGTCATTTCAATTGACTCTTGCTCTAGGTCAGTTTTGTGTCATACAAGTATAATCCTCCATTCCGTCTTCATCTTCGAATCAGTACTAGATGCTTGTGGTCTTTATTGTCACAGAGTAGCAGGATTTTTTTTTCTCAATCACGCAAAAGATTTGCGCGTATTTTGATTAAGAAGGAAAGAGTAGCAGGAAATTAGAAATAAGAATTTCCTAGTTATGTGCTTATGTTATCTAGGGTGCCTTTCTGTTCTATTTCTGGGCACACATTTCCAGTGACTAAGTCAAAACAGCTAAAATGCATATGGGCAAGCTTTTACTAATTGCAGCCAAAACTTTGGTGCCTTGATAATTCAGGCGAATGAAATTATCTAGGCAAATCATACACTGAAAACTGAAAATCTTGTGTTTTTTTTTGGTACAATTGTAGCATATGTATTGTACATAACTTTCAATCTATACCGCAATCTTGTGGCTCCACTACAATTGGTCCACAAGCTGTGCCAAACCTTTTGCACCAGCCATGCACCAGAGACTCCCTTAAAAAACATTCTTCTACGAACAACTTGGACACTTGGTGCAGCACCATTAAAAACGCACATTTCTATGTCGCTAAATCATCCATGCTCCCAAGAGATCAACAAGTTTACTCCACTTTCCCGATGTCCTGAAATTGAAAGTATTAGTCCGAAGCTTTTTTTTTTCGAAGTCGTGCTCTTGGCACGTGGCTCATTAAGAAGAGAATAGAGTTATGTTTTACAATCCGGCTGATCGAAGGGCGAGGTGCCCCCCGATCACCGGACAACACACTGACACAAGGCGCCGGCTAAACGGCGGAGCTTCGAGAGTTGTAACTACCTGCGAAACAGATTGTGCCCAAGAAAAGAACACGGCTCTAAACAGACTGAAATTGAAAGTATTAGTCCGAAGCTACCAGTCACAGAATACCTCATCCTCAACTCATGGTGAGAGGTCCGGCAAACGAGATAGGCACAAGAGTAAATACCAAATTTGTCTAGAGAAGACACAATTTTTCAAAATTTGTTGAATTGTCTCCTGCTCTTGATCACATAAAGGGCACTGATTTGGATGAGGCAGCCCTGCGGGCAAGTCTATCAGCAGTCCAACACCTATTATGAGCTGCTAGCCATAGGAAAATTTTGACATTCTTAAGTGCCATGATCTCTTTTCAGTCATTCATACTTATATCCATGTTTGTGTCATCAATAGCAAGCTGCAGCGTGCAGGGCAGGCAAAGTTCTGATAAATCGATGAACTGGTTAGTTCTGATAGTGTCCAAGTTATGAAGCTGGTAAATTTTTTGTCCAGTGGGGTTGGATGAATGTTTGCCGAAAAAACAAAAACAAAAAAAGAAAACAAATGGTTTTTCAAGAAGATGGGTGACTGTAGCTTATCTCTTCTGTTCAATTACATATTTCTTCTGAATATTTCATGGGCACTGGACACTTGAACCGATTATTCCAAGATAAGATAATGACCTTGTTTTGCAGGTGACAGCTGGTCCCACTCATGCACGAACCGGTTGATTCTGTACTGGAATGGGAATGAAAGATACGCATGCCTTGATAAATCTCCTTCACTTCCGGTAGCCTCAGCACCGTATGCAGTGACAGGCAAAGGGATTAGAGATGTTGTGAGTTCAAACCACAAGCGAGCCCGTGTAACGTAGCACTCTTGGTGTCCAGCACTTGTATCTCCATTATGCTCTTGCAGCTTTCTTGACCATGGATCTTTTGGACAAGTTAGGTGAGAAGAATCATGCCATTTTGCTGATTCTCAATTGTTTTGTGCCATTAGCTACAAAACAACCTTAGAGGCATGTGGCACTGGCACATATTACATTCAGTATGCCTATAACAACCGGCATATACGTGCTTCTCTGATCACCGATCAGCAAATCAACCCTGTTATTAGGGAAAAACAGCGGCAGGGTGGGCAATTGCTAATTGGCATGGATAACAGTTGACAAAACATGTGTGGTCGTGCGGAACAGTATTCAGAAGTGTAGATTATGGTGGAGTGTTGCTCAGTTCCCAATTTTTCATTGCTTTACGATTTGTGGGCATATCAAGATTTGCATATTGGATTGGGAATGGTAAATATGAGCTTTGATTATGCTGGTTTGAGAAGCTAAATTCCAAAGCCATTTTCCCTTTCACCTTAGACACTAGGGACTTATCACCATCGATTGGTTTGATCCTGTTTTTGGCGAACCACATGGTTCCTCTTGAGTTTTAACTGTTATAATTATAAGTGAACAACTTTGTTTACGTAGTCCCACTTTATCAATTAGCATTGCATCTTTTTTCGCTGTCAGCTGCTTAGTAGACTTCAGTTGCATGAATCCGTCATCAACTCATCAATGAAAAGAAAAAACTGGCGGAATAAATAAGTGAGCGGAAGTTAGTTTTTTTTTGAGATTGGGACTTCTTTCCCTTTTTCATTAAGAAGAAAGTCCAAAGATAGGCCACAGTACACAACAAGGATTCGTAGGTAATCCATGGATTACCTACGAGGTTCTTAACACAAACGACAAAGCAAAAACATGAAGGGGTGGGAGAACCCTCCACCTAACAACCCCAATAGCTGAGCCTAATACAAATATATCTCAACACCTAGGTAGCCAACAATGTTCGGAGCCATAGCTGATAAGAACTCCCGACGACAAAGCATGCGTCAATGCCAACCCCGGCAGCAAAGCATCTACCGGAAAGACGACAACCTCGGTGGCAAAGCATTCACCGATACTCAGTGAGCGGAGTTAGTTCTGTAGTCTGGAAACGAGAATCGTAAAATACCATCAGAAGTCCTCATCTTGGCAAATAACACACTGAAATAATGAACCGACATGTAGTTTGTAGCAATGTAGTTTGTAGCATTCTGTAACGCTCCTCAACTCCGTTTCAGTCTAGGTGTTTGGTTCTTCGGTTCGGTGCTTCGGTTCCCCAGCTAATTTGGTTCCAGCAGAACTGGGAATCGTTCGGTTCCTAAGAAACCTTGGAACCGAGGTAGTTCGGTTTCGGTCCCGAACCGAAGGAACCGAAATTTTTAGGAACTCAAAAAAATAGCTCCTTCGATTAAAAATTTCAGCAACATTTTGCCTCATTTTCATGCACTCAACAGGGACAATTTTAAGAGCAATGCATAACAATAAACATTACCACACAATATGATTGTTCTCTCAAATGCTAAGGCAAATAAACAACAATTCTCAAAGTCTCAAACAACAAACAGTAAAATTCGGTTCCTGCAGGTTAATTCGGTTAACCGAACCCTGGAACCGTAGATTTCTGGAACCAAATTAGGAACCGAAACCGATCGGTTTGGTTCTTTTGGTTCGGTTCTCGGTTTTTTTTTTTTTTTTTTTTTTGCCCAGATTGAACTCCGTTGGGGCTGGGAACTTGACGAGCATGTCGAGCTTGTGGCTGAGCATGAGCAGCATGCGGCGGCTAAACTCTCCACGACCGCATGGGCTGCCACGGGGAGAGGCGGGACGTGAGGCAACGCATGCCAACCCCACTGTCGCTAGCTATTGCGCCCGAGAATGACGACAGCAGCGGCACCTGCTGCCGCGGCTGTGGTTGCTGCCTCGCCCATGGAGTGGCTTTGATTATGCTGGTAGCCATTGTTTGCCCTTCATCTTAGATTCTAGGCATCTATCAGTTACCACCATCGTGTGATCCCTCTGTTTCGCGAGCCACATGATTCCCTTTTGAATCTTGACTGTCATAAGTGAACAAGTATGTCGTTCCACTTCATCAATTATCATAGCATCTTCTTTCGCTGTCAACTGCTTAGTAGACTCAGTTACATGAATAATCTGTTCTCAACTCATCAATGAAAAGAAAAAAACTGGCAGAATAATAAGTGAGCGAGAATAGTTTTGTAGTCTTGAAAGATCCGAGAAACATAACCATGCCATTACAAGATCTCGTCAACCGCATTCCTTTTAAGAAACCTCTGATAATCTCCTTTTGCTCCTCCTCAACTAGTAACTACTCCTACGCTTCATGGCAAGGTGAGATGGAACAACAGAGATACATAGTTGCGATTATAAGAGGTTTCTTCAGAGCTATGATCTTTTTTTTTAAAAACAATAAATCTGGGCACCTTCATTACTCATTTGCTAGCAAATCACTAGCAACGATCAAAAGTGCAGCATCAGGGATTTTTTTTTTTTTTGAGCAATGCATCAGGGATAGAGTTGGTGATCGGGATAGAGGCCTAGAGCTATGATCTTTCAAAGGCGAAAGATTAGCATGATTAGTACACAAAAACAAGCGACAAGGACAATATCGACTGATTGTATCATATGGCATAAAGTGTTCGTAATCAAATAATAGTTGGCTCATTGCCTATTTTTTTTTTTTTTTTTTTTTGGGTAAGAATCAACTTCACTGGTATGCTGTCTCTCTTGCTTCTTCTATCTGTCCACTAGCTTGTGACGATGAGAGGCCAGGAGCTAAAGACTATCTGGAAACTATATAAATTACTTGATATATCTTAAACTTAATGATGAGCTCAGCAGCCTAGAAAATTGCGTGAGACACAAAAACTAAAGAAAAAAATCTTGCCTTGTTTTTAAGTGTGTCTAGTATTCTAAAAGCGATGCATTGCCATCGAATACAAATAGCCAAGCACTAACATGTTTCTTTTGGGAAATTTTCTAATACAGAGAAAAACTATGAATACAAATAGCCAAGCACTTTCATGTTTCTTTTGGGAAATTTTCTAATACAGAGAAAAACTATAATTTTAGACACCGTGGAAGCTACTTGGTCTGTGACTCAGACACTATGGGTTTTCAACTAGGACCTATGCATGTTACGGCTTCCCTGAAACTGCATCGTTTCGCATCACCAAGGGGCTACGCGCTCTAGGGTACCTCGTCGACGATCAGACTATGCTTACTTGGAAAGTGGACAGTTATACTCATCAGATCTGCCACCAGCCAGTCACACAATACTGTTAACAGTTAACACCAATCTCTTTGACTCCTATTAAGTGCCAACAAAATCGCCTCTAATTACAACTATGGGAACAGGCAGACCCATAATCACCCGTCCACTGAAAAGAACATTTCAGGTCACACTTCACATCCTCTAATAAACGATTGGGAGTGGTTCTCCAAATAGTTCAAAGGGTAATTCCCACTCTATTTGATCTTTTACCCATCCAAACAAACTGTAATTCAATCAGAGAGGGTTCAACCAAAAGTGTAAACAAACAAGCTAGGAATCGACAAATCAACTAGGCAGCCTAGTAGGGTCCCAGAATGCTAACTAACTTGCTTTCCTAAACATGAGCTCCGTCCTATCCTAGCCACCTGTCACGATCCAATCGAGCAAGGATGACAGCCCAAAACTTTTATTGCAAAAAAACTAAGGCCCCAACTTTAGAGAAGAGAGACCTTCATATAGATCCTAATGATCCTTTTTGATCCTCTGTCTGAAATCTACATAGCGCCAGCAGCAACCTCTGAACCATCAGCAGCTTCAGTTCTGCCAAGCAAGAAACATGTGGTCATCAACTGTCACTTTACACATCGCAAACAAAAACCCAGTTGTCGATAGAGATGAAGATGACATGGGATGTGACAAATATACTGTACCTCTCAATCCCTTCTCCAACCTCCATTCTGATGAAGTTACCGATTGTTACTTTAGAACCAACCTCTTTCGACAAGTCATTCAGAACGGTCTGAAAAGAATGACACCAGGACATAAAGGTATCAGAGAAAAACAATCCACAGCAGTAACATAATCAAGAAGTACAAAACCCCCCTATTGACTTACCTTAACGTTTGTTTTGTCATTTAAAACATAGTTTTGCTCCATGAGCACAACTTCTTCATAATACTTCCTCAATCGGCCTTCCACCATTTTATCCATAGCCATTTGAGATTTCCCTGAGCTTTGGGCCTACAATGGTACATGGTGTCATGTCATCTCATTTCTGAAGCAACTTGACACAAAGTGACCATATTTAGGACTGACCGTATCACATGCATGAGTACGTGACACAACGCTAATAAAGTGTGGCATGACATATCCGTGGAAGTAAACTAAACATAGCCTAAGAGAAGTCAAATATGCCTAACTTGAGTTTGGCATAAGTCCTGTTATGAACCAAACATGCTGGAGGAAGTGTGGTATCAACCTGTGTTCGAAGTATTTCACGCTCATTTTCTAGGGCGGAAGCAGAAACCAGTTCTTTTGATAAGAACAATGGCTTTGTTGCAACAATCTGCATTGCAATAGATGACCCAACACTTTTGATAGCATCGAGGAGAGTAATGCTATCTTCTGCTTCTAGTGTGACCAATCCAGCAATCCGACCCATACCTGAAGCAAAAAATGAATGCTCAGGAGTTAAGTGAATTACAGAATCAGCAAATGCATCATTCCTGTTGGAAAAAGAACGAAGAAAAAGGGGCCCTTATTTTTAGGAAAGTATCAAAACAACCAAAAAAAGAGACTGCAAACTAGGAGAGTTTTCAAATTACTAACACAAGTCAGCTCAGCAGAACAAACAACAATTAGGACCAAACTAACATGTTCAGTTATCGTACTTCAGGATTACCCAAACAAGCATTATCCCACTTAGATGAAATTTCGTTTTCCTCCTTTTTAAAAGATCATAGTGTTAGTGGAACATTCAAGATAATAGTTGTGTTCAAATTCTAATTTATCTTTTTTTTTTGCGAGTAAAATTCTAATTTATCATGAGTGTACATCCATGGCTGCATTGTCATCAAAATCAAAGAAATTGCATCCATATACCAGTAAAAGTGTAAAACAGGAAAATAATTTAAATTCATCAGTGACAAACCTAAGAAAATAGATTATTTACTAGAATTAGCATGAGTACACACAAACATATTGTGGTTTCTAGTTGTAAAATTTTTTAGAATGGTAAAGAATTGAAGATATTAGAAAAGGTGAGAAGCAGGTAACCATGCCCCCTAGTCAGTAGGAAACTGTTTGGTAAAAATAATGATTAATCTGATTTTTTTTTGGGTGGGTGGGGGGGGGGGGTGTGGAGGGGTAAAGAAAAATCTGAAGAATAAAGAATACACATTCTTGAAGAAAAAAAACTGAGATTCCATCACCTGGCTTGGGACAGGTATGCATATAAGATGAAACGACACCATGTGCAGTCGTGGACAGCATGAAGCCTCTTCTGAGTTTCACATTCTCCCCAACCATTGCAGCAACTTCTGTAACAGCATTTTGGACAGTTGTTTCCCCGCTGAGGTTCGGATGATCAAGATTGATAGACATGTTCTGCAGGGTTGGAGAAATCTATGGTTTCTTAGAAATGAGTGAAACCAGGGACAATATATGATATAAAGCAGAATTATATTTGTGTATAAAATCATGAATCTGGGAATACGCCACATAGGGATAATGGCATACCTCTAAAAATTCAGGACCAAAAGGCATGAACAATTCACCGGGACCCTGAGCAGATAATGCCATCTTTGCCAGTGATGAAGCCTGCATGGTTACAAAATAGAAAAATATTCAAAATAAAGCCACAAATCTATATAAATAACTCAAAGTATGCAATTGCTACAGAACTGAAGTTGATATATCTGCAACTTGATCAACAGATAAGTGAAAATTTTCCTTTACATGCATGACTAACATTGTTTACATGATATGCCTACACCTGCAAATATAATATAGTTCTTGGCATGTAAATGTCCCATCAACCTTTGTATTTCACAACCACTAAAAGAGATATTGGCATTAACTTTTCAAGTGATGAACAACTGATTCAGTGATGCTTTTTTTTCCTTGAACACACAAGAGAGAAGTGAATCACTAATAAGAAGAAAAAGGGGAAAAGCCCTTACAAACACACGCCAACACCACAAAACCCTGGTACTAACAACTGAAAGTACCCAATTACTATGTACTCATCTTGAAGAAATGAATATAAAAACCCCTAAATTGGTAATGTCATAACCGCATGTCGCTTGCATTTTATGTGTCAAAAGGCTTAAGAAGAGATCAACAAAACAGCTCAGCTGCTGATAATTAAGATAAAAATTATTACTGGGGAATGAAACCAACCAGGTACTGGAAAACATCATTTCTTGCTACAAAATCAGTTTCACAGTTAAGCTCCACTACAGCAGCCCTTTTGTCATCCTGTGCGATAGCTAGCAAACCTTCAGCAGCAGTGCGTGAAGACTTTTTGGCAGCAAGAGCAACACCTCTCTTCCTTAGGTCCTTCTGCGCAGCCTCTGAAAGAAATTAACAAACTCAAATAGGAAAAGTGAACTAAACAAATAAGTCAACTAAATCATGACACCGCAAGGAGCTAGAAGAGCTCACCAATATCCCAGTTGCAGGCAACTAGGGAGGCCTTGACATCTTTGATTGGAGCACTCGTTCTTTGTCTGAGTTGCTTAATACGGTTCATTTGCTCAGAAGAAGACACCTCAGAGCTGAATCTCCTAAGAAACACGCCATCTTGGGGAACATGAGTGCCCAATTGATGAGTCTGGAATGCTGAAGAAGAGTATGCCCGAGCAGTTTGCTGCTGCGCACGAAAGAGAAGCCCTAGTATGGACCTCTTAGCACCTTGACCCCAGGCCATTCTCACAGTATATTGCACCCCCTGACTGTGTACACGTATCAATGACCTTTTTTTCAGCCTATAAGAAACAATATATACATACATCACAACAGTGCATTTTCCTTTGAGACTAAATCTTTTTTTGAAAGTAAACTTCAAGCTAATTTTACTCTTTTCACAGTCCTGTTAATTATCATCCCAGCAGCCAATGCATTCCATCAAAGCAATTAGACAATATCACACAGATCTAAGAATATAGGGTGTGTTTGGTTTGTTTCTTATACGAGCCTGACTAGCAAAACTAAGCCAGGCCAGCCCAAGCCTGCCCCCAGCAAACCAAAGATGATCTTGTTTGGTTGCCTACACTATCTAAGCCTGGCCAACATCTAGTTGTGTTTGGTTGGCTGGCTTGGATAGAGTCACCTCTTCTTTGTGTATGTAATTTCACCACCTTTGAAGCAATTTGTCGAACACCTCTGATGCAGCAGCTCCACTAACCTCCTGCAGAATTACCCGAGCTACAGCCGTCTAGGGTCCACCGCTCATCTTGCCTACTAACATGATTTATTTTTCGGAGAATAGATAAATCGTCAAGGGAGCAGTGAGCTTTGTTTTCTCTACCGCATCGAAGAACAGATTAATCCCAAAATCAAGCATCTGAATCAGCAGACCAAAACAACCCAGATCCATCGCATTGCTTGCCGCTGCCATGCGAGCCAGCACTGCGTGTGAGCCTGGCGCTGGTGCCTGCCACCGCTCGCATGCTCGCCGAGCAGATGCGCTGGGGCCGGAACCCCACCACCGGCGCATGCAACCTCGAGAGCTGAAGCTCCGAGGCCGGGCATCGTGGAGTAGCGCACGGGCACGGGCGGCGCAGCGGCTCGCTCAGCCGGGCGGTGAGGAGAACCGGCACCACCGGCGCTTGCGCGCTCGGGAGGAGATGAAGCTCGGAGACCGGCGTCGTGGAGTAGCGCTCGCACGGGCCGGGTGGCACAGCGGCTCGCTCAGAGGACCACTGGCGGGGAGGAGGAGCACCGGCGGAGCACGAGAGGACTGAGGTCTGAGGAGGGGCGAAGAGAGAGAGGAGGAGAAGCACCTGCGCCGGCGACTGAGGGGGCGAGCACGGGCCGGGCGGCGCTGACGACAATTGCAGGTGGAGTGATTTTGGAATGGTGAGAACAGAGTTCAGCTGGCGCAGACCAGGGATGGATGGAGCCAGTAAATAATTCACGTTGCAACTAGATCAGGTCCGATTCCCAATAGCTTAGGTTCTGCTCGGCTTCGCATACCAGAGAGTGGAGAGAAGGGGCGTACCTGCTGGTAGGTGCTCGTTGCCGGAGAAGGGGGCCGACGAAGACCTGGCGGCGGCGGCGGCGGCGGCGGCCTATCGTGCCGCTAATAGAGGGGAGGGGACGCAGCGAGTGCGAGCGCCGAGCGTGCGCGTCCTAGGCCCGCTTGGGCCGCGCTTCTGGCGCTTCCCCGTGCTTCTGCGAGTGAACGCGCTCAGCTCCGCTTCTGGGCCTACTTCTCTTCAATTTCTGGCCACTGCATCGATCATGAGAGAGAGCAAATGATAGCCCAGTTGGTAGATGTTGGGCCGATGGATAGCATAACGTCAGGGATATCTTGCCGGATATGGGCCGCCCATTCTTGTACTTCTACAGATTTTCTTATTTTCCTTTCTTGTTCCCTAAAAAAAAAAAACGTTTCTTGTTTTTTAGTTTTTATTTATTTTTTCTATACAATTCGCATTTATCCTTTTCATGGGAAACTGCCAATGGTTGGGGGAACATTTGATTTGAAATTACGGGAACTATAATAGTATTTATTGAAACATTAAAGAGAACATTTTTATTTTATGTTAAGCAAGAACTTTTTTTGTCATGAACCTTCAAACATTTTTTTTCTCGTGAATCTAAACTCATTTTCGTAAAGCTTGAATACTTTTCTTAATAACTTTGAACAATTCTAGTCAACATAAAACATTTTTCTTTGGAACCTAGAGCAAGTTTTTCATGAACCTAAAATATTTTTTTGTCTTGAATATGAACTATTCCGCAAGATCATAAACCAAAGACATCATTCTGCTCAATAGAAAAATGTTTATATGCTTTAATAAAAAAATATTTTAAGAAAGTTTCGTCCAGATGTATCGTAAGCAGTGATCTTGATTTGAAGTTTTCTATTGTAAAAAATACAACGGTGCCAATGTAAATTTATTTGGATGCATTGGCTTCTATGTCTCAATATATTTTGGTGCATATTGTAAAACATGATCTTAGTACTTACTGTAAAAGGGCATTGTGTTCCCTGTGGAAGTGGAAGCACCGGGGGGAAGAAAAAAAAAATGTCTCTAGTTGTGTCGGTATTCCTAGAGCCGTCCGTTACAGGGCATTCTGCTACAAAAGTTGCTTGTTTAAGCTGTGCCAGCCGAGCGTGGAATCGTATGATATTCCCAGCAGGCTGTCCTATGCAAATAATGCAATCATCATCCTTGTAATGTTGTTACAACTTTTCAGAAATTTGAGAACATCGCCTACCCCCTAGAAGTATGAATGAATCTTTAGATGGCCTATTTAGATGGCAACGTTTTTTTGACATGGGTTAAAATTAGCCTAAATAGCTATGGTCGATGGCAAACAAATATTTGAAGACTTGTTTTAAGAAATTAGCTCGGCTATTAGCCCTCTCGTTTGGACACACTAGAGCTGATTTGGTTAATTTTTAGCTAGCTAACAATTAGCCCTTGATCCAAGCACACACTTGCCCGCTATGGTTGCTACCTAGTTGTTGAAGACTTAGCTATAAAATTAGTCCACCTATAAGCCTCCGTGTTGAACTAGAGCTCATTTTCTTGTAAAAAAAAAGAACTAGAGCTCATTTAAAATAAAATTAGCTAACTGACTATTGGCTCATGGTTTCAAATATGCTCTAACTCTAATTCTTGTCTACTGTATCCTAGATAATTGCATGAAGCGGCAGAGTGGACTGTAGTAGGCCTCTTGGAGTCCGGCCGGGCGGCGACAACGCAACGCAAAGGGCAGAGTTCTGCTGGACGCTGGCGCTGCTTGTCAGGTCAGGTTTGACTCGATCATGCATGCATCACACCTGACGAATGTTGGTTGTCTTGCATTGGCCTTGCTGCTGATCTGACCATCGTTTTGAGACGGCGGGCCAAACTCAAACGCAGTGACTGACGACGAGGAGGAGCACGGAGCAGAGAGAACGGCAAAAGAGAATGAACATTGATTCTCAGTTAGTAGCTGAGTACTACTGCTCGCTCTATATATGGCGTTGAATTGAATTGTCAAAGACTCCGATGGGGCGATGGACGTGGATTGACTTTTGTGCGAGCAGAGCAGACAGCAGCAGAGCAAAGCAAAACTGCAAAAGAACAACTAGTAGGGGGATAAAGCAGCTGGGCAAATTGAACTAAAGCAGCAGGCAGGCAGCACAGATGGCCGGGCCCGTTTATACTACTCGATGCTCCATGGACATGGACTGCGAAGTCATTTTTTCTCTCTTCTCAAAAGGTCTAAGTCATTTTTTCTCTCTTGTGAAAAGGTCCGGCGCAAAAGGTGTGCGCGAGCTGCATGCCGATCAGCATCTGCATATATCAGCCGGACTGTATACGCGCGGCCAGGCCAGCAAGGCAAGCGCTTTGTGTCCTGCACTGCACTCCTGCCTCGGGAAGAGGGAATCCAGATGCGATGATGTATGATCCAGCTCGATCAATACGATCCAGGATATCAGCTTTCCTTTCCTCTAGTAACGGTGAGTAAGGCTAGTTTCAATGGGGATTTTATAGACGTGTCATGCATATTAAATAGAACGTCGCATCAGCTAGAAGGGAATCTTTGCATGAAACGGAGAGGAGAGAGAAGGAAAACGTTTTATCCCGGTGAAACCGTGAGCGCTGTTTCCAACCACTCGGAAACTGTGTGAAACTTGCATTGAGACGGCTGAATTGTTTCATGGGCTAAAAATAGAGAAGTGAAACCGTGAAGAAGAGAGAGGGAGGAGAGATGGTGGGACCCATGCAGCTAAAAATAGCAAGTGAAACCGTATAATGAAACGGTGCATTGAGAGAGATACCCGTTTCATTTACAATTTCATATTTTTAGAAACTGGAAGATGAAACATGACATTGAGACTAGCCTAATGGTGAGTGCTGCCCGTCGACGGGCCCATCGATTGTATGACTATGCATGGTCCCGGCCAGCCACATGCGTCGCATCTATGATCCACTCTTACTCCATAGTAGTATGTCAACTCTAGCTATATACTTCCTCTATCCTTAAATGTTTGTCTCTAGAAAACCGTGTTTCCTCACAAACACGCTTTCCGGGCGACACACATAAAGGGACAGAGAGAGTATGCACGACGTGCCCACGTCTCGAGGATGAATGTTTAGCGAATACTGTATCCTGATGCTTAGATCCGCACACCTAGCTATTTTATGGTGATTCGATCATCATATACATACATCGTTAACGAATTTCATCGCTTCTTAGCTAGGTCCATGCCCCATGATTGAAAAATCTTGGATCCACTACTGTCAAGTGTCACCCTCTCTCTCAAATATTTATTATGCCCTTCTTTCTTTAGCTCCCAACATATGCATGTACTCCCCTTCAGTCCAACATTTGACTTTGCATGTTTCATGCATGTTTGATAGTGATTCCCCCACACCACAACTAAGCTAAGATTAAATTTTAGACGAATTTCCGTCCATGGAGCTAGCGATGCCAATGCCATAAGTAGGTTTGAGGACCTTGTCGTCGCTGTCGCCTCATTGCGTAGCTAGCTATTCCCTTTAGTCGATCGCCTTGCATTGCAAACAAACAGTACGTGATCGAGCACCGGCCAACTGCAAAGTCATGCATGCTCAGCTCATGCATGCTCAGCTCAGTGGCTTCCTCGGGCGCGAAGTCGCGAAGAAGACCTCACTCGCATGCATGCACTTGATGGCCTGGCAGTCAAAATGCAGACCTGGACTGGACCATCGAAAGACGATCGGGCGCGGAATCACTTTACGCGCGCGGAACCAAAAAAAGCGCGACACTACCCGCACCGCGTGCCGGCCCTGACACGTACTACGTAGTACGGATGAAGTGTGAGCCGTGCCGTGCCAACGTAACTGCCCTCCCTCCCCCTGCCGGAACCAAGCAAGCCAAAGCGCAAAGGTGCAAACTGCAAACCGCACCACTCCTGCAGGCGCCTAGCGCAGAAACGGCCACTTCTTTGATCGATGACTTGCGTGTCGTCGATCGTCATCGTCGTCGTCTCAGGGAGATACTCCTACTACTCGCAAGATACTCGAGCGCGGCCGTGGTGAAAAGACGTGTGCACGGCGTGCCGCCTGCAGCAACAACGATGCATGCCTTTTTCATCGTCTTGTTTCACGCGCTTAGACTACTCGCACTCATGGAACTCTATATTTCGTCCTGGTCATCAAGATTCTCTCCCCTATACCAATTTCTCCCGCACCCATACGATCTCTATATATTACTCCATATCAAAAAGTGGGACCTACTATCAGTTTTTTTTTTTTCTTTTCCCCAACCGCCCCATACCTCGGTCCTTCCGTCCCCATCGATATCCCGTAGCCTCGGTCCCTCCGTCCAGTACTACTCGCGCCGTCCCCGTCCACCTTCCGCCGCGCAGCCCCGTCCTCCACCTCCCGCCGTCCTCGCGCGACCCTGGCGAGGAGGCTCATAGCCAGCGGCGCCCACACCTCTGGAGGCCGCCATGGCCGGCTGCGGGAGCTCCAATCGGGAGCTCCAACCGGCGGCGGCGGAGGACTTCCACTCGCGCCCAGCGGCCCGTGGCGGAGGAGGCGCCGTGCTCATGCCCAGCCATGCCCGTGGCGGAGGAGGCGCCGTGCTCGCGCAGCTCCTCCGGCACGCGCTGCCCGCCCCGGCCCGCCTTCGTCCTCGGCGCGTCTTCGTCGTCGTCGTCCGCCGCGTCTTCTTCGTCTTCGGCAGCGGCGGAGGCGGGCGGGCGCGCCGGCGGCCGGCCTCGCGGGACGGAGGCGGCGGAGCTCGCCCTCCACCTCCCCGCGGAGGCGCAACCGTGGCCGCGGCGGCCTTGGCGCGCGAGCGGCCGACAAGGGAGCAGCGTGCGCGCGGCGGGCCTCCCTCCCTCACCCATGGCGACGCGGACGCGAGCTCGGCCCCCGGCCGGTGAGCCATGGCCGCGAGCTCCCGAACTGCGCGCGGCGGAGGCGGCGGACTGCGTGCGGACGCAGCGGGCCCGTCCTTCTCTCTCCTCCCTCGGGCCCACAGCAGCGTTTGTCGTTCGCCTCCGTACAGACGCCACAGATGGGTGAATCGGCCCCGAACACAACCCGCTGCAGCGTTTTTGGAACGCAAAAGGCTTTTGCTTTTGCTTTGGCGTCCCCCGGTACGGGTAGTCTCATGTGCGCGCATGCCTGTTGTGTTACGCTATGCCCCCTGCCTACCTGGCTATTCTTGGTCCCTGGTCCATCCAAACAGTGGGGAGATCCGCGGCGTGTAGCTATAGCTTGACTCTCCTCCGCTGCTGCCAACCTTACGCCAACTTACGCCAACTCCAAACCGATCGAGATGTTGTACATCAAACTACTTGGTTTATATTAAGTCCTCTTCAACTCTGAACTTTGGCGTCGTTTTCCTCCTTTTCATGATTGATTAATAAAACCCGATTATTTCCTTCTAGATTGGCCTTATTTTCTTCATAACAGGGGCTCCCAATATCTATATTACAAGCTAAAATCTCTTTCAAAGCAACGTGGCAATAGAAGTTTTGTTTTGAGCGTAAATTATGCGAGATTAATTAAGTTCGGCAGATTTGCTTGACTCTTGGGGCTGGTTTCGAGAAGGTCCGGCAGGTCTCTGCTCCATGGAAAGCAAGCACAAGAAAGTCTTCAGAGCAAAAGGTCGTCGATGGCTTGAAAACGCGGTCCATTTCACGTGCTAATGGCGCCTAATATTTCTCACTAATCTTTTTCAAAAACAAATACTAGTAGGTCTCCGTCGCTAGTTTGTGTGACATTGTGTTCCCAATCTGGCAATCTTTCCACGGAGATCAGACCCGACAAATATGATGCTCATGATCGAAACATTTAATTTTGTTGATGTGCTAGTTAATTGGAGCGTTGTGGTACGACTCGCGGTAAATCTCCATAACGCTCTTTTTACGGTAAAGTTACCTCACACACCGACAAGATGTCAAGCAAAGCAATGCTGTGTATTTTAGCACAGTATACTAGTGCTGCCCATGGAGGAACGATGCACAGTCACAGATGCCGTGTCAACAAGCAGTAGTTAATCACAGTACAACATGACTGTGAAAACCTGCTATGCCACGTGATCCTGTCCGTGCTTTAAGTTTAATGCTAAGTATACTCCCTAATTAATCAGGTCACTGGAAGAAGGAAGGCTTCAAAAGTTGAACAAATAAAGCAAAAAACCTAAAGGACCTGGCATCCAGTTCCCCCGCAAGCACAACGGGAACTTCCCCATTTCAGCCGAAGCTGGGTGTGCATGCAAATGCAATGCAACAGCTTAAAATGTTCCAAAGCATGCCGATGTGTATATTCTACACAACATGCCGGCGGCGTCCATACAGAGGAGGGAAGGGGTGAAAAGGGACAGGAAAAGAAATTGGGGGAAGAAGGGAAGAAAAAGGAAAGCAAATGCTCATATGTGGTCGATCTGAAATCATATATTCTATCCGTTTAAAATTGTAAGTTGTTTTAATTTTGTTCTAAGCCAAATTTCTATAGATAGTTTTGACCAACTTTATAGAAAATATACCAGCATCTACAATATCAAACAAGATTAATAAGATAAACCATGAAATATATGCATTCATTTAATATTGTAAATGTTAATATTTTATAAATTTGGTCAAAGTTATCCAAGTTTAACTTAGGGTATATTTGTCTGAGTTGTAAATTTATGTCCTTCGGCTTAAAAGTTTGACTTTTTAACTTTTGGCTTCAAGCTGCTGGCTTTTTTCTACCATCTTTTATAATAAAATTTTTAGCTTTTCAGCACCCCAAAAGCCAGAAATGCTCCTTCAAAATGTTTTTTTCAACTTTTAGCTCATCTCCTTAGAAGCTAGCTTTCTAGTTTTTCAAAAGCCATCCCAAAAGTTAGGTTGTTTGTTTCTTCATGTAGCTCTTAGCTGGCAGAAGTTAGCAAAAAAGCTCAAACAAGGAGGCCAACAAAACTAAAATGAGTTACAATTTAAAATGGATGGAGTATATGTCAAAGGAAAAGGAAATTACAACTGCACAACACAAACCTTAATAGACCTTTGTAATTAATAGCATACACCCTCCGGCCAAATCAAAATACGATCCAAGGATTATAGAACAGATTAACAGGAGTTAAGAAAGGCCATATGTGCCTCTAATTAGAGTACAATCCCATCGATTTAATTGGCAGTTGATTCGAGAAATTAAAGGACCTAATTGACGAGTTTCATGCCATGAAAGAATTGACATCAAAATACCATTAACTAGTACTAAGTCATTGGCAGAAAGATAAGGTTTGGCGTAAATAAATGATATGGAAGTAAAGTCACGTAGAATCACTTATGATTTCGAATAAAATACATACTCCCCTCCAGGTTGCTAAAAGAAATCATTTTGGACAGTAACACGGTCTCCAAAGTATAACTTTGACTTCCTATTTTTATAAAACTATTTGTCAAAAACTAATATACATATATATTTTATGAAAGTGTTTTTAAGACAAATCTATACATATGGTTTTCATCTTTCCAAACTTAACAACTTAAAAGCTATTCATGATTTATATTTCCAATGTTTAACCTAAGCCTTGTCCAAAACAACTTTTTTTTTTTTTATTTTGGAGGGATTAAAGTCAATTCTAAATTTTGGCCATGAATTTTTTAGTACAGTACATCTATAAATATTATAAATACAGATATATTTTTATGAAACTATGTTACAAAGGCAAGTCTACGTGTATTATACCACTTTCAAATATTTGAACTCAACACGACATGTAGTTACGGTATAGAATTTTTATTCACCAAACCTCACTTATTTGTGACTGGAGTGGTAACTTAATTTGCGTACGTAGCATGCCAATGTGGCGTGAACCAGTAGTCAGGGTAGAGAAAGTGGAGATTATGCAGGAAAATAACGTTAGAGGATCACACATGACTATATGAGTGCGGACGGAATTTTGAACTTTCTTCATTGGTTTCAGTGTGAGGCCCAATAGTCACATGACGATGAGTAAAAAAAACTGAGTGGCACGTAGAACCTTGAGTGAACAAGCTTGAGCCAGATGATCAGCAAACTATAGTAGTTCGAAGACCTAATGAACAAGTTGAAGTAACTGCAGTTGCATGACTCTTTGGATGCTTACGTACGCAAAGTAGGTCAACGGAACTACAGTTACAGTAGAGAGCATCCGGATGTAGTACTAGTAATCACTTCTGTTTCTTTTATTTCTTTCTCTCTTTTTTTTAGCTCTGAGTAGTATCCATGTCCCAGGGGTGATGATTAGGGTGTATTTGGTTTAGGAGCCAAGTGGGTTGGGTTGGATCCAACCCATTTTTCTGGATTGAAATCAACTCATCTCGTGTTTGGATGGGGGGTAGGTTCAACCCGGCTTTTTGTTTGGTTAGTGGAGTGGAGAGAAGTGGGTTGGATGCCAATTTAACAGCGTTAGCACATTCATTAATGCACCCCACATCTCATCCACTTTCTTTTTTTTTCTCCCATCTTCCTCTGTACATATCTCCCAGCCAGAGCTCCTCAGCACGATCTCGTCCCCGACACGGCAGCCGGCCTGGCGGCGCCCGCCTGGCACTTCGGCGCGGCGGCCGGCCTGGCGCCGCTCGCCCCATCTCCGCCGCCCGCCGGCGCTTCGCCCCTCCTCACCGCCCGCAGGTGCTCGGTGCCCGTCCCCGATGCCGCCGGATACCAACCATTTCCATTGGTCAGATTAACATTTATCAACATTTATGGGCATCATATTCTGCCTCTCAGCTGTTGCAGAACTAATTAAACTGAAACCAGCAAAATGTCGTTTTCAAAATGTTCATGTTACTTTTTTTTTTCAGCACACAGGTGAGTTCAGAAAACCACAGCATTTGTAGGGAGGACGACAAATACTTCCTCGATGGAACGTAAAATTTCAGTGCTGCATCATACATAACATAAGGATTCCAAAAACTGCAAGCAGCAAGGTTCTAACCAGACATTTCCTATAATTGGTTCTTTTCTCAAACAATCCTATCGGTCCTGACAGGGAGATTTATTGTCAATCAGATATAAAATCACAATCAGCATCACATCCGTTAGTTTCACTGCCCTCCATCGTACAGTGGCGTCCATCTTGAGGTTTCAGCCTGTCCAATTTCATACTGCTATCCTAACCCTACAATGGAAAAAGAATTAACCTAACAAAAGTCACAGTGGCATAATCCTTCCTTCAGGCATTTTTCTGTCAACTCGGCCAATTCTTTGGGGTGGCCAGATTATGTGTGTGACCCTGCCCCGCAACAGACCCATAGGAACCTGCAGGTATAAAGTGTTTTGGATGTTTAGTAACAAGATCATAGATGCCTAGAAATTCAATCTGCTGAACTGCGCAAACAAGTATTTCAAATGAGTGCTGCTGGAGCCTAGGAGCCATTTACTTCTCTTAAAAGGACAGAAAGATATGGACACAGTCAGAACATAAAAAAAATTCAACGAGGCACTGGCCAACTCTTTTATACTTGCCCGCCTATGCTATTAGAATTTGAATAAAAGGCTTGTATGATATCATATCATGATAAATCATGAGGAAAGCACCAAAATTGGCTCAAATACCACCATGAGCCATGAGTTCCCCAAACCTTACATATATCTACAAAGCACAAAATAGGGGGATACAAATATATGCACTGTATCAGTGGCTCGGATTTGCAAAGCATCAGGAGTTATTAAAAGTCACTCCCTATTGCAGCCACCAGAGAATTTGGAGCCTTGGTGGCTCCTTCGTGTGCTGACACCTGTTGTTGCCTATTTTACAAAAAAGCCCTTAGAGTTTGTAGAATCAACCCGCGGTCCAACCCCTTCACACCCCGAAACCCTAGCTTGACCTTACCTCTCGATCCCTCCTTTCTCTCCTCACCCCACCGTCGTCGCCGCCGCCTTTCTCTCCTCTCCCAGTGGCCGCCGTCGCCTCCGCACCTCCACCTCGCCTGCGCAACCTCCACACAGCCATGGGATTTGGCCGGGGATCGCCTCCTCTGCTCTGGCGAGGACAATGGGATTTGGGTGGCCTGAATCCACACGGTGTCGCTAGGGTCCTCGGTGCGCGGACCATGGGTGCCGTGGTCCTTAGCTCACCGGTCACTATGACCGGGATCCGATTTATGGCCCGTAGGCTAGGCTGCCGATGGTTCCACGACGGAGGAAGGGAAAACGGTGGCGATGGCGACCAGGTGTGCAAGCACCTTCGAGCTCGCCAAGGCCAGAGTACTTACCCAATGGCCGCTAATCTCTCCGTTCTTTTGTCTCCTTTAATCACTCGTCCCTTTGTTACAGTCATTGATTGATTGGTAGCGCAGGTGGTTTCCCCTATTCCCCATCCTCTCTCGATTTGATATAAATTAGACATTAGATCAAAATCTCGTGAGATTTGTAGTGTTCTGCACTCAGTGCTGGCTTAATGTAGTCTCTGAAAAAAAGTTCTTATTGTAGTCATGCTTTTACAAACAGATTCGCTATTCCTAGCACCAGAAATGTGCGTTACCTACAATTGCAATCGAAATGTAAACACAAGTACTAGACATGTATTAAATAGACAATCTGAAGCATTAGTAGGAAGATAAACAAAGTTGATGAATATCTTTACCATATTTCTCTGTAACGTCTGCAATTAAATCGCCAAAATCTCTCTCCCTGATACAGTACATGCTTCTATTGGTCCTACTGATGATGTTGCTCGATTTTAGTGGATGCTTGTGAGATACCCTATTTTCATATCCTGAGCTATATGGTAACGACTCCTTGGTTTGTTACTATGGTTTGCATGTTGATGTTTGATGCAAACAAATTTTGGGTTTCAAATATGGCTGATCTTGTTCCATTCGGTCTTTGATGCAGACAATGTTTCCTTTTGCTATTTGGTGAGGGTCTATGGTGGCGGCAGCAGCTGGCGGCTCTCTAGGCTACCTGCTCCCCATGAACTCAATGCCAAGGTGAGCTCTCTGTTCCTTCATGATGTCCATCTCCAGATTGGAATGCCCAACAGTACAAAAGCCTTTCTTAAAAAAAAAGAAGCACAACAGCCATGGGCAAGCTCGCAGGTCTCCAGTATTGGGGTGCCATTAGTGTGTTAGTTGATTGCGGATTTTATTTGCTTCTCAAAGATTTTGATACAACAACATTGGTAAACCTGTTGGATGTTAAAACTGCTCAGTTAAGTGTTAATATAGGCATTCCCTGGATTTCTTGTTCCCACTTAGCAGGAGCAGCGAGCTTATCAATCCTCCATCTATACCTGCAGGGTCACTAGCGATGCCGCAAGATGGTCATCCCCCTGTACCTGCAGTCGTGGATTTCGTAATCTTGATGGCGAGCAGCTTTTAACTTGTTTTCGGTGTTAGTTGCCTAAACTGATGGTTTCGTTGTCCTTGGCTTCCTTTTGTCTGAACCCTGGGTGTTCAGTACAATTTGGCTTTTTGGTTAGCGCTGGTTAGACACTCACTATGGATTGCTAAAGTGTTGTAATTCCATTGCTCTTCAGTAATGAAAATTACTTCGTCCATTGTGGAAAAAATGTAGAACCACTATAAGCTCATAAAATGGCTGAAAATTATAGTCATGTTACTACTAGGCAGCATGCATCCCTGATTGGCGGTGCAAAACTGTCTTTACCTTTTTGTTTTTCACTTCTGCTATTTGACTCTATGTATCCCTATAACTATTTTTCACAGGTTTTAGGACATGAAGAGAATAATGGTAGGAGAATCAGCAGTAACCAATCTCTGTTATTACAAAAAATGATGTAGTAAGCTACTATCATGGTTCTTAAGTTCTTTTTGTATACACCTGTCTCAATCGAATACTACCCTAACATATTTCTTCATTGTACACCATATTTCTTTAGAAAAGCTTACTGGTAAACTAGACTAATTAGTGTTGTGTTGTGTGGTTATGCAAACAAGTAGTTGATGTGTGAGGGTTAGCATCGTAAGAGTAAAATGGAACTCCTTGGCATTTAGATGTTATACAGTGATTCTGTAATTTGCATTTTCTTGAGTGTTTGAATCGATAGCAGTATTGTTTTTTTTTTTACCATGCTTCATTGCAGCCCACTGCTGCAGATTCAGGCTTAGGTACAGATTCACCCCACCATTCAACGGACAAGACACAAGACTATTACAAGGAAGAGGTAAGTGACCCTCTCTACTAGAAACTAGAATGTTTGTGTACTTATTTCACTTGAATAGCAAATGGAAACTGCAGACCAAACAAACATAAAAACCCCCTTATATAGGATGATCCTTAGTTATGCTTATCTCTTGTATATCTATGCTTTGCAGTGTTGACAAGGAATCTTAAATTCAAAGGAGAGAAACGTTCATTTTTCCTCCATCAACTGAGGCCATCACTTTATATATGTCGTATCACCTGTTGCGACTTGCGAGGAATCTCACGTTTGTCATTGGAAAAATTTATTGTTGTATTAGTTGACCAAATGTTTTGGTGACCTATGTAACTGCAGACATAATTTGATTTGGAACACAATAAGAACACAAAATTACATTTCGTTTGTTTTAGCTCGACTTTGAGGTGTCCAATTCTTTACTCCGTGTCATCCATGTTTTTTTTGACAACATCGTGCCATCCATGGTTAAATATTGTCTATAATATGTGTAGCTGATTTATATAATACTAAGAAATTGGTTCTCATTTCATTTAAAAATTAGGACTTCAAAAATATATGGTTGCTCCATAATATGTACTCTGTGTTGGTTGGTGTAATGTGCCCTAATCTTAGGTGCTGGCACTGTGATTATGGTAAAAATGACTAAGTTTCCGTGCTTAGATTCTAAATGCTACCTAATTATAAGTCCATAACTAAGAAGCAGTGAACAAGATGCTAGTTCAAGATGAAGATGCATTTATCAAGAAAGAATACATGAAGGACTAAAACTATCACTTTGGTAACCAAGTAAGCAACTGGTTTTTCTCCTGTAACACAACTACACAGTCAGGACTACTTCCTTTTTGTAATTCACAAGCAAATTTATCCTAGGCCAATAATAAGATGAAGATGCATTCATCAATCAAGATTAAACAGATCACTAGGAATAAAGGACTAAAACTATCACTTTGGTAACCAAGCAAGCAACTGGTTTTTATCCTGTAACACAACTACACAGTCAGGACTACTTCCATTTTGCAATTCACAAGCAATCTATCCTAGCAGGCCAATGATAACGCAGTTGTGTCCAGTAACGAGATGAAACAACTTACGGGGCCATAGGATCTCGAGTCAAAGCTGAGGGCGGCGTTGTCCCCTTCAACCCAGCAGTGGCCCTGCGGGATCTGCCGGATCTCCTCCTTCTCCGGGATCTGGATCCAATCCCCAGGCAGCGCAATCAGCCTCTTCACCACCATCTCACGGTGATCCCTTGGCGACCTGCGACGAGCAACAGCACAGCAGCGGCATCAATCAACAACCAACCAATCCAAGAAACGCCAACGGACCCGGAGGCGGGCGGCGCCGCGGCGGCGGCGAGTTAACTTACTTGAAGACGACGACGTCGCCGCGGGAGAAGTCGTAGCGGTGGAGGCAGCGCTTCTCCACCAGCGCGCGCTCGGCCTGCTGCGGATCGAAGGTCGGGTGCATGGAGGCGCCGTCCATGGTGACGATGGAGGCGCACCAGTCGGCGAAGGTGACGCCGACCACGCCGCCAGCGAAGCAGCCCTTCACCAGCGGCCAAACGGCGCCCAAGGCTCTCGCCATGCGCGAAAAGGAAGAACACCCGCGGGGTGACAGCGCCTCCGCCGCCGTTTCTCGCCGTCCCGTCTCGCACGAAGCTCGGAGCCCGGCGTCGTGGAGTAGCGCTCGCACGGGCCGGGTGGCACAGCGGCTCGCTCAGAGGACCACTGGCGGCGAGGAGGAGCACCGGCGGAGCACGAGAGGACTGAGGAGGAGGAGCACGGGAGGCGGGCCGAAGAGAGAGGAGCAGAAGCACCTGCGCCGGCGACTGAGGGGGCGAGCACGGGCCGGGCGGCGCTGAAGACAATTGCAGGTGGAGTGATTTTGGAATGGTGAGAGCAGAGTTCAGCTGGCGCAGACCAGGGATGGAGCCAATTCACGTTGCAATTAGATCAGGTCCGATTCCAAATAGCTTAGGTTCTGCTCGGCTTCGCATATCAGAGAAGGGGCGTACCTGCTGCCAGATGCTCGTTGCCGGAGAAGGCGGCGGCGGCGGCGGCGGCGGCGGCCTAGTCGTGCCGCTAATAGAGGGGACGCAGGTCTGGCTGGGTTGTGCGAGTGCGAGTGCGAGCGCCGAGCGTGCGCGTCCTAGGCCCCCGCTTGGGCCGTGCTTCTGCGAGTGAACGCGTTCAGCTCCGCTTCTGGGCCTACTTCTCTTCAATTTCTGGCCGGTGCCGCTAATCTTGACAGAGAGCAAATGATAGCCCAGTTGGTAGATGTTGGGCTGATGGATAGCATAACGTCAGGGATATCTCGCCGGACATGGGCCGCCCATTCTTGTACTTGTACAGAATTTCTTATTTTCCTTTCTTGTTCCCTAAAAAAAATTCCTTTTTTGTTTTTAAAGTTTTTATTTATTCTTTCTATACAATTTGTATTTCTACTTTTCATGGAAAACTGCCAAAGGTTGGGGGAACATTTGATTTGAAATTATGGTAACTATAATAGCATTTATTGAAACATTAAAGAGAACATTTTTATTTTATGTTAAGCGAGAACATTTATCATTTTTTTTTTAATTTTATGGTATTCTTAGAGCCGTCCGTTCCAGGGCATTCTGCTACAAAAGTTGCTTGTTTAAGCTGTGCCAGCTGAGTCCTGAGTGTGTGGGATCGTATGATATTTCGAGACTTTCCTATGTAATCTTCATCCTTGTATATTGGTGTTACAACTTTGCTGAAATTTGTGAACATCGCCTACCCCCTACAAGTATGAATGAATCTTTAAATAGTGCCTACCCATCTACCTTACCCTCGCGATTGGACTTGTCCGGCCCCTGCTCACTACTCCGTCGCGTGCGCGGCCACGGAGCTTTGGCGAGACCTATTGCCCACAATGGCTCCCCCTCTCCCACCGCCGCTATGGCTATTGGCCATTCCGACCTAGTCCGATCGCCTCCTACGCTGGTAGAACTATACTGCAATTCTCCCGCCGTCCACACTGCCTGATCAGTATGCCTTCCCAAAACCTCCTTGTAAGTCGATCGGTGAGGAGATGAACTTACCTCAAAACTCTAACTCCAACCTCCAACGCCGACAAGGTCCTCGCCGGAACCCTAGCCATGGGCATGGGTGTGGTCGAGTGCGAGTGTGGTTTGGGTGCCTGGCAATGTACTCGTCTCCGACACTGGATGTGGGGTAGGGGAGGGCCAGCGGATCGGCTGTGTGAGGCCTCGCGAGCACAACTGGTCGCTTATTAGGCTTTACATAATTGGATACACATTCACTACTGGAAAACCTTTGTCGAGTGCCCGATAAAAGGCACTCGACAAAGAGCCCTTTGTCGTAAAAGAAATTTACCGGAGGCCCTTTGCCAAGTGCAAAAGGGCCTTTGCCGAAGAACCTGATTCCAGTAGCCCTCTCTTTTGGATGCACTAGAGCTAATTTGGTTAATTTTTAGCTAGATAGCAAGTAGTCCCCGATTCAAACACGTCCCGCTATGGTTGGCTACCTAGTTGTTGAAGACGTACTTAACTATAAATTAATGCACCTATATATAGGCCTCCGTGTTGAATGCTCTAGAGCTTTTTGAGACTGAGCCTTCACTCATTTTTTGAATGCTTTAGAGCTCATTTAAACTAAAATTAGATAACCAACTATTAGCTCATGGTTTCCAAACATACTCTAATTCATGTCTACTTGATTGCAGAAAGCAACAGAGAGGACGTACTGTACTACACAGTACTATGCCTCTAGGAGGTTGGTCCGGCCGGGCGGTGTCAATGCAAGCAGCAGGCATTTTGCCTGGACGCTGCAGCTGCTTGTCAGGTCAGGTTTGACTTGACCACGCATCTGATCTCGTAGACATCAACAAACACCCGACGAATGTTGGTTGTCTTGCATTGGCCTTGCTGCTGATCTGACTATCGTTTTGTCTCTTCAGACGCCGGCCGAACTAACAAGCGCACTGCACGACTAGGAGGAGCACGGAGGCAAAAGATTGAACATTGGACCTTAGGTGAATGAGTAGCTTCGATGTGTCTACTACTCTCTCTATATACTATGGCGCTGAATCCTCAAACACTCGATGGACGTGGATTGACTTTTGTGCGAGCAGGGCAAAGCAAACTGCAAAAGAACAAGTAGCAGGGGGGTAAAGGCAGCTGGGCGGAGGGAGGCAGAGGCCGCAGGGCAGCGATGGATGTCGAAAGGAAAGGTGCAGATTGAACTAAAGAAGCAGACAGCACAATGGCGGGCCCGTTTCCTACTTGATGCTCCATGGACAATGGACATGGACTGCAAAGTCATTTTTCCTCTCTTCTGAAAAGGTCCGGCGCAAAAGGGGTGCGCGAGCGGCTGCCGATCGGCATCAGCATCAGCTGGACCGTATACGCGGCCAGGCCAGCAAGGCAAGCGCTTTGTGTCCTGCACTGCACTCCTGCCTCGGGAAGAGGGAATCGAGATGCGATGATGCATGATCCGGCCAGCTCGATCAATATGATCCATTCCATCCTCGATGAGCTTTCCTTTGCTCTAGTATTTGCGATAGATATGGGTGAGTGCTGCCCGTCGACGGACGCATCGATTCTATGACTATGCATGGTCCCGGCAGCCACATGCGGCGCATCTATCATCTACTCCTACTCCATAGTAGTATCTCAAATTCTCAACTCTAGCTATATATGCACCACGTGCCCACGTCACGCGTGCACACATGCAAGAGGTAGTATCTCAAATCTACTACCTTTGTATTCTCGAGGATGGATGTTGGCGAATGCTGTATCCTTAGATCCGCACACCTAGCTATTTTATCGTGATTCGGTCATCACATACATATATCGTTAACGAATTTTATCGCTTATTAGGTCCATGTCCCATGATTAAAAATTTGGATCCACTACTGTCAAGTGTCACCCTCTATTACTATACCAATCTTTGTTGGATATTTAGTCATTTTACACCATGCTTTAATCCATAAATACGATAAGCAAAATAATAACTCAAGTATAATGCAAGCGACAGCTTCATATTCGCCACTGCTGCACATTCCAGCAAAGCTTTTCATGCAGAATATTATAACTACAGCAGCAGCAAAATAAAGCATACAGAGAAGGATTAGTTTATACCCCATCGTGGCACTTCCGGTACCCGCGGACAGTGAACCACTACCGTCGCCGCTCATGTTGACGTCGGTGTCGGTGATGGTGTTGTCGATGATGACGTCGTCAACAACAGCAGGAGTCCGCCTAGTGCTCACAGGCATAGCCCCGAGCGTGGAACAGCAGCAGCAGTCGCGCCTGGAGGGCGCTCCCCAAAAACTTGATTTCCCGCCTACCTGAGCAGGTACGCTTGACGGGAGAAGTTCCGGAGGCCTGCTACCAGAGAACTCTGTGCGCGCAGAGGCTCTGGTCGGAGATGCACGGAGCAGCTCGAGCTCAGGAAGAAAGGTGGCGGCTGGAGAGGGAGAAGCACGGGAATGGGATACAACCCTAGCGTGCGGACAGGGGCCTTTATATAGGCGCGCCCCTGCCTGCTTCCCGTTACCCCTTGTCCGGGGGGATGAACCCGGACGGGGTGGTTGGGAGTTGGGAGTTGGCCGCGGCGGCTAGGGTTTCCCATTAGCCGTTCGGGCGGCCGGCTCTGGCGGCGGCTAGGGTTTGCCTTGGGCCGAGGCCCGTGGCAAAAATTTAGCCAAGCCCGCCGGCCCACGCCCACGCCCACGGCGCGGCGCGCGGGCGTGCGGGCGGGCGGGTGGCGGCGCGCGCGCGTGTGGCTCCCGGGTTCTCCTTCTCAACTTGTCTATGAGAGCATCCCAATACTCACTATTTAAGTTGATTACCCTCTTAGTGATTAATCCATTTGGTACTAATCACTTTAGCACCTAACACTAATTGTGGGCCTTTGAGGTTTATTGAATTATTAGATTAAGTAAATGGGCTTGGCCCAATAATTCTAACAATCCCCACCAAACATCAAAGGTACACAGTTAATGCCTTCGGGTCGAACTGTTTGATATACCGGTGTTTCGATGGAGACTGTTAAGTTGAACTTCCATCTAGAATAGGGGCTTACACTCATTCACAACTCGATCAATGGACTATGCCTTGAATTGACAGGTTTTGTGCGAAGTGAGGTTCACCTAAATTCTTAAGCGATACCGAGTCGCTGCCTAGAGCATCCCCTCGGGTGGAGCATATAAGTCAAACTCCGTGCCTTCTCGTGAGCATCTAGAGATCACCCAAACCTCATAGACTAGGACCAGCAGTCTAACTCACATAGGTGTGTTCCTTCTAGGATGTCCTGTAGGCCGACATCCTTGCTTTTATAAGCCACTCGGATCACATTAAGGCATGTGCCATCCTGCCATATAGCTTGGAAAAGAAGTGCATTTTAAAAGATAGGGACCTTTGTCAAGGGTCTTTTCCCTCAGTCTACTCATAGCTTGTTTCACCACCCTAATTCACGGGATCTCCGATCACATAGAGCATGTTACCACTACAGCAAACTTTAAGTGGGTCTCAGTCCCATCTCGACCGATGCACCGTCTATCACGTTTCGTGACAGCCCCTTGGTGAACTGATCTGCCAGATTCTTAGACGTGTGGACATAGTCCAACGATATCACTCCGGAGTTTCTCAATTTTCTGACAGACTTCAAGCGCCGCTTTACATGCCTAGTGGTCTTCAGGTTATCCTTAGAACTGTTAACTTTGATTATCACGGTTTGATTATCACGAGTTCATGGAGATGGCGGGCACGGGTTTTTCAACCACCGGCAAATCCATCGGGAGTTCCCTAAGCCATTCGGCTTCAACGGTGGCGGTGTCTAGTCTTTCGCGAGTTCGCTTCCATAGTTGACCTCGTGATGATGGTCTCGCTTGCAAGACTTCCAGAAAAAGACCACCCCCAAGAGTAAACGCATACCCACCGGTGGCTTTTAACTCATCAAGCATCGAGATATCCAATTTGCATCACCGAAACCCTCCGGTACTTTTGGGTACCCGGTGTAGTGAATGCCATAACTTGCGGTTGCCTTTAGATACCGCATTACTCTCTCAAGAGCATGCCAATGATCATCTCCGGGTTTGATACAAACCGGCTCAACTTGCTCACAAAAGATATGAGATGTCGGTCTTGTTGCACCGGCTAAGTACATTAGTGAACCAATGATTTGGGAGTACCTCAATTGGTCTCTCATGATCCTTTTGTTCTTTCTCGGAATTAGGCTTGGATCATAGGGAGTGGACACGGGTTTGCGATCCACCGTAGCCAAAGCGACTTAGAATCTTTTCCACATAGTGGGATTGCAAAAGAGTAACCCCACCATTTTCTCTCTTCAGTAGCTTGATGTTTAAGATCACATCAGCCACTCCCAAATCCTTCATATCAAAGTTCTTGGACAGAAAGTCCTTGACTTCCTCAATCACATTGAGGTTCGTGCCAAATATTAGGATATCATCCACATATAGGCACAAGATTACTCCTTCTCCCCCACCGAAGCGGTAGTAGACACATTTATCAGCCTCATTAGCAACAAAGCCTGCCGACGTCATGGTCTTATCGAACTTTTCGTGCCATTGCTTAGGAGCTTGTTTTAGGCCATACAAAGACTTCAATAATTTACACATCTTGCCTTTCTGACCTTCTACTACGAAACCATCAGGCTGATCCATGTAGATCTCCTCATCTAACTCTCCATTTAGGAAAGCCGTCTTCACGTCCATCTGATGAACGAGAAGACCATGAGACGGCCCGGGGCAAGTAGTACTCGATTGTAGTCAATCGAGCCACTGGTGAGTATGTATCAAAGAAGTCCTCGCCTTCCTTTTGGGTATAACCCTTGGCCACAAGGCTAGCCTTGTATTTTTCAATCGTACCATCAGGCCTAAACTTTTTCCTAAACACCCATTTACATCCTACAGGTTTGCACCCGTACGGACGATCAACCACTTCCCAAGTTCCGTTAGACATAATTGAATCCATCTCACTCCGTATTGCTTCCTTCCAATAGTCAGCATCAGGAGAGGAAAATGCCTCTTTAATGGTCGTTGGGGTGTCATCCACGAGGTATATGGTAAAGTCATCACCAAAGGATTTTGCAATCCTAGGTCTCTTACTCTTTCGAGTGACTCCATCATTTTCCTCCTCAGGACTTTCAGTGGTGGGTTGTTCAGTGCACTCCACTGGCACAAAAGTATCGGGAGCATCAGGAGGTCCCTCACTAGATGTGCTCGGTACATTCCCTCTCATAGGGAATTCATTCTCGAAGAATGTTGCATCTCTGGACTCAAATATTCCGCCGACCCTCATGTCGGGGACTCCAGATTCCACAATTAAAAATCTATAGCCTACGCTATTCATTGCGTATCCAAGAAAGACACAATCTACAGTCTTTGGCCCAAGCTTGCGCTTCTTGTTGATTGGCACATTCGCTTTGGCCAAGCAACCCCAAGTGCGCAAGTATGAGAGAGTTAATCTTTTCTTTTCCCATTCCTCGAATGGTGTTTTCTCTTTATTCTTTGTGGGAACTCTATTCAGGACATGACTCGCAGTCAATATAGCCTCACCCCACCATTCCTTGGAAAGTCCCACGAGTGTCTAACATGGCGTTAACCAAATCGGTTAGAGTGCGGTTCTTTCTTTCGGCAATCCCATTGGATTGGGGGAGAATGGAGGCGTCCTCTCATGAATAATTCCATGTTCCTCGCGAGAACGGATCGAATTCTTTTGAAAAGTATTCACCCCCACGATCGGACCGTAACCGTTTGATTTTCTTCTCGAGTTGATTTTCAACTTCGGCTTTATAGATTTTAAAATAGTGTAATGCTTCATCTTTAGTGTTTAACAAGTACACATAGCAAAATCTAATACTATCATCGATGAGTGTCATGAAATATCTCTTGCCGCCTTTGGTCAAGACGCCATTCATCTCGCACAAATCAGAATGAATGAGGTCTAGTGGTGCCATGTTCCTCGCCTCTTTCACAGCCTTGTGAGGCTTGCGAGGTTGTTTTGCTTGCACACAAGCATGGCACTTAGAACCTTGGACCAAATCGAATTTAGGGATTAAACTCATTTTAGCTAAGCGCGTCATACATCCAACATTAATATGGCAAAGTCGAGAATGCCAAATATTACAATCATCATCATGTCTCACATGGTTCACGACATTATCATTACAAGAATCCATCAAAGAAAAGTGGAACAAGCCTCCGCTCTCATAGCCCTTACCAACAAATGTTCCATATCTCGATACGACACACTTATTGGACTCAAAAGCAAGCTTAAAACCATCTCTACACAATAGGGACCCGCTGACGAGATTCTTCTTTATGGAGGGGACATGCTGCACGTTCTTCACTGCACGGTCTTTCCGAAGCAAACTTCGATTGACCGTGCCAACACCATGAACGGCCGCATGTGAGCCGTTTCCCATCGGCAGGAGGAACCTCGTCCTTCCCGGTACAAGGAAAACAAAGAGCGGTCAAGCACATACATGAATATTAGCCCCCGTGTCAATCCACCAATCGGGAGAGAGACAACCGAAAGAACTGTTGGTAAATAATTACCATACCCGAGATCCTCCGGCTTCACTAACAACCATGTTGGCCGTCTTCTTCGCTGTGGGCCGCTTGTCCTTGCGATCGGGGCACTCCTTTGCCCAATGAGCATTGCTCCCGCACACATAGCGACGCCACTCTTTTCGCTCTTTTCCTTTTTGGCCTTCTTCTTGAAAGCCCGAGCTTGAGGCTTGAAAGCATTCTTGTTTTGCTTTGTTTCCTCTTGCGGGAGGTCCGAGGGTCCCTCTTTTGCACCAAATTGGCGCTAGAGCCTCCTCGACGTGCACTTTCTTGCCACGTGTGTCTTTTGCCCTCGCATTCTCCTCAACACTTAGAGAAGCAACAAGATCAGTCACCGAACTCTTGCCTCCCGTGCTTTAGAGAAGTGGCAAAGTCCCTCCAAGTAGGTGGCGGCTTAGCGATAATACCGCCGGCCACAAACTTGTCGAGGCAGCTCACACTTGTTGTTCTCAAGCTCCTTGGCTAGCATCGTATCTCATGAGCTTGTTCTACCACGTAACGGTCATCGACCATCTTGTAGTCATAGAACTGCTCCATGATGTACAGCTCACCGCCAGCGTCAGGAACCCCGAACTTGGCCTGCAGTGTATCCCACATGTCCTTGCCCGTAGGCATGTCCATGTACAGTGGTATCATACCCTCATCTATGACCCTAATGAGCGACAGCTTAAGCAGGTTATCCGTCTCACAGAACTTGCTCTCTTCCTCAGGAGAAAGAGGCGGTTCCGTGCACCTTCCCCTGATAGCGTGGTCGCAGCGCATAACGGTAAGCCACAACATGCAACGGGATCGCCATATTTTATAGTTGGACCCACCATCCTTCAAAGGTGGTGGCCTCATGGATGCAGCAAAGCTAGCAGATGAAAATGACCTATCAAGTTTTTGGATTGTTGGATATTTAGTCATTTTACACCATGCTTTAATCCATAAATACGATAAGCAAAATACTAACTCAAGTATAATGCAAGCGACAACTTCATATTCGCTACTGCTGCACATTCCAGCAAAGCTTTTCATGCAGAATATTATAACTACAGCAGCAGCAAAATAAAGCATACAGAGAGAGATTAGTTTATACCCCATCGTGGCACTTCCGGTACCCGCGGACAGTGAACCACTACCGTCGCCGCTCATGTTGACGTCGGTGTCGGTGATGGTGTTGTCGATGATGACGTCGTCAACAGCAGCAGGAGTCTGCCTAGTGCTCTCAGGCATAGCCCCGAGCGTGGAACAACAGCAGCAGTCGCGCCTGGAGGGCGTGTTGACATTTCTTAGTGCAATTACTAGAAACAGACATAAAGTCTATCCCCGGCAACGGTGCCAGAAATGCTTGTTGACATTTTTTAGCGCAATTACTAGAAACAGACATAAAGTCTATCCCCTGCAACGGCGCCAGAAATGCTTGTTGGCGTTTCTTAGCGTCATCACTAGAATTAGCAACAACGCCAAGAAACACCGGCTGGTATTCTGCAACGATTACAGAACAAGTCCGCAAGCGCACGGAAATACCGTTGTAGCATTTCACCCGGAAGTATTCAGGGTATCGTTATTTATAATTTTCCAAAGGAAGGCATGGTATAAAAGAGTCTAATTTGGACATGGACAAGATAACATGATTGCATAATAGACCAATGCTCATAACAGGGGTAACAAAGGTTTTGTAAGGATAATTGACACACACTCGAGCCAGACTCAAGGATAAAGATAAGAGAAAGAACAAAGAAGAACCTAGACTCTGGAGCAGGCATTCCTACATAGCTATGTTAAGACAGCAGATAATCATACAAGCACATTTGTTAAATAGGGTTAGAGGTTCTAAGTTAAAATAGACTGGTCACTGTTGATCTACTTCGGGCACCGGATAACACTTGGTCTGCCAAGCGTTGCCGGCCTACGGCTCTACGTCGAACCCGAACGCGGGGGATTGTTGGCGTTTCTTAGCGTGTGCAGCCAAATCCGCAAGCGCACGGAAATCACCGCTATAGCACTTCACCCCGTGAGTAATCGGGTATCGTATTTCTTTCACGAAGAACGGCTTGTGAGTTAATTCTAAACAGAGGTTGCCCAGAGATGGAGTAGGATAGCTTAGGTAATGAGGTTTTCTAGGGTAATGGGCCTAAGAGATGGCTAAACTCGTTGCTATACTTCTTACTTCGGGCACCGGATCGCACCTGGTCTGCCAAGTGATGCCGGCCTGTAGCTCTACGCCGTAGCCGGACGTGGGGGATTACAAGGGACGGACAGGGCTGTCACCACCTGCCGCCTACCACCTCAACCGTGGACTACGAGGCAAACAAAGGTAGGTAGGTCCTAGCCTAGACACCACGTCTATACTAGTTGCTACAACTCTAGCGGTGATCAGGAGCTCCCGTCTCTATCAGGGGTCCTCTTACTAGAGCTTCCGTCACGAGGACGAACGACGAACCCGCAAGAAGATAACAAGCAAGAATAACTTACTCAAAGGTATTACCGAAAGATAAACACGATGTCTTACTTCAAGTAGCAAGACGTCGTAGAGGTACAAGCGAGGAGGGAGCCGACAAGTCCGGCACTCCGCCCCGTGGAAGACTAGCTTCCCGAGAGCTCTCTTGGAGAGATGCTCTGCTCTTGTTCCTCTCTCACTCCTTACTTCTATTCTAGCTAGGCTAGGTAGAGTGGCTCTACTCTCTCTATTGTACACTTGTGGAATGGAGGTGTGGTGAAGAGTGAGAACCAAAATGAATAATGAATTGTTGTTTAAGGGGGGAGGCTTGCCCATGTTTATATAGGAGTGGGATGGTCGGTTTTCGCAGGGCAAATGTCGAAAACACCCCCGAACCGACCATCAGAGGCGGCAAACGAACCGACCAACCAAAGCTGGGCCTGGGCCACGCTCAGACGGGCGCGCTCGCGCCTCAGGCGCACCCACGCCTGGCTGGGCCCCGCCGGCCTTCAGCTTTGGTCGGTTGCCTCCTTGTTGGGCCCCTGGTCGGCCCATGCTGGTGATTCTGGTTGGTTTGGCCTCGACTTTGGATTTCTCCCCTTTTTCTCTTGTTTGCTTGGACCAAAAGTAAAAGATGTTTTTACACAAGTGTTTTTCTTCATGTCTTGGTCCATTTTGGATGTATTTTAGGTATGTCCGCAAAACAAAGAATCGCACCACACCTGCTTGTGGAAATAGTTAGAGTAGAGCCCTATTCTAGGTGAGAATTAGTGCTGCCTAGACTAAAGTTGGCGGGGTTAGAAATGAGTTAAGCACCGCCAACAACTCCCCCACACTTAGCTCTTTGCTCGTCCTCGAGTAAAGGATGAAGAACTAGGTGGTTGAATTCTCCCAAGAGTTGACCTACATACAGGTTATTCCGAGCTTTTCCTGCATTTGTGAACATTCATGGTGGCTACCAAGTTATCTTACTGCTATTGAAGGAGGAATAGCTTGAAATTAAGTCAACTCACACTACCCATGCTTTGAGACTTGGGTTTTTTTAGAATTTTGGCAAAGATAGCCTTAGCTCCTCATGTGATACTCTCAAGTCGCTCTTTTTCATGTGGCTAGTCCTATCCAGGTGTTCTTGATCATCCTACTACTATAGGCTGATTTGTGGAGTTTTGGGTATGGATGATAAACAGAGTTTCAATGTCAAGCCAGCTGGATGTCATGAAGAGAAGGCCATATCCCTAGATGATGCAAGTGCAAGTGCAAGTGTAGAAAATATTTGTGGACTCCTGATCATGCTTCCTCTCATGATGAATGAAAAAGCAAGAAGGTATGGACTTTGAAGAACAACTCTAAAACTTACTTTATTTCTTCCTCTCTTTTTTTTCTTTTTTTTCTCTTTTTTTCTTTTTTTTCTTCTCTCCTTTTTTTTTATTTCAAGACCTTGGAGAAAAAGAACTCTTCCTTATTCACGAACTAAGCTTATTTTTATTTTTATTTTTTTTTGTAGAATTTTTCTAATAACAGTCCATACTTTTCTTGAATGAATGATGGAGAGAGAGATGCATGACTTGTTGACAGGAGTATTTTGGTGGAAGAGAGAGAAAATGTAGAATATATGTGCTCAATTCTCAGTGTAAGAATTGAGCATTTTTGGTGGAATGGTGGATGAAATGAGTGCGCGGCCCTCGGTGTGAGAGTCGGCATATTTATTTGGTGGGCGAATCGTGCGCGGCTCTCGGTGTGAGAGTCGGCATGTTTATTTGGTGGGTGAATGCAATGATCTTGGGGATAAGGCCATCTCTAGCAAGAATCTCAAGACTTGACACTGCTATAAGTGGCTAAAACAGGTTTTTCATAAGTGAAAGCGTAGAAATTTGGCTCTGGTAGGATATAGCACTCATCACACGACGAGCAATTGCTAAAAAAAGTTTTGAATTTTTTGCATAAAAATACCCAAGTCCATTGCACGAGTTGATAAGTCTCATATCATTCTACTATATCTCACCTACCAATAACTTAGATAAAGCATGGGGTCCCTA
Organism: Themeda triandra; assembly: GCA_018135685.1. Lineage (NCBI taxonomy): Eukaryota > Viridiplantae > Streptophyta > Magnoliopsida > Poales > Poaceae > Themeda > Themeda triandra. The sequence goes on from JAENPR010000967.1 coordinate 110,469, forward strand.
TTGCACAGGTTGTTCACACAATCAAGATAGTAGGGAATAAAAAGTATGCAACTCGTTCTCGATTGGTGAAAATAGGAGATGGAGTTTGCAACATTTTTAGTTTCAATCATTTCATATTCAGCAATAAAGAGAATTAGCAGGGAGTGAGAGGGCGCGCAAACTTGTATTTTTGTCGTGTCGAAAAATCTTTGCGCGTCAAGGAGCGAGGTGCCTCCCCACACTTGTTTTTGTACCTGTCTTTTTCTTAAAATGCACACAAAAACAAGTGGAGACAAGACACAATATATATATAGCAAATATTTCATTGATAATCAAACTTGATACAATAGGCACACTTTAGGGAATTAAAAATTTGAAAGGGAAATGATTTAAAAGGGAAAAACGTGCGTGTGTGTGCCTAGCTACTAGAGACGAGGTTCTTCAAGGGCGTGCATGACTCCGTGCTTACGAGCCATTTCCTTCAACTCCTCGAACATTTCAACGTGATAGGAGTTGATTTCGTCTTGGAGTTGGACCTCATAAGTTCGCCCTTCTGCCAACCTTCCCCTAAGGTGGCGAATGTAACTAGAAATTTTTTTGATTTTCCTATTCAACTCCGCTCTAGTAGGTTCTTTCTTTTTCGGAGGATCTTCTCCAAAGATGCCGTCAGGCTGCCCTTGGATAGGTGGGTCACAAACGAGGCGAGGGACACATGGGTAGCGACCCTCGATTTTACTAAACAACCCTTTCCCTTGCCTTTCATTTGGCAGATTTGTTCCTCCTACGGTGTAGGAGAAACTTGGGGCTTTGAAAGACGAAGATCCGGCTGGCGTGGCTTTGTAGCGCTTGCTTGGGTAGGCATTGCCACCCTTGCTGCCCTTCAATGGAGTTGCACTGGCGACCTCCGGGGTTTCTTCATTCTTCCTCTCTAGGAACTTTCTAGCGAAGGAGAGAGCTTTCTCCCTGTTGAACCCGGTATTGGTAGGGACTAAGGCCATGGCTAAGGCTAAAAAAAACAGCTGGAAAGTGTGAGAGAGAGGTAGAAGACAAGGTTTGCCTTGGTGTGAAGAGAATGAGAGGAGGAGGGTGGTATTTATAGGAGAGAATGAGCCATCCCCGCATCTCTTTTGCATCAGGATCAGAATCACCATGATCATCAGCATCAGCACAGCACAGGAAGGAGATGGGAGAAAATCGGGCACCAGAGGGCGCTAGTTAGGCGCGCGCGCGCCTGAGGCGCGGCCGCGCCAGCCTGGGCGCCGCTCGGCCCCGGTTTTCTTCCATCTCAGGCTGATGCTGTTTGATTCTCGAATTTGTTGGTGATTTCGATTCTACTAGCGCGAAAATTTGATTTTGATTGAAAATCTAGAAGATTTTTGATATTTTGGACATAAAAATATTTTTGTGTGGGAAAAAATCCTAGAGAAAAATTAGAGAGAAACTACAGGGTTCCCACACAAAATATACATATAAAAATAAAATATTATTTTTTTTTTTTTTTTAGATAGACACAAGAAAGATAGAATAAATGAAAGTCATGCCTTGAATTAAATCAAGGAATTATCTGGCATGACTAAATCTATTCTATCAATTTCTTGGTCTAACCTTGCACGATAAGAAGGCTCAAGGAAAGGTTTTAAGCGGTGGCCATTTACCTTTTGAGATGTTACCGTTGTCGTCCTGGATCGTGATTGCGCCATGAAACGATGTGTCGACGACGGTATATGGCCCCTTCCACTTGCTTCTAAGCTTTCCTTCACCGAATAATTTCACCTTGGAGTTGAATAGTAGGACCTTGTCGCCCTGCCAAAACTCCTTGGGCTTTATCCGGTTATCGTGCCACCTCTTCGTTCGCTCTTTGTAGAGCTTGGCACTGTGGTACGCCTTCTCTCGCCATTCCTCAAGTTCAGAGATCTGCCTCTGGCGGTTTCTTCCGGCGAGCTTGAGGTCCATGTTCCAACTCTTAATTGCCCAGTAGGCTCGATGTTCGAGTTCTACTGGCAAATGACAGCTCTTTCCATACACAAGTTGGAATAGTGACATGCCAATGGGGGTTTTGTATGCAGTCCTGTATGCCCAGAGTGCGTCAGGAAGCTTACTTTTCCATCCTTTCCCCATGTCATCGACCATCTTCTGTAGGATGTTCTTGATCTGCTTGTTCGAGGTCTCAACTTGGCCACTGGTTTGTGGGTGGTATGGTGTGGCGATGTTGTGCTTGGCCCCCAGCTCTCTCAGGAATGCTCTGAAGGTTCGAACAACGAAATGTGATCCTCCATCGCTTATCACCATGCGTGGTGTACCAAAGCGAGGGAAGATTATTTCGTGGAACATCCTTCGGGCATGTTTTGCGTCGTTCTTGGGCATGGCATGGCCTCCACCCACTTGGAGACGTAGTCGACAGCAACAAGGATGTACTCGCAGTCTTGGGACTTCTGGAAGGGCCCCATGAAGTCAATGCCCCACACATCAAATATTTCTATTTGAAGGTTGAAGTGGAGGGGCATTGCATTGCGAGCTGTGATGCCACCTTGGAACTGGCACTTCCGACACCTCCGAATGAATTCTTTGGTGTCGGCATACATCGTTGGCCAGAAGAATCCGCACTGCCAGATTTTTGCTTGAGTGCGGAATACTCCATAGTGGCCTCCGTATGGTGCCGAGTGACAGCTTTCAATGATCTCGCATCCCTTCCGCCGTCGGCACACATCTTGTCAGTATGCCGTCTGAGCACACTCGGTACAGGTACGGGTCATCCCACAGATAACGACGGCTCTCAACCTCCAGCTTTTTCCTGCTTTCTCCAGGTGGTACATGTCCTGCAACCATGTAATTCACAATGTTTGCATACCAGGGGTTGGAGTCCATCACTGCCAATAGCATGTCATCGCGAAGGAAGTCATTGATGGGCGAGATCATGCATGTTAGTGACTTGCAAACGCGACAAATGATCGCTACGGTATTCTCTACTCCTTTCTTATCTTTTATTTCTAGATAGAACTCTTGGAGCAAAAGAATCCGCGGATCAAGCGTGGTTTCGCGTCTTTCTTAGTGAGCAAGAATTTCAAGGCGGCGTGATCTGTGTAAATGATCACTTTCGCGCCCACTAAGTAAGACCGAAACTTGTCGATAGCGAATACTACGGCAAGAAGCTCTTTTTGTTGTGGCATAATTGAGTGAGCTCCCGTCAACGTCTTGCTTGGCATAAGCTATCGCGTGATGCTTTTTATCTTTGGTTTGGCCTAAGACCGCACCAACAGCATAATCGCTTGCATCACACATGATCTCAAAAGGTAGAGACCAATCGGGAGGTTGGATGATAGGTGCAGAGATGAGTGCTTGCTTGAGAGTGTTAAATGCTTTCAAGCACTCATCGGTAAACTCAAAAGGAGCATCCTTAGCTAATAGGTTCATGAGGGGTCTAGAGATTTGCGAAAAATCTTTGATAAATCTTCTATAGAACCCCGCATGACCTAAGAAGCTACGGATTCCTTTTACGTTTACCGAGGGAGGTAGCTGCTCGATAACCTCTATCTTAGCCTTATCTACCTCGATTCCCCTCTCGGACACTAAGTGTCCCAGGACAATGCCCTCTCGGACCATGAAATGGCACTTTTCCCAATTAAGTACCAAATCTTTGTCCTGACACCTTTGCAAGACCCTGTCTAAGTTGTTCAGACAATGATCAAAAGTTTTTCCCATAGACGGTGAAATCGTCCATGAAAACTTCCATGATTTCTTCGATCATGTCCGAAAAGATAGACATCATGCACCGTTGAAATGACGCGGGTGCGTTACACAACCCGAAAGACATCCTACGGTACGCGTACGTTCCGTAGGGGCATGTGAAGGTCATTTTGCTTTGATCATCCGGATGGATGGGAATCTGATGATATCCCAAATACCCATCAAGGAAGCAAAAGAAGGAGTGTTTCGCTAACCGTTCCAACTTTTCATCAATGAAGGGGAGCGAAAAGTGATCCTTCTTTGTTGCCTTGTTAAGTTTTTGGTAATCAATGCACATTCGCCATCCGGTGATAGTTCGTTGAGGTATGAGTTCGTTCTTAGCGTTCTCTATGACTGACATTCCTCCCTTTTTGGGAACCACTTGGACTGGGCTAACCCAATCGCTGTGTGGTACGGGATAGATTATCCCGGCGTGAAAAAGTTTCAGGACTTCCTTTTTCACGACTTCTCACATCGCATTGTTCAGCCTACGCTGAGGTTCCTGTAAAGGTATGCTAGATGGCTCTATGGGAATGCGATGGGTACAAAGTGTTGGATTTATCCCCTTAAGATCGTCTAGGCAATACCCGAAGACCGACTTATGTTTTTCCAAGACGGCTATGAGTTTGGTTGTCTCCTCATCACTAAGTTGGTCACTTATGATGACAGGAGTTTGGGTGTCGCCGTTCAGGAAGACATAACGTAAACCTTTGGGTAGGGGTTTAAGTTCAACTGGAGGTCTAGGCGGTTTCTCCCCTATAGGCAGATCAACTGTCTCCTCGAGCTCATCTTTTTCTTCTATAAAGAATTCTGCATCTTTATCTAAAGATGACTCGGGTGACTCAAACATGTCAACCGCTAGAACCTCTAAGGGCATACTAGGGGGAGGTTCGGTCACTGAGTTCCTGGCTCTAGTAACTTGAATCGGGAACGTTTCTCTCCCTAGTTTCATGTTAATTTCCCCTGTCTTTGACGGATTGTCAAAAAGTGTTTCCAGGGGATGCCCGATAAGTATGTCGAATTCCTGGATGTCAAAGACAATGAAGTCCAGGGCCATTTCGACATCTCCATGGTGGAGTGTCACGTTATGTACAATCCCTAGTCCTTCTTTAATGGAATCTGGTGTTCTTAAGGACCGTGTTGTTGGGGTAAATGACGTTACTCCTAGACACGTGAATGCATAGGAATAGGACATTATATTCGCCCCAACGGTGGGATTATACAAAACATCCACCCATTCCCGCTGGATTTTGCAGCGGTGGGTAGAAGATGGAGCGCGGATCTGAATTACTTTAGACGCGAGCTCACCTTCTGCCAACCATTCCGAGCTCATAACAGAAGTTAATTCTCTAACGGACTCCCTGAGAAAAAATTCATCAAGGGGTTCGCTAGGAGCGATGGGAATTGGTGGTTTTGCGCGACACTCATATTTCGAGGTGTTTCCTAAATTTTCGAAAAGCTCATCCTCGAAAGCCGGAAGATCCATGGGTTCTTCCGTCTTGGGTTCTGGTTCGGGAGAGGGTCTCTCTATGGATGGGGAAGGTTCGGCTGATGCCGAAGAGACATCCTCTTTTATTGGCTCGGGTTCTTCACGGATGGGTTCTAAGGGAGGAGCATTCTCTTGGATGCGATCCAAAAAAGCCTGCCCCTCTTCGGTGGTTTTGTGCTGGAACGACCCTCCGGCAGCTACATCGAGCAATAGGGCAGAATTTCTGTCTAATCCTAACCAAAAATGTTGTAAGAGCACATGGTTAGGAATGGATAGGTCTGGGCCTGATCGTGTTAGGATCAAGAAGCGTTCCCAGTGAAACATCCTCAATTTTCCACGAAGGGAAATCTCACAGAATGATATACATCAGTCGATAATCAATTCCATACATCGAACTATAAATCTAAAGAGTACAAATAGAGGGGTTTACATTAATAATTACAACGCCACAAGGCGGATACAAAGTATATCTAACATCCAGAACAGCTTGAGAAGGCGGAAGTAACGCGGAAGCAGCTTCATACTCCAACTTGAGCGCAGGCACGAGACCTTCTAATCCATTTGACATCACTGAGAAGCAGGAAAATCTGCACACCGCCAGATGTGTGCAGGCCATGGTCAGCACCGAATGAGCTTTAGAGGAAAAGGGAAAATAAGGGGATCTGGCGATCCTATAATTTGGCTGTGGGTTGCATCCTAACGCATGCGAAGTAGCAGTAAATAGTAGTAACAATATTAATAATATAGTCAAGTTTAACACATTCCCATTCCCACACACATCCATCCATCATCACATCCATCCCAAATCCATCATCTCACCTCCATCACCACATCTCACACTCATGTCGGCGGACCAACTCCCTCTCGGTACGTCTCGGCGGCCCCCAGCCCCCCATCTAGGCTCACGACCGGAATGCTCGGGGAAGGTAGAACACTCCTCTCCTATCTAGTGAAGCGAGAACACGGGACGGGTCCATAGGCGACAAGTCGGCATATGTATCGATCGATCAACCAAGAACACTCTGCAGAGGTTTCACACACCACAAGATAGCCATCTTTGACAGGGCCCTGTCTAGGCTGATTCCGGCTGCTTGCTTTAATAGTACGATGCCCCCTACCTCTCGGCTACGGAATGCCCCAAGTACTTCGGGTGCTGAACCGTGAAGTCATGAACCGTGCCCGATTACGCGTCCATACGTCTCTCGAAGGGTGTGGGTCCATCGCATGCCCGTACCTCCCTACACATCTCGCCTAGTAGTAGTGGCACCGTGCTACCAAGTAGTCCAGCCGTCTCCCCATTACAAGGAACATGTGGTCTGTAAAGGAGTCCTGAAGAAACTGAGTACTAGTAAGTCCTTAGATATGACCAAGCCGGGATGTCTCCAACAGGGTTACCGTTCGGGTGCCATCCTGGCACCACGTGCCACCACAGCACCTTCTCCCTGAGCGGCCCACGACAAGCCCACACTCAGGGGTTTCCCCAACCACAAGTATACCCGCCACAGGTATCCGCACAGGAATGTCCAGTCCATCCCAGGGCAAGACTCGTGTAACATCCCGAAAATCCGAGTTACAAAATTTTTTTGCCAAAACCTATGAGTGGTGATGTGCCATGTAGTTGCAACCCAAAACCCCACCTAGATTAACCAGGAGTTTGCATTAGTATCTATTTTCATCATGCATTTAATTCAAGTTGTGATTTGGAGTTTATTTGGTTCTTTTGCATTGTTTAATTAAAACCCATGTAAACTTTATACATATGTTATGGGGAATAATATCCTAACTAGCCTATGACCCTAAGACCACCATGACACATTGTACACACCACAAATGTAACATGTTTACACTCATATATATGTCTTTTGCCCAAAACAAAAGAGAAAGGAAAAGAAAAAGGAAAAACAAAAGGAAACGCCATTCGGCCCGGCCCGGCCCCGGCCGGCCCATCTCTTCCTTCCCTCTCCTTTCTTTCTCGCCGGCCCATCCTTCTCTTCTTCCCTTTCCTCCAACCCGCCGGCCCAAGTTCCTTTTCCACTTCGCGCCGGCCCGGCCCGGCCGGCCGCGGCCCGCTCGGCTTCGCGCGTGAAGGCGACGCCACCGCCGCGCTCGGCGACGTCTTGGCCCCGCGGGACCCGCTTTGTCATAAGCTCCGTACGCCTCCCCTCTCTGCTTTCCCTCCCGAGCTCTGCTTTGACCGGGAGCCGCGGCGCGTCGCGATCACGCCACCGCCCCGCACCGCTCGATCGACGCACGCGCAAGATCGACGCCGTGGAACCGCGCCACACCGGGCCGACGGGACTGCGGGAGAGGGCGTCGCGCCGCGAGGATTTTGCTCTCGCGCGCGCCCGCGGCCGTTGCCGCGCACATGCGCTGTTCCCCACTGCGCCGCCTCGCTTCCTTGGCCTCCAAGACGGACGCAAGTGCGCTGTGATGCACGCCGAGCCCCACCGGAGCCCTAGGTCACCCCTCGACCGCTCGATCGCGATGAACGCGGGATCGCCGTTCGCCGTGCCCTGTTCCGGCCGCCGCTCTATAAGAACCCGAGCCCTGCGCCTCTAGGGTTCACCCATCGCGCCGCCGCTTGCGGCTTCCACCAAACCCCCACCATACCACTAGGACGGAGGAGAAGAAGGAGGAAAGAAAGGGAGAAGAAGAAGGCGGGGAGGAGCGCCCCGCCCCCGCCGGGGAAGAAGAAGGAGCCGTGCGCCGCCGCGGGGAGAAGGAGAACGCCGCCGGGAGCCGCCGTCGCCGTCCACCTCGCCACGCGGTACCGCGACACCGAGCCGTACCCCGACGTCCACGCCGCGCCGGTGAGCCCCGCTCTAGCCCCCAGTCCAACCTCGCCGTTGCTTCTCCGACCATGGCGCTTCGGCGCGGAGGTCGAGGGCCACTGCCGGCCCCTTGGACACACGCACAGCACGAGCACGGGCCAGCCCTAGCCAACCGTGTGCGGCGCCACCATACGCCGCCGCCCTGTCCGCCATATCCGCCGCGCCATGGCCATGCCAAGCCACGGCGCGCCACCGTTCCGGCCGTTCCGGCCACCACGGACACCGGACCCCCGAACGACGTCCGCCGCGACGGGCGCGCCGTGTGCCGGTCGCCGGTGCGAGGCGCCGAGGGGAGACTCACCTCACCTCGCCACCGAGGGAGCGTCCGCACGGGCGCTCCGGGAGCGCCACCGTGGCGCGATTGCGCCGGCCGACTCCGGCCGCCGCTCGCCGCCGGCCGGCGCCGTTGAGCCGCGCCGCGGGCCGCCGCACGCCGCGGTACCACGGGTTGGTGAGGATGGAGCCTTGAGGGCTCTCGTGACGCCGCTTGCCGCGCGCCTCCATGGCCGCCGGCGCCGTCGCGTGCCACCGTGCGCCGCCGCGCGTTTCGGTCGCCGAAGTTGAGCCAAGTTAGCGCCTTGCTGCGCCAATCGAAGCTTTGCGCCTTCAATTGATCACGGGGACGCGCCTTTGCCACCGCCACGGTGCGCCGCCGTCGTCGGGCCGCCGTCGGCATGGCAGGGCCTTGCTCGATCCCCGCGGCCGCCTCCCTGGCACCTTGCCAAGCTCGCCGGAGCGTTGCGGAGCCGATGCACTCGCCGCCGAGACTCGAGGACCACCCCAGCGCTCGCCCGCGCCGCCGTGCCGCCGCCGTCCACCCTTGGCCCGCGCGCCCGGAGCGGAGGATGGAGATGGAGATGGCGAAGCGGGCGCCTGGTGCGTGGACACGGTCCAGGTGAACCGCGCCGCTCGAGGAGGGTCCCAGGCGAATCCGTCCACCGTGCACCAGCCCCGTGGACCGGCGAACCCTTGCTGAATTCCGTGAACCCGGTCCTGGTGGACCAAGTCGCGGGCAGTGGTACCCCACTGTCGCCTGTCCACCATGGACCAAGGCCGTGCACCGAGCCCGACCCGGATCCAACAGCGCCACGTGGCGAGCTTTTGCGCAGCCACGTGTTGGGCCTGGCCCGGCCCAGTCCGGCCCACTGGCCCATGCCGGCCCATTTTCGGCCCATCTGCGGCCCATTTTTGGCCCATTGGCCCGTTGACCTGGTCAACCGTGACGTCAGCATGACGTCATCAGTGCTGACGTCATCAGCCACGTCATCCGCCACGTCAGCATCCACGTCAGCAGAATTTGCCACCTCAGCCGCCCTTTCTGTGACACGTGGCAGGCTCCCATTGCGCCACGTGTCCCCATATTATTAACCCCTGTTTTAATATTTTCTTAAATACATTTCTTCGAAATTCATAACTAATTGCTCGTAGCTCCGAAAAATACGATCAAGGTACCGAAATTCTCAGTAAATCGAGCACAATAATCTGAAATTATGTTTGAGTGCATTTGGTTCTTCCATATTTTATTTGCTTCTTTGTGAACTCTATAGGAGTCGCTGACGCGACTATTAAATAACCGTTTCGGAGCCGGACGAGGAGCGGGAGTTTGACCGGGACGACTACGAGTACCCGGGGAGGACTTAGGCGACGACGACGGAGGTGCCACATCCCATCCACTTTCTTAGATCCCATTACGCATTGCAATACACTTTACTTTACGCAATACATTTATATTTTCGTGATAGGTTGCATGGAAGTATTTATACTTGTTCGGCCCCGCCTTGATTCGACTATCACCACGCTACCTGTTAGGCTAGACTTGCGCTTACTATCTTTTGCTCTCGTATTACTTCTACTACGCTTTATATACGTGTGATGTGAGGCGTGGTGGACACGGAGATTATATGGGGGATATTGTGGTTTGATCATGGAGAGCGTCTTTGCGTGAGTCTTGGGTGAGTGGTGAGGGTTGAGTCATTTGAACGGGGATCACGACGAGCCGTGAGCGAGTCTTGCCGAGGGGATACGGCCCGGGTATCCCCGCTTTGTGAGTACTGTGGCGGGTAACTGGTTTGGATTGAGGTGTCCTTGGTGTGAGCTCCTTGGGGTGGAGCCTTGGAAGGGTGGTGCCGTGGCAGCACGGTAAAGATTAGCCCGTACAGGGGAGATATCGCTGTTCGGCCAATACCTAAGGACTTGAGGGCTAGTAACCGGATCATTGGACGCCTTACTTTCCACTCGCTCTCCAATGGGAGGGGAGACGGTCTAACCATGCGGTAGGACGAATGCCATTCTTGTTGGAAGTAAGCGGAATGTGTCGGGAGGTACGGGCCGAGAGTGCTCACACCCTCCTTAACCAACATAGCGACCCCTTTGGCCTGGTACTATGTCTCACGGTCTCGGCGGCCGGGGCCGAGTGGCGGGATGGTATTCGTTCTAGGCTTATGGCGATCGGTATCGCCTAGATGATGATCGGCATCGATGATGGCTATCTTGTGGATTAGTGAAACCTCTGCGAGTGTATGGTTGATCGATCGATACATATGCCGACTTGTCGGCTATGGACCAAGTCCCGTGTGATGCTTTTTGGACTAGGAGAGGAGTCTTCTATCTTTCTCGGATGAGTGCGTGTGGTTGGGATGATTTCCGGTTTGTGAACCTCGGGAGGTTGTGGGGCGAGGCATGACGAGAGGGAGTCGTTCATGTCGACCACGTGTGGCGTGGAAGGGGTGTATGGTGTGAGGTGTGTGGTATGGATGGGATGGAGGTTGGATTTGGGAATGGATAAAATTTGACCAACTATATATATTAAACTTGGTTGCTATATGCATAGGAAACCCCGGCTTTATAGGTTCCCTTGTTATACCCCGTATTTACTTTTATCGCATCCAATTCCACAAATAAGCATAGGGTGGGAATGTGGCCGGTATAATTCATCGATACTTTGGATAAACAGGTAATGAGGACGAGTACGACTATGATGATGATAGCTATGAGGATTAGTGGGTGTCGTTCCTACGCTCAAGTGTTCGGAGATCGTGTTGATGCTTCCGCTTCTACCTTCAGCTGTTCCGGATGTTTACTTTTCAGTTGATTCCGCCAATGTGGCGATGTAATAAATTATTGTAAACCCGTACTATTTTATATTCCTGAGACGATGTATGGAATGATATCAGCTGAACTATTGTAATATGATGGATTCTATCTGTCGTGTTACCCTCGAATCTGTGAAATTCCCATCGCGGAATTTGAGGATGTTTCAGTTGGTATCAGCTCCATGCTTGACCCTAGGACGAGACCCTTAGGATTGGACGACTAGTATAAGAGCCAGACCTTCTTTCGGTTATATCACCGACCATTGCATCTCTTTTATGCATGGCTTATCTTTATATCTGACTTGCTGACCAAAAATTCCCTTGAAACCTGCAGATGACGAGCCTAGAAAACCCTCCAGTCGGGCCTTTACCACCCTACCCCACTCTCAAGCTGACCTACATGGGGAAGATGCCTGGTGGTTTCTCCCTAACCCTCTACCGAGTGCTGAAGACCCTAGACGTCCCCGTTGATGAGATCAAGTACGTCTGCTCAGGACAGCCAGGGGAAGATGGAGGAATTAAGGGCCAAGTCGTCACCAGTGTGGAAGTACCTGCAAGTCTGATCCTGCCCTCGGTGATTGCCTTCACTGAGATGTCGGTGGACGAGACCTGTGAGGAGGGGATTCAAGCAGTTGCCCACAAAGCTCTCCGCCGCGCACTGCGAGACCACTACCTCTACCTGCAGGCGACAGAGTTTCGCCTACTCCCTCAGGCCCTCCGCCTTGAGCTTGCCCCTGAAGCGCAAGTCGTCGAGGCCTTCACCAGAGCCAGCTATGAGGTTGACCCCTGTCTTCGTGCCTCTGGTTACCACCGGTGAACCGGGATCGGTACATTGAGGGACCGGAGAAGAGGAACCGTAGCTACCGTGGTCTCTTGCGGGATCACCGGGAGTGGCTAGCCAAGGGAATCGAGGAAAATGCCAAGCTGCGAGAGACGGTGGCTAGGCGCAAGACCGCCTTACCCGCCAAGCTAGCAAGCACAAGGATGAAATAGCCGACCTCCGAACAAGGCCGCCGGCCTCGGCAATGGGAATGTGTACCTAGACCGCAAGGTCCTAGAGCCGCGAGAGAGACCTTCGGGATAGGAGTGCGGGCCCTAGCCGGTGCACGAGAGCGATCAAGGAGCCATGGAGTGCGGATGCACACCCTCGGCAACGGCAACTTGACCTGAAGAGAGAGCTCAAGGAGCGAAGGTCAAGGCCGTGAGAAACCGGGGTCACCTCATCAACACTATGAGGATGAACGAGTTTCTCGCGAGAAGCTCAAGTTGACCGAAGAAGCGTGGGCCATGTCGGACAAGAAGCGACTCGGGGAGCTCGAAGAAGTTGAAGCGGTTGCCCCCACACAAGCGCGTGCGGCCTCACAAGGAGACGTTCAAGCTCGGCGAGTCGACTCGAACTTCAAGGAAGCGCCCTGCAGGCTCGCCGGAGTGAAGCCCACGATGAGCACGCCGAGGCCCTCGCCTACGTCGGCGCGCTGCGCAAGACCGGGACGAGAGATAAGAGTTTACGGTGAGCGCGTTCCGTCGGCGATCCACCACCGGGAGTAGGTGTGAGTGTGTCGAGACCTGCGTGGTCAAGTATCATGTTCTATCATAGGCGAGTAGTCATCGGTCATGAGTCGTGTGAGACGTGAGATGCCATGATGTACCCCATGAGTAGTATGAGTTAAGATGTACCCCCATGAGTTACCATGCGTAGAACGAACCCCTGTCGGCACTATTATTACTATGTCATGATATTTTTATTCCACCCATGTAATGAGTGATCGGATTTTATCGCTTCTTATGGTTTTTATTGCTTCTTTGCATGAGTGTTGGATAGAATAAATGTTTTTCCCTTAAATTGTTGAAATCAATTAATTCTATTGAACTATATAATGTGCTATGGGTACTAAACTCTTATGGCCGTGTCACAGATGTCAACCCGTCGTTCAGCTCGCCTTGAGCGCCGCCCACCGTCCCCGAGCCGGCCCAGGACGTGGTGCCCGTGGTCGTGGCCGTGGACGTGGTCGTGGCCGTGGACGTGGTCGCGGCCGCAATCTCAACTCGGGCGGTGATGACCGACGTGAAGTGACCCCGCCACCCGTCAACAATGAGGGTGAGGAAGTTCCGGTGGGAATGCGCCGGAGGAGGCGGAGAGGAAGTGCCGGGTGGAGGAGGTGGGCGGAGATTCCCCCGGAGGTGGAGGCGGCAATGCTCCACCACCACCACCGCCAAACCTAGCGAGGTCATGGCGCGGCCGGAGACTTAGCTTCTTGCCGCTCGGTCAATGGTGCCAACCGCCGCCATGGTGGGCCGCCGAGGACTTTCGGCGGAAGGCGGAGGGATTTACGAAGGCTGCGTCCCCCACCTTTGATGGTCGAATGCGGACCCAATGGTAGCGATGATTGGCTGAAGGAAATCGAGAAGAAGCTTGATCTCACTACCTCGCACCGATGAGGAGTGCGTTGGGATTGCTGCCCACCGGCTTGTAGGTGGAGGTCGCTCGTGGTGGGACGGCTACGCAAATCCCACGAGGACCCCGCCAACATCTCGTGGGATGAGTTCGTGGAGGAGTTCCGCAATTTCTTCATCCCTAAGGGCGCCATGAAGGTCAAGGAGAAGGAGTTCCGCAACGTCTCTATGATCCACAATGAGAGGGTTCATGAGTACACCAACCGCTTTACCAACCCGGGCCACTGCGCTATGCCCCACCCGCGTGTCTTGATGATGAGAATGAGAAGATGTACTACTACCGTGAAGGTCCGAGTACCCGCATCAAGGCGGCCCTCGGCGGTACGCAGAGCCGTACAGCGAGAGAGCTCATTGACCGTTGCATGGACATTGAGAAGGTTCGCATGGAAGCGGACGCTGCGTGACAAGAAAGAGAGGAAGCGTCGTCTGAGGGATCCTCTCGCGCTCCCCCTCGAAGCGCCGCGAGAGAGGCCCTGTGCAAGGCCGCTACCGCAACACTCGAACTTTGCGCCGCGGTGGTCGTGGTGGGGGTAACTACACCAACAACTACCCTCGCGGAACAACCCGGTGGTGAACCGCCCCGCGGGGAACCGCTCTGCGCTGGTCGTCCGCGCCGAACAACGGCAATTGGAGGGCTCCCGCGACAACCCCCGTTGGGAATATGCCCTAGAGGTAATCCTAGAGATGATGATATTCCGCTTGTATCCATGATATATAAAATGTGTCCATTGAATATCCATTAAAGACAACTTGTATTGATTGGCAATTATGTGAATTGTTTGTGGAACTCTTTTACTTGTATGGTTATTCTATATTCGTCCCTGGTCGGAGTTCATGTGAGGACACACATGAATATTAGACTAGCACATTATTAGTTGATGACTATGTTTCACAAGTCATGGACATGGAGATGTCGAACTAATAATGTGGGCACATGTATGACATGTAGGTGGACCCGACCCGACATGAGATTGTCTCTATACACATCATATACGTTATGTCCTTCGACCGAGATTGTTGTATGTACTCGAGATGTGTATCGACTTGCTTAGGGACCGACAAACGCTACTCCGTCCTTTGGGTAGTTATAAAGGATGTCTTCGGGTTTGTCGAGAAGCATTTGCGAGACATAGACAATCAAGATGGGACTTGCCCCTCTCTAATGAGAGCGATATCACTTGGATCACTCAAGTGATTGGATCAACAAATGCATGGCCGTGCTTGGGTTAAGTGTTAACCCACGAGTTGAACCATATATCATGTGGCAAGGGAGTAACTTGTATATGGTCGTAGTGGTTCGTCGATATGATCATTTGCGTACGCATAGGAGTTGTCATGCCTTGCTAGAGGCCATTTGTCGGCTATTGGGCGAATAGGAGTATTCGGCCCATGTCTATGTGTGCGTGAACCCATAGGGTCGCACGCTTAAGAGGCTGGAAGCCTAATTCGAGTTGGACTCGAATTAGACAAGGCTTAGGGTTTCTAATGCGTCTCCAATTCGGAAAGCACATGAGAGACACCTATATAAGAAGAGGGGAGGGGCGTGGCCAAACACACAACCAATCCACGCCTTCAGGCAGCCACCGTCGCCCTCCACGCTCTCGCCTTCGCTCCTCGCGGACCTAGCAGTCCGGAGGCGCATCGCTTCTTCCTCGTACGTGTGTGACACCTCGGAGGTGCTGCATCTGGAGCACGAGGACGAACCGCACGAACCGCAAGTGGTGGGAGGAGTTGCTGGACGACCACGCAAGCGCACGGCACCTTGCTGCGACGCGTTCGACTACATCGAGTCGTCTTCCGCTGCATCGCGCGTCTAGTGGTAATCCCGTAACCCGTAACTAGTAGTAGATCCTGGGCGATGAGGTAAAAAGTTTTGTTTTACGGCTAGCGTAGCACCCTCATAACCCTACGGTGGTATCGGAGCTCTATCTTTGCGTTGTTATAGGTTACGGATGTCGCATATGTGATATGCGTGGTTTTAGATGAGTCTCGATCTTGGTTCATGATCTTGCCACGTTGGTCTTGTAACGATCTACTCGTACCGGTCGAATTCCGCCATCCGAGTTAAGTGATACATGTAAATCCAATCACGGCTAGTTAGAGATCAATCGGATTGATCGAATTGAACCCTAGGTCAAGTGCCGAGCGCATGAGATGCGCGGCGGTGGCAGATTGGATCAGCCCCGGCGCCGGGTTCTTTGAGAAAAGTTCTGTTCGTAAAACAGGCTGTAACTTTTTAACCGTAACTCGGATCGAGACGATTCTTAAACGAAAGTTGTAGAGAAAAAAATTTTACATACACCCCAAACTGGCCCGAGCCAGATTTGCGAAAAACGGCTTGGAAGATAGAGTTTTTCGCGATTTACTTTTTGTAGTCGGAATCGGTTACCTCGTTTGTTTTTGCGGGTTTTGATGATTCGGTATAGCCCATATCGTGTTTATGTCGTTCTTACCATGTTCTACTTTCACATGCTATAATGTTTTTTTCTACATTCGTGTGGTAGTGAAGTAGAACGATCCCTCGATAATGTTTAAGTTTGTGCTCCCCCAAACCTTGCCTTTGTCGCTGTCTTGTACAATCGATGGTGGGTCTATGAAATTAGGGTGCCATCGATTTTACTTGACTAAGACAGGTTCGTATCGGATACTTACGCGAGAAGGTTTGGTTGCTTAAACAAGGTCATCCTAACGGTTAGGGACCTTGGAGCATGAGAAGTTGGTAACCCAAGCATAGAGATGCTATCCAACAACAAGAGTCATATGCGATATGATTAGCAAAGAGTTGCTTACCGATCTATCATGTCTTCTAGCGGTGATGCTAAAGCTCACTAGTCGACTTGCTAGTTGTGGGTCTTGAATCACTAAGTTTCAATCGAGGGATATTGATTTTAGTGGGAGTAGATCATATTTGATATTATTTACTCTATCATGGATATTTTGTCTTAGTATTTTGCATTACTTATGTTGTAGATTAAATGGCGTCTTCTAAGCAACCATTTACTTTGCGTTCGATTCTTGAGAAAGATAAGTTGAATGGAACAAATTATGCGGATTGGATCCGTAATCTCGAGAATTGTTCTCGTGGCCGAGAAAAAGGAGGAATATCTAGACACCCCCTTACCGGATGAGCTGCGATGATGATGCATCTGCTTTGTGACCAAGCTAGCGAGAGGGTGCACGGCTGTTGGGCCACACGTAATCAAGATGGTTGGTTACACTCAGAGGTTGGAGAAGCTAGGCTTCCCAATTGGCCCAGAGTTGGCTACTGATTTCATTCTCTCGTCTCTGCCACCTAGCTATGGGAACTTCATTGCGAACTACCATATGCATGGGGCAGAGAGGGGCTTGAATGAGTTGTGTGGCATGCTGAAAACAGCAGAGGCTGACATTAAGAAGCAGGTCGGTGGCCAAGTGTTGGCAGTCCAGAACAAGCCTAACTTTAAGAGAAAGAAGGGCTGGGGAAGAAAAAGGGCAAGGCTAAAGATGAGATCTCCAAGCCGGCTCCGCCCGCCCCCAAAGCTGGACCACCGGGCGATGCTAAATGTTTTCATTGTGGTAAGAATGGTCACTGGAAGAGAAAGCGCAAGCTGTACTTGGCGTCCTTAGAAGGAAGGCGGTAGTAAAAGTACTCCCGCTCATACGCTTGTTGTTTATGTTACGGACATCTTCCTCGCTAACTCTTATATCAATTCTTGGGTATTTGATACCGGATCGGTTGCTCATATTTGCAATACGATGCAAGGAATGATAAGAAGTAGAAGCGTGAAGAAAGGAGAGGTTGATTTCCGCGTGGGCAACAATGCAAGAGTTCTTTGCGTTGAACGTCGGGACGATACAACTTCACTGCCGTCGGGATTCGATTTTAAATCTTGATGATGCACCTGTACGTAATGTTAATGCTAAAAGGCCTCGGCTTAATGAGTTAAGTCCTACATATATGTCGCATTGTCGTTTGGGTCATATAAGTGAAAATTGCATGAAGAGGCTCCATGATGATGGACTTCTAACTTCGTTTGATTTTGAATCTTACGAGACATGTGAGGCTTGCCTTTTAGGCAAGATGACCAAGACGCCTTTCTCGGGTTTTCCGAGAGAGCGTCCGACTTATTGGAACTAGTACATAGTGATGTATGTGGACCAATGAGCACGACAGCTAGAGGCGGTTTTCAATACTTCATAACTTTTACGATGACTTTAGTAGATATGGCTATGTCTACCTAATAAAGCATAAGTCCGAAACATTTGAAAAGTTCAAAGAATTTCAGAATGAAGTAGAGAACTAACGTGGCAAGAAAATTAAGGCCTTGCGATCGATCATGGAGGCGAATATTTGAGTCATGAGTTTAGCAATCATCTTAAGAGTTGCGGAATTGTTCCACGGCTTACGCCACACGGAACGCCACGGAGAAATGGCGTGTACGAGCGGCGTAATCGGACTTTGTTGGACATGGTTCGGTCTATGATGAGCCGGTCGGACCTACCTTTATCGTTTTGGGGATATGCTCTAGAAACGGCCGCTTTCACATTAAATAGAGTACCATCTAAGTCCGTAGTTAAGACACCATATGAGATATGGGTTGGGAAGAGTCCTAGTTTGTCTTTTCTAAAAATTTGGGGTTGTGAGGTTTATGTCAAACGGCTTATATCGATAAGCCGACACCCAAATCGAACAAGTGTTTTTTTCGTGGGATATCCAAAGGAAACTTTAGGATATTACTTCTACAACCGCTCGAGAGGGCAAAGTGTTTGTTGCTCGAAACGGTGTTTTCTTAGAGAAAGAGTTTCTCAAAAGAGAGAAGAGTGGACAAAAGGTGTATCTTGAAGAAGTTCAAGATGAGCCGGTCGAGAAGGACTCTACGAGTGATGCTAATGTAGCGAGAACAAGATGAGATGCCGTGGCCACGAAACACCTCCACAACCACGAAGATCGGCAAGACTTCGCGAGTTGCGTGGGGATCTCGTTATTGTTGGACGATGACGAACCCGCAACATACGCGAAGCTATGATGGACTCGATTCCGAGCAATGGCGAGTGCCATGAGATCCGAGATAGATTCCATGGGAAATAATCAAGTTTGGAACTTGGTTGACCCGCTGATGGTGTTAGACCCATCGAGTGCAAATGGATCTATAAAAAGAAGAAAGATATGGACGGAAATGTTCACGTCTATAAAGCTCGACTTGTCGCAAAGGGTTTTCGGCAAGTTCAAGGAATTGACTACGACGAGACATTCTCTCCAAGAGCGATGCTTAAATCTATCTGGATCATTCTAGCAATAGCCGCCTATTTCGATTATGAAATTTGGCGAGATGGATGTTAAAACAGACCTTTCTAAATGGAAATTTGGAAGAGGACGTGTATATGATACGGCCCGAAGGTTTTGTTGATCCAAATAATCTTTGGAAAAATATGCAAGCTTAAGAAATCTATTTATGGGTTAAAGCAAGCATCTCGGAGTTGGAACATTCGTTTTGATGAGGTTGTCAAAGGGTTTGGCTTCGTCGAATGAAGAAGAGCCTTGTGTTTACCAAAAGGCTAGTGGGAGCGTATTTGTTGTATTTCTAATCTTGTATGTGGATGACATACTATTGATTGGGAATGACATTCCTATGTTGCAATCTGTAAAGACTTCACTGAATAATAGTTTTTCTATGAAGGATTTGGGAGATGCAGCATACATCTTGGGCATTAAGATCTATAGAGATAGGTCAAAAAGGCTAATAGGATTATGCCAAGATACATATATTGACAAGGTGTTGAAACGGTTCAACATGGAGCAATCCAAGAAAGGGTTCTTGCCTATGTCACATGGTATGCGCTTTAGCGACAAGAAATGTCCTTCATCGGATGAAGAGCGCAAACGCATGAGTAAGGTTCCATATGCTTGGCGATCGGTTCCATCATGTATGCCATGATATGTACTCGCCCGAGATGTCTCATATGCTCTAAGTGTTGCGGCAGGTACCAAGGCAATCTGGTGAGAGTCCGGACGCCTGGTTAAAAACATCCTTAAGTACTTGAGAAGAACTAAGGATGAGTTCCGATCTATGGAGGTGAGGAAGAGCTCGTTGTAAATGGTTACACCGATGCTAGCTTCCAAGCGATGTAGATGATTCACAATCTCAATCGGGTTTCATGTTCACGGTAAATGGTGGTGCGATAAGTTGGAAAAGTTCCAAGCGGGAGGAGAGGTGTCCGATTCTACAACGAAGCCGAGTACATTGCGGCTTCGGAAGCGCAAAGGAAGGTGTTTGGATGAGGCATTTCCTCATTGATCTTGGTGTGTTTCCTAATGCGGCTAGCCCATTGAATCTACATTGTGATAATAATGGGGCGATAGCGCGAGGCTAAGGAGCCAAGGAATCACCGGAAGAACAAACATGTACGGCGGAAATTTCACCTCATTCGACAGGTTCATCGGTGAAGGTGAAATTAAAATGTGCAAAATACATACGGATTTAAATGTAGCGAGATCCGTTGACAAAGGCTCTTCCACGGCCTAAGCATGAGGCGCACATGAGGTCTAATGGGGATTAGACATATTAGAGATTAACTCTAGTGCAAGTGGGAGAGCTGTTGGGAATATGCCCTAGAGGTAATCATAGAGATGATGATATTCCGCTTGTATCCATGATATATAAAATGTGTCCATTGAATATCCATTAAAGACAACTTGTATTGATTGGCAATTATGTGAATTGTTTGTGGAACTCTTTTACTTGTATGGTTATTCTATATTCGTCCTGGTCGGAGTTCATGTGAGGACACACATGAATATTAGACTAGCACATTATTAGTTGATGACTATGTTTCACAAGTCATGGACATGGAGATGTCGAACTAATAATGTGGGCACATGTATGACATGTAGGCCGGATGACCCGACATGAGATTGTCTCTATACACATCATATACGTTATGTCCTTCGACGAGATTGTTGTATGTACTCGAGATGTGTATCGACTTGCTTAGGGACCGACAAACGCTACTCCGTCACTTTGGGTAGTTATAAAGGATGTCTTCGGGTTTGTCGAGAAGCATCTTTGCGAGACATAGACAATCAAGATGGGACTTGCCCCTCTCTAATGAGAGCGATATCTTTGGATCACTCAAGTGATTGGATCAACAAATGCATGGCCGTGCTTGGGTTAAGTGTTAACCCACGAGTTGAACCATATATCATGTGGCAAGGGAGTAACTTGTATATGGTCGTAGTGGTTCGTCGATATGATCATTTGCGTACGCATAGGAGTTGTCATGCCTTGCTAGAGGCCGCTGTCGGCTATTGGGCGAATAGGAGTATTCGGCCCATGTCTATGTGTGCGTGAACCCATAGGGTCGCACGCTTAAGAGGCTGGAAGCCTAATTCGAGTTGGACTCGAATTAGACAAGGCTTAGGGTTTCTAATGCGTCTCCAATTCGGAAAGCACATGAGAGACACCTATATAAGAAGAGGGGAGGGCGTGGCCAAACACACAACCAATCCACGCCTTCGGGCAGCCACCGTCGCCCTCCACGCTCTCGCCTTCGCTCCTCGCGGACCTAGCGGTCCCGGAGGCGCATCGCTTCTTCCTCGTACGTGTGTGACACCTCGGAGGTGCTGCATCCGGAGCACGAGGACGAACCGCACGAACCGCAAGTGGTGGGAGGAGTTGCTTGGACGACCACGCACCGCACGGCACCGGCTTGCGGCGCGTTCGACTACATCGAGTCGTCTTCCGCGCATCTGCGCGTCTAGTGGTAATCCCGTAACCTGTAACTAGTAGTAGATCCTGGGCGATGAGGTAAAAAGTTTTGTTTTCTGGCTAGCGTAGCACCCTCATAACCCTACAACCCCAACAGGCGGTATGGGCCCTACTTGCTATGGTTGCGGACAGCCGGGTCACAAGGTCATGGACTGTCCCCCGGAAGGCTGCTACCGGGAGCTCGGAACACTCGGACCGTGCTTACGCCCCGCGAGGTCATCTCACTCACGACCGCGAGAAGATGCTCGGGCTGCCCCGGACGTGGTGTACGGTATGTTTTTAGTACATGGTGCAAAAGCTTCCGTACTTTTTGATTCGGAGCTACTTGTTCTTACATATCGCTAAGTACGCTAGAGAGCATAACATACCGAGTTACTCCCCGTAGAGAACCTATCATTACCAGCTCGCCCCTAGGAGAACTCAAGAGTACCCACCTATGCAAGGGAGTGAAACTCACCATTGAGGGTCTTACCTTTCTAGCCAACCTCACCCTGCTACCCTCCACCAGTCTAGATGTTATCGATAGGGATGGATTGGTTAACCAAACACCGAGGAGTCATATCTTGCTCACCCAGATACGTTCAGATAACCCATCCTAGTGGCCAAGCTTTGTTAGATGCCTACCCCGCATGCAGAGCAGTCAACCAACCTCCTATGTGCCCTAGCAACCAAATCTGAAGCCAAAACAGAACCCAAGACAGTAGATGATGTGCCCGTGGTGAGAGATTATGCTGATGTTTTCCCTGAGGAATTACCAGGAATGCCCCCTGATCGTGATGTGGAATTCGTCATCGACCTCATGCCTGGCACGGGTCCCATTGCTAAGCGACCCTACCGCATGTCGGTAGATGAGCTAGAAGAGCTCAAGAAGCAGTTGAAGGAGCTCTCTGATAAAGGCTACATCCGGCCCAGTGCTTCTCCCTGGGGATCTCTGTCTTGTTCGTGAAGAAGAAAGATGGCTCAATGAGGATGTGCATCGATTATCGTAATCGAATGCCGTCACCATCAAGAACAAGTATCCCCTGCCAAGGATAGATGATTTCTTTGGATCGGTTGAGAGGTGCCAAGTACTTCTCCAAGATTGATCTCGAGATCGGGCTATCACCGAGATGAAGATTCGGGAGGAAGACATTCCTAAGAGGCGCCTTTGTCACCCGATATGGCCGGTATGAGTGCACGGTGGTGTCCTTCGGACTCACAAATGCTCTGCCTACTTCATGAACATGATGAATAAGGTATTCATGGATGTGCTCGACAAGTTCGTCGTGGTATTCATTGATGACATCCTTATCTACTCCGCCACTTCTTTGAAGAGCATGAAGAACACACGAGAACGGTGCTCGAAAGATTGAGTCTACATCGGCTATATGCCAAGTTTAGCAAGTGTGAATTCGGCTTGAGGAAGTTGCCTTCTTGGGTCATGTGCTTTCGGTGATGGTGTAGTCAGACCCCGCCAAGATTGAAGCCGTGAAAGAATGGGAACAACCCCGTTACGTGACCGAAGTCGGGAGTTTCTTGGGATTGGCTGGATATTATCGCCGATTCATTGAGAACTTCTCCAAGATAGCTCGCCCTATGACCAACCTCTTGAAGAAGACTAAGGAGTTTGAGTGGACGCTGAGTGCGAACAAAGCTTCCGGACTACGAAAGAAAAGGCGACCACCACCCTGTGCTAGCATTACCGGATATCGGCAAGGACTTTGTAGTCTATTGTGACGCCTCCGTCAAGGACTCGGTTGCGTGCTGATGCGGAATGGTAAGGTCATTGCTTATGCTTCTCGCCGGTGAAAGACCATGAACAACGTTATCCTACCCATGATCTCGAGCTAGGCTGCGTCGTTCATGCTACGAAGATCTCGGAGGCATTACTTGATTGGCAACAAGTGTGATATCTATACCGATCACAAGAGCTTGAAATACTTCTTTACTCAAGAAGACTTGAACATGAGGCAGCGCCGATGGTTAGAGCTCATCAAAGACTATGACCTCGAAATACACTACCATCCGGGGAAAGC
Organism: Themeda triandra; assembly: GCA_018135685.1. Classification (NCBI taxonomy): domain Eukaryota; kingdom Viridiplantae; phylum Streptophyta; class Magnoliopsida; order Poales; family Poaceae; genus Themeda; species Themeda triandra. Next base: position 133,797 of record JAENPR010000967.1, read on the forward strand.
CAATGTAGTTGCCGACGCTCTCAGTCGTAAGAGCTACTGTCACACCCTGATCTCAGAATCCGTGCCACCTGAACTTAAACAGGAGCTTGAGGACTTTCAGCTTGAAATAGTACCTCATGGCTCGCTAAATGAGCTCCGCATCCGAGTACAACCTCCGATCGCATCCGTGAAGCCCAAAAAGAATGCAAGGATCTGCGAGCGCATCCGTGGTACGATGGAGCGTGGGTATAACCCCGAATTCGAGAGAAGACGAACAAGGAGCCCTGCGGTGCAATGACAGAATTTGTGTGCCCTCCGATCCGGCTCTGCGAGAGGAGATTCTAAAAGAAGCACATGATTCCAAATACGCATTCACCCTGGTTGCGTGAAGATGTATCGTGACCTCGGGAAGCACTTCGGTGGAAGAGCATGAAAGCGAGACATTGCGGGACATGTGGCCCGATGTGACATGCAACGAGTCAAGGCCGAACACAAAGACCCGCTGGTTTGCTAAAGCCCCTTGATGTTCCCGAATGGAAGTGGGAAGACATATCCATGGATTTCATTGTAGGGTTGCCTCGCTCCACGCATGGAAACAATGCCATATTGGTGATAGTTGATCGCTTGACTAAAGTCGCTCATTTCTTGCACTGTCAAAGAGACAATCCGAGCGGAACAGTTAGCTGATCTCTACATCAAGGAAATTCTCCGCTTGCATGGTGCCCCTAAAAGCATCGTATCGATCGCGGATCCTTGTTCATGTCCCGTTTCGGCAACGAGATGCATAAATCCATTGGGACTAAGCTCGATTACGGTACGGCTTACCATCCTCGGACCGATGGCCGGACGAAAGGGTGAACCAAATTTGGAAGATATGCTTAGAGCCCGTGTCCCGCAATATGGGAGGCGATTGGGAGAAGAAGAGTCTACCACACGCGAATTCTCCTACAACAATAGTTACCAAGCCGGCATTAAGATGCCACCGTTTGAAGCTACGTATGGGAGACCCGCAACACTCCGCTTATGTGGTCACAACCTGGTGAAAGAGTTTTTCATGGAGCCGACAAGATCAAACGGGCCGAAGAGGGTGTTGCCCAAGTCCAAGCAAACCTAAAAGCCGCTCGAGCCGACGAAAGGAAGAGTTATCGACAAAGGCGTAGAGACCTCGAATTTGAAGTGGGAGACTCCGTCTACCTCAAAGTGTCTCCGCTTCGTGGTACCGTCCGGTTCCATGTGAAAGGGAAGCTTGCTCCAAGATACATAGGCCCTACCCGATCATTGAGAGAATTGGGAAGCTTGCATACAGGCTTGAACTACCTCCAGAGTTGGCGGGAGTGCATCCCGTCTTCCATGTGTCACAACTACGCAAGTGTCCGAAGCCGCCGCGGAGCAACAACACGTGACCACCGGCGTGCTAGATGTGCAAGACTCACTTGAATACAAAGAACACCCGATCAAGATTCTGGGATGGGACACCAAAGAAACTAGAAGCAAGTCCATTCCTATGTGCAAGGTTCAGCGGAGCAACCACACAGAAAGAGAAGCCACATGGGAGAAGGAGTCAGAACTTCGTGCTATATACCCCTACCTCTTCGACGGGTAAGTTACATTTTTAAATCTCGAGGACGAGATTCTCGTAAGGGGGTAGGGAGGGTTTGTAACATCCCGAAAATCCGAGTTACAAAATTTTTTTGCCAAAACCTATGAGTGGTGATGTGCCATGTAGTTGCAACCCAAAACCCCACCTAGATTAACCCGGAGTTTGCATTAGTATCTATTTTCATCATGCATTTAATTCAAGTTGTGATTTGGAGTTTATTTGGTTCTTTTGTATTGTTTAATTAAAACCCATGTAAACTTTATACATATGTTATGGGGAATAATATCCTAACTAGCCTATGACCCTAAGACCACCATGACACATTGTACACACCACAAATGTAACATGTTTACACTCATATATATGTCTTTTGCCCAAAACAAAAGAGAAAGGAAAAGAAAAAGGAAAAACAAAAGGAAACGCCATTCGGCCCAGCCAGCCAGCCGGCCCATCTCTTCCCTTCCCTCTCCTTTCTTTCTGCGCCGGCCCATCCTTCTCTTCTTCCCTTTCCTCCAACCCGCCGGCCCAAGTTCCTTTTCCACTTCGCGCCGGCCCAGCCCAGCAGCGCGGCCCGCTCAGCTCGCGCGTGAAGGCGACGCCACCGCCGCGCTCGCTGACGTCTTGGCCCCGCGCGGGACCCGCCTGTCATAAGCTCCGTACGCCTCCCCTCTCGCTTTCCCTCCCGAGCTCGCTTTGGACCGGGAGCCGCGGCGCGTCGCGATCACGCCACCGCCCCGCACGCGCTCGATCGACGCACGCGCAAGATCGACGCCGTGGAACCGCGCCACACGGGCCGACGGGACTGGCGGAGAGGAGCGTCGCGCCGCGGATTTTGCTCTCGCGCGCGCCGCGGCCGTTGCCGCGCACATGCGCTGTTCCCCGGCTGCGCCGCCTCGCTTCCTTGGCCTCCAAGACGGACGCAAGTGCTTATTTGTGATGCACGCCGAGCCCCACCGGAGCCCTAGGTCACCCTCGACCGCTCGATCGCGATGAACGCGGGATCGCCGTTCGCCGTGCCCTGTTCCGGCCGCCGCTCTATAAGAACCCGAGCCCTGCGCCTCTAGGGTTCACCCATCTGCGCCGCCGCTTGCGGCTTCCACCAAACCCCCACCATACCACTAGGACGGAGGAGAAGAAGGAGGAAAGAAAGGGAGAAGAAGAAGGCGGGGAGGAGCCGCCGCCGCCAGGGAAGAAGGAGCCGTGCGCCGCCGCGGGGAGAAGGAGAACGCCGCCGGGGAGCTGCCGTCGCCGTCCGCCTCGCCACGCAGTACCGCGACACCGAGCCGTACCCCGACGTCCACGCCGCGCCGGTGAGCCCCGCTCTAGCCCCCAGTCCAACCTCGCCGTTGCTTCTCCGACCATGGCGCTTCGGCGCGGAGGTCGAGGGCCACTGCCGGCCCCTTGGACACACGCACAGCACGAGCACGGGCCAGCCCTAGCCAACCGTGTGCGGCGCCACCATACGCCGCCGCCCTGTCCGCCATATCCGCCGCGCCATGGCCATGCCAAGCCACGGCGCGCCACCGTTCCGGCCGTTCCGGCCACCACGGACACCGGACCCCCCCCCAGACGACGTCCGCCGCGACGGGGCGCACTTCGTGTGCCGGTCGCCGGTGCGAGGCGCCTGAGGGGGAGACTCACCTCACCTCGCCACCGAGGGAGCGTCCGCACGGGGCGCTCTGGGAGCGCCACCGTGGCGCGATTGCGCCGGCCGACTCCGGCCGCCTCGCTCGCCGAGGCAGCGCCGTTGAGCCGCGCCGCGGGCCGCCGCACGCCGCGGTACCCTGGGTTGGTGAGGATGGAGCCTTGAGGGCTCTCGCGACGCCGCTTGCCGCGCGCCTCCATGGCCGCCGGCGCCGTCGCGTGCCACCGTGCGCCGCCGCGCGTTTCGGTCGCCGAAGTTGAGCCAAGTTAGCGCCTTGCTGCGCCAATCGAAGCTTTGCGCCTTCAATTGATCACGGGACGCGCCTTTGCCACCGCCACGGTGCGCCGCCGTCGTCGGGCCGCCGTCGGCATGGCAGGGCCTTGCTCGATCCCCGCGGCCGCCTCCCTGGCACCTTGCCAAGCTCGCCGGAGCGTTGCGGAGCCGATGCACTCGCCGCCGAGACTCGAGGACCACCCCAGCGCTCGCCCGCGCCGCCGTGCCGCCGCCGTCCACCCTTGGCCGCGCGCGCCAGAGCGGAGGGGATGGAGATGGAGATGGCGAAGCGGGCGCCTGGTGCGTGGACACGGTCCAGGTGAACCGCGCCGCTCGAGGAGGTCCCGGGCGAATCCGTCCACCGTGCACCGGCCCGTGGACCGGCGAACCCTTGCTGAATTCCGTGAACCCGGTCCTGGTGGACCAAGTCGCGGGCAGTGGTACCCCACTGTCGCCTGTCCACCATGGACCAAGGCCGTGCACCGAGCCCGACCCGGATCCAACAGCGCCACGTGGCGAGCTTTTGCGCAGCCACGTGTTGGGCCTGGCCCGGCCCAGTCCGGCCCACTGGCCCATGCCGGCCCATTTTTGGCCCATCTGCGGCCCATTTTTGGCCCATTGGCCCGTTGACCTGGTCAACCGTGACGTCAGCATGACGTCATCAGTGCTGACGTCATCCGCCACGTCAGCATCCACGTCAGCAGAATCTGCCACCTCAGCCGCCCTTTCTGTGACACGTGGCAGGCTCCCGTTGCGCCACGTGTCCCCATATTATTAACCCCTGTTTTAATATTTTCTTAAATACATTTCAGCTTCAGAAATTCATAACTAATTGCTCGTAGCTCCGAAAAATACGATCAAGGTACCGAAATTCTCAGTAAATCGAGCACAATAATCTGAAATTATGTTTGAGTGCATTTGGTTCTTCCATATTTTATTTGCTTCTTTGTGAACTCTATAGGAGTCGCTGACGCGACTATTAAATAACCGTTTCAGAGCCGGACGAGGAGCAGGAGTTTGACCGGGACGACTACGAGTACCGGGAGGACTTAGGCGACGACGACGGAGGTGCCACATCCCATCCACTTTCTTAGATCCCATTACGCATTGCAATACACTTTACTTTACGCAATACATTTATATTTACGTGATAGGTTGCATGGAAGTATTTATACTTGTTCGGCCCCGCCTTGATTCGACTATCACCACCGCTACCGCTGTTAGGCTAGACTTGCGCTTACTATCTTTTGCTCTCGTATTACTTCTACTACGCTTTATATACGTGATGTGAGGCGTGGTGGACACGGAGATTATATGGGGGATATTGTGGTTTGATCATGGAGAGCGTCTTTGCGTGAGTCTTGGGTGAGTGGTGAGGGTTGAGTCGGTGAACGGGGATCACGACGAGCTGTGAGCGAGTCTTGCCGAGGGGATACGGCCTGGGTATCCCCGCTTTGTGAGTACCTGTGGCGGGTAACTGGTTTGGATTGAGGTGTCCTTGGTGTGAGCTCCTTGGGGTGGAGCCTTGGAAGGGTGGTGCCGTGGCAGCACGGTAAAGATTAGCCCGTACAGGGGAGATATCGCTGTTCGGCCAATACCTAAGGACTTGAGGGCTAGTAACCGGATCATTGGACGCCTTACTTTCCACTCGCTCTCCAATGGGAGGGGAGACGGTCTAACCATCTGGTAGGACGAATGCCATTACTGTTGGAAGTAAGCGGAATGTGTCGGGAGGTACGGGCCGAGAGTGCTCACACCCTCCTTAACCAACATAGCGACCCCTTTGGCCTGGTACTATGTCTCACAGTCTCGGCGGCCAGGGCCGAGTGGCGGGATGGTATTCGTTCTAGGCTTATGGCGATCGGTATCGCCTAGATGATGATCGGCATCGATGATGGCTATCTTGTGGATTAGTGAAACCTCTGCGAGTGTATGGTTGATCGATCGATACATATGCCGACTTGTCGGCTATGGACCAAGTCCGTGTGATGCTTATTTGGACTAGGAGAGGAGTCTTCTATCTTTCTGGATGAGTGCGTGTGGTTGGGATGATTTCCGGCTGTGAACCTCGGGAGGTTGTGGGCCGCTGAGGCATGACGAGAGGGAGTCGTTCATGTCGACCACGTGTGGCGTGGAAGGGGTGTATGGTGTGAGGTGTGTGGTATGGATGGGATGGAGGTTGGATTTGGGAATGGATAAAATTTGACCAACTATATATATTAAACTTGGTTGCTATATGCATAGGAAACCCCGGCTTTATAGGTTCCCTTGTTATACCCTGTATTTACTTTTATCTGCATCCAATTCCACAAATAAGCATAGGGTGGGAATGTGGCCAGTACAATTCGTACTGATACTTTGGATAAACAGGTAATGAGGACGAGTACGACTATGATGATGATAGCTATGAGGATTAGTGGGTGTCGTTCCTACGCTCAAGTGTTCGGAGATCGTGTTGATGCTTCCGCTTCTACCTTCAGCTGTTCCGGATGTTTACTTTTCAGTTGATTCCGCCAATGTGGCGATGTAATAAATTATTGTAAACCCGTACTATTTTATATTCCTGAGACGATGTATGGAATGATATCAGCTGAACTATTGTAATATGATGGATTTTATCTGTCGTGTTACCCTCGAATCTGTGAAATTCCCATCGCGGAATTTGAGGATATTTCAACTCGCTCCATAAGCTCGTCGTATATCCCGGCTCAGTCGACTCAACCCTCACCCTCCACGCACCCAAGTCACACTCGCAGAACCACCAGAATCTCACCAAGTCCACCAAGGCTGGCATCCCAAGCCAAAACCATTCCCGGGGGTTCACCACCCGCATCACATCACAGATCCAATGCGAAGTGGAGTAATAAGTATGGTGATATAAAGTGCAAGCAAGCAGAAAGGTGGCAATAATAATATAAGTGCGAGCGCAAAGCTGGGTAACATGGTGAAGGGTTTTCAATCAAGGGATATAAATGGCTCAGGCAATAGCATGCATCATATACTAGCAAAGGAATAAATATAAAGCGCTAGCAATTCTATAAATAATGCAATGTCTAATAGGATTCTCTAAAAGAAGGTGCTGCCATGACACCTGCGATGTCGAGGTAGTAGTGGTACAAATCCAACCGTAGTCGTACAAGTCCTCCTTCGTCGGATGTAGTCGATCAGCGGGGCTCCTCCTCCTAAATCGACTCTATAATCGAGACATAATAGTCGCGTTAGCGACCCCTATAGAATCCACAAAGAACCAAATGAATAACAAAAAGATCCAAATGCACTCAAACATAGGCTCATGAGATGGAGCACGATTTTAGATGAATTTCGATATAAAGATCATCATTTTTGGAGCTCGCATGAATTAGTTATGAATTTCCGAAGTTTATACAATATTCTGAAAAGAAAAGGGAGGATTATTCTGGGGCCGACACGTGTCATGCTCCGGTTGTGCCATGTGTCAATGCGCTGGGGTCACGTGAACGGTGGGGTCGGGCGCGTGGCGGTGGGACCGGGGTGACGTCACCGATGACGTCATCGTTGACCCGTCAACCCAAATGGGCCGAGAACGGGCCGAGATGGGCTTCTAATGGGCCGACTGGGCTGGACAGGGCCGGGCCGGGCCCAACACGTGGCGCACTACGGTGTTGCCACGTCACCTATCTGGATCCGGATCGGGCTTGGGTCATGGCGTCAGCAGGTAGGCCTGGTCCACGGTGGACTGCTATGGACGGTCCATAGACCACATCTTGGTCCGCAATGCACCGGGTCCACCCAACCCCACCTTCTCACGGTTCTCGTAGGCTGGGTCTACGGCGCTGGTTTCAACAGGGCATCCGGCCCACGGCGGTGGCGCACGGTGGACTAGCTTGCGTGGGTCCATCTGTCGGTCTCGTGGTCACCATGGACCGAGTCCATCTTCCCTGCCTCCATTCCATCCTCATCTTCTTCTTTCCCCTGCTCCAGAGCACGCGGCTGGCATGCCGGCGGCGGCAAGGTCATGCGCGCAGCGGCGATGCGGTGGTTCCCGGTCCGAAGTAACGAGAGCATCGGCTCCAAGGTGATACGGCGGCTTCGGCAAGGGTATCACGGCGTCCGTCGAGCTCTCCACAAGGCTAGTCACGACGGCGGCGGCGCTACCGTGGTGGCGCACGGCGGCAACATAACCACGGTCTCGGTTTCTCCAAATTGGCGCCCGAACTAGTCAATTGGGTTCACTAGGAGGTCCACAATCTCTTCGGCGGCTACCAACAGCTGCGGCGGCGTCCGCGCGAGACATGGGCTCCCGACGGAGCTCCGGTGGGTCGGTGGCGCACGCGGTCAGGGCAAAGGACTCCGTCTCGGTCCCATCTTTTCCATGGTTGTGTCCGAGGGCTCACGGCGATGCTCTTCGGCTCTCCAGCACGAAGCTAGGCGGCTGGAGCAGCGTGCTAGGGCTGCGGCACGGCGGCGCTCCGGCATAAACACAGCACCGGCAAGGTCGCTGCTGGAGGTCTTCTAGGGCTCATCATCTAGCCCCAGGGTGCGCACGGGGTGCAGCAGGTCAAGGCGAGTCCAGATCTACGGATAACAGAGTACACGGCGTATCGGTGTGGCCATGGTGGGGCCTCGCCGCGACGGGCATGTTCGCGGCGACGGCATGGTGGCGCTCTGGCGGAGCTCGGCGCTGGCATGGTCGCGGGTTGGAGGGTTTCCTCGGTCATCTTCCATAGGTAGGGCGCGCATGGCGTTCACGGCGTCGAGGCGTGTCCGATTCTCCGGTCGACGGCGTCCGAGAGACCATTAACCGAGCGAGCAAGGCGGCTCGCCGCGCGCAGACATGGCCTCGGCGGCGTCATGGCGGTCTCGCTCCGCCGCGCGCTCGACGCCGGGGAGTCCAGTGGCTAGGGCGAGTCATGTGCGTGTGCGGCGTGCGTGTCCGGAGCCGGCATCGGCTTGGCCTACGCGCCGGTGGCGGCGCCATGGCCGAGGAAGCCGGTCGAGGAGAAAGGAAGAGCAGCGGCGTTCATGGCGGTGCTCACCTTCCCGTGTAGGCGAGCAAGAACACGGTGTGGTGTAGTTGTAGGCGAGCTCGCGGTACTCCTATCTCCGGCGTGGCCTCTTCTTCTTCTCCGGTGAACCCTTCTCCTCCAACTCCGGCGGCGGCTCCGGTTCTTCTTGAAGTCCGGCGGGCTCTTGGCGGCGGCGTCCTGCACCTTCTTCTTTCCCCAGCTCCTTCTTCTCCTTTACTCCTCTTTCTTGCTCTCGGTGTGTGGCCGGTGGGTGGTCAAGGAGCGGCGGCGGCGCGAGGGAATTTGGCTAGGGTTCTGGGGCTTCCGGCGCCGGGCTCTTATAGGCGAGCGGTGGACATGGGCGCACGGCGGACGGTCCATGATCACGGAGCGCGATCACGCGGCTGCTAGGCGCTCCAGGTGTCGCTGTCGGGCTTCGGTGGGCTCCAGTCATCAGCAACGGGCGATAATTTGCCTTCGCGGCCAAGGGAGCGAGGAGGCACGAGCGCGGCAGCGGCATGTGCGTCGCGCGCACGATGGGAAAAAGGCTCGCGGCCGTGGGTGTATTGTGGCTGTGTTGTCGGGGTCTTGTCGGTCCAGGTGGCAGGTCCCTCGGGCGTCGATGCGGAGGAAGCAGGGATCGGACGGGGGAGAGGATCGGCGTGGCGCTCACGCTTCTCTGCCGCGCGGTCAAAAGCAGGGATGACGATAGGGGGACCGGTGGGGAGCTTATGACAGCCCGGCCCCACGCGTAAGCGACTGCGGCTGGATGCTTTGGCTTGTAGTGGGGAAGGTGGGACGCAGAGCTGGGCTGGGCCGCGGTGTGGGCTGGTTCGGCCATCAGCAGAACAAGAAGGAGAAGTGGAGTCGCGGCCCAGGCCGGTTGGCTTGCTGTTGGGCCGATAGGGCTGATCGGGCCGAAGGAATGGAAGAGGTGAGAAGGAGAAACAGCGGGTTGGGCTCTTGAGTTGCAGGCCGAAATGCCTTAGGCTTTTCCTTTTCTATTTCTTTTCCTTTTCTTTTTCTGTTTTGGCTTTTGGATAGGTATAATTGTGTATATCTATGCTTCACATTATTTATACAACATTGCAAGGTGGTCATATTGGTCATAGGCTATTTGGGATATTATTCCCATAACAATATCACATATTGCATATTTATTTATCACATAAATAAATACGGTGTGTTGTTGATTTATTAATCAATACAAAAGAAGCAATAAAATCCAACTCAATCACATGTTAATAATTTAATACGAATGTTTGAATGTAAAACTCAAACATAAGTAAAGGATAAATTGTAAAGTGCACATGCATCTAATTGGTTCATTAGGCAAGTAAACATGGTTTCAACTACATGACACTCAACCACACATAGGTTTTTAAAAAAAAAAATTGTAGTTGGGATTTTTGTTTTTGGTGAATTTTCCGGGTTGTTACACCCAGGCTGCACCTATGGTTTCGTTCTCTTTTTGTTGGAAGTTGAGCACCTCCTATCATAGAGAAGCGACACGAGAAATAGGGTAGAATGTGAAGCAGAAATGCTTACGCAATTCTTCCCAATCTCCGTTTACTTTCCCTATGTTTTGGGTGTACCATTGCTTCGCCTTTTCATGGAGAGAAAAGGGAAACAATTTCCACCGCAATGTATCTTGTGACATGCCCGTAATGGTCAGGCATGCACAGAGTTGGGATTCTGCAACGATTACAGAACAAGTCCGCAAGCGCACGGAAATACCGTTGTAGCATTTCACCCGGAAGTATTCAGGGTATCGTTATTTATAATTTCCCAAAGGAAGGCATGGTATAAAAGAGTCTAATTTGGACATGGACAAGATAACATGATTGCATAATAGACCAATGCTCATAACAGGGGTAACAAAGGTTTTGTAAGGATAATTGACACACACTCGAGCCAGACTCAAGGATAAAGATAAGAGAAAGAACAAAGAAGAACCTAGACTCTGGAGCAGGCATTCCTACATAGCTATGTTAAGACAGCAGATAATCATACAAGCACATTTGTTAAATAGGGTTAGAGGTTCTAAGTTAAAATAGACTGGTCACTGTTGATCTACTTCAGGCACCGGATAACAGTTGGTCTGCCAAGCGTTGCCGGCCTACGGCTCTACGTCGAACCCGAACGTGGGGATTACAAGGGACGGACAGGGCTGTCACCACCTGCCGCCTACCACCTCAACCGTGGGGCACGAGGCAAACGAAGGTAGTATCTAGCCTAGACACCACGTCTATGCTATAACTACTACTCTAGCGTGAATTCAAGGCTTACCCGTCTCCGGGGTCCTTCTACTAGAGTATCCGCCACGAGGACGGACGACGAACCCGCAAACCAACATTGACCAAGACTAAGTTAAGAAAGAACTCATCACTTCAACTTAGCTCTAGATCTAAACATGCATGTATGATGGGTTAAGCATAAAGTTCTATAAGACAATAATGTAACATAGGAACTATATGCTAGTTCATATGTAAACAATATATGTCATAAGAACTTTGCTCTAAATCAAGAACATAGCTATATTGATAGAACGAGAACAAGAACATAGAAGGATTCTCTAAAGTATTCATACCAAGCTTCTCCTTCTAGAGATCCTTGCCTCTCTCTTACAAAGCTCTTGCCAAACTCCTACTACTACATCCTAAAACTACTAAAGATAGTACAAGTATGGAGGGAGAGAGGCTCTTGTGTGGTGTGTGAAGGTGGGGGGCCTCTCCTCTTCATTTATAGGGCGCTGGAGGCGGTTCAGGGGCATTGAGGTAAAATAACCAGCGGGACCACCTTCTCCACATGGAAAGAGGACGAACCGCCTTTGGCTGGGCCCGCGCCGCCTCAGGACAGGCGCGCGCCTTGGGCGCGTGCGTGCCCATTGTGGGCCCGGTGGGCCTCTGCTTTTGCCACCAGTGCGTGGGCCTTTCAGCTGGCTTCGAATCGGCTGGTCATTTGCCCAAATCGGAGTCCGGATGCATCCGTGGCGCCCAATTTACTGAGACATGGTCATGTAGCCCAAGATAGAATTGGTCTAGACTTTGGCCCTTCACCTTATGGGTTCATCTTGGATACTTGCACCCATGTTTGGATCTCCGGCACTCTGGTAAGAAGCACCTGCGGGGACGCACCTCCCTGGATGGAAGGAATGAACCGCCTTTGGCCGGGCCCACGTGGCGGCCAGATGGGCGCGCGCGCGCCCCCGGCACGCCCGCGCCTGGTTGGCGCGGCCCCCTGACCGCCTTTGGCCAGTGGGCCTGGGCCGCCTCCTGGGTCGCACCTGTGATGGTGCTTTTGGCCCATGTCGACCCGAAGTGGGCTGCCTTGTTCTCTAGCTCCATTTACGCTTTTCGAAAAGCGCCTTTTAACTCTGGAATTTCCTGCACTTGGTGTACTTTCTGTAAGATAATATTTTCTCCAAGTACAAGTGGAACTAAGTCAACAATAAAGATATATGTGCAACAAAATATTTATTTCTCCCAAAATAATCTATAATTGGCGGGTAAAAATCGAAGTTAAGGACCGCCAACAAGATCCCCCAAGCTTACCCCTTGCTCGTCCCGAGCAAGGCTTTGCTGTTGGGTTGTTGATCTGTAGTTGCTGCAATGCCGATTATATCTCAAGTGTACAAAATTTAAAAGAGAGCTTTCTGCTGCAATTTGAATAAATTGACAATTGTATCTACTCTATGATTCCTGAATAAAGTGGGGCTTCTAATTTTTTCAGGTCTTGGGCGATTGCAAGATAGAACAGTTTCAAAGACCGTTGCTTTTTATTCGTCCCAAGATCAACTTTCAGTCCGGAGGTTTTGTTAGATTTTGTAAAATAAACCAAGTTTCTCAAATGACCCACTCAATCGCTCAAAGTGTATGGTAACCTCACCGAAGGCTTTTGATGTTTGCCTTTGTGTCCTACCTCTAGTATTTTTGAGTGGAGTTCTGGGTAGGCATACAAGGAATGGCTTACTTACCGCTTGTGGATAGCCGAGTCAAAGTCCAAACCATGTTAAGATAAAGGCCATACACTAGGTTGAGATGTGCAAGTGTGTGGGATGGATGAAGAATGATTCCTAATTTTTGTGGTATTTTTGGGTCTCCATTCATCATGGCAACCTCTCTTTTATTTGGGGGAAGAAGAGATGAAGGAAATATGGGCTATTAAAGAGTAACTAAAAACTATTTTTCTTTCTTTTCTTTTCTCTTCTCTTTTTTTGAATGGGGATCTAAGATTTTCTCGTTATCTAAAAAAGGAATGCCCCTTGGCATAGCTGCTCTTTTTTTTCTCTCTCTTTTTTTTTCTTCTTGTTTTTTTTTCTTTTTTCCCTTTTTTTGAACGGGGATCTAGGATTTCCCGTTTGTCTACAAGATTGAAATATCTAAAACTTATGTCTTCCTCTCTTTTTTTTTTCTTTCTCTCTCTTTTTTTTCAACCAAAAACATAGCCCATAACTTATTGCTTGGAAAAGGATGAGGTGGAGAGAGATGTCATGATGGAGTGCATGGAGAATTTTTGGCAATCTAAAAAAAAGGGTGCGCGATCCTCAGGGTAAGGGTCGACACTTTTTTTAATGGTGTGCAATTCTCAGTGTAAGAATTGGCATTCTGGGCGAAAAGGGGTGCATGTTGTGCGCAACTCTCAGTGTGAGAGTCGGCAATTATTTGGTGGGTGCAAGTGAATCTCAACCATATGTGTAAGACCCAAATCTAGGTTAGGTTCAAACCGTGACAAGGCCCAACAATTGGTAAGAAGCATACGACAACAAGGGTTTTGTAAACTTGTAGAAGAGCATGTCGTATTTGGCCTTGGTAGGTATTTCGCGATCATTGAGGAACTATTGTTTTTTTTTTTGAAATTTTTTGAAACAAAACTCCGGACGTCAGGTTTTCTCAAAGAGACAAAGTCATTGCTGTGGTCTATGTCACTATATCATATCGCGCAATAACCTAGACTAGAGCAATTGTATGCAACCCATTAAATCAAGTTTCTAGAGCATGATAATGTAAAGCCGATAAACCCAAATATTAGAGAAAACTCCATTTTAAATCAAGTACAAGAGAGACATAAAATATAGCAACTATTCATCATATCAACATGGGTAGAACTAAACATTTCATGGCACATATATAGAGTGAATTTTTTTTTTTTGATTTTCAATGCAAGATAAGAAATTTGAATTTAAACATGCTAAAAAGAAAATAAGATTGCGGGAATTTAAATATGCAATGCAGGTACCTTATGTGGGGGTCCTCCCCCAAGCTAGCTCTTTACTTACCATTAGCCTGAAATGCCTCTAGCTGGTGCATGCTATGGCCTGATTCTCGGTTCATGGCCTCCTTTGAGCATGCTAGGAAAATCCCCTCCCCCAAGCTTGTCTTGTGGTGACATCGAGATAACAGGACAACATACTTGAGGTTTAAAAGGTTTATTATATTATTACTATTATTATTTTTTTGGTTCACCAAACAAATGCTCATTTCTGTTGTCATCTCCAAGACTGCCCCATGAAATTGATAAATCCCTGCAGGGGTTAGTCCATATGATCCATAAAAATCTATACTGGTAACTTTGGTTCAAAGATCAAACTAGACACCATGTCTAATGTGATCTAGGTAGACATGTTAATCTAAGCATAAAGCTTAAATTAAAGAGCCTATGGAAGCATGATTGTACATCTAATCAAACTAAGCACCATGCTTAATTCAAAAGATGCATAACCAATACTTCCAAACCAAAACTATACAACATAGAAATTGAAGGCATGACAAGATATATAAGACTCATCCAACAAAGGTGAAGACATTGCAAGGTGAACAAGATAAGCAAAGTTTTTTTTTTGATAATCCGGGGTACCTCCCGGCAGTGCTTGCTTTATGGTCATAAGCTTGACCACCAAAAACTTGGACGAAGTTCATAGCCAGAAGCTATGATTGGCTTCCATCGACATGGCTAAACAACTTGTCCCAAAAGGAGATATTTTTTTTGGCTTGGTATAATTATTCAAAGATCACATGCAGCAGTTTCGAAACGGTGACCAAACATGTCGTTCAATCAAAGTAGGCAATTTAACCTAAGCTCCATGCTTAAATTAAAATGCCCATGAGATATGACGATGCATCAATCATACTTCAAACCAAAACTTGCTTCATGCAAAACTTTTGAAAACAAACCAAGGTTTTAATAAATATTATATTTTTTTTGAAAATAATTTTATAAAATAAAATTACTTATATAATTTTTTTCTAAAACAAAATATTATAAGGTAACAAAACAAATAGATTTTATAAGATAGTTTTATAAAATATTTTTTTGATAAAGAATTTTTTTTCTATTATGAGCGATGGCTACAACACAAGCAAGCTATCATGAACATGTCCTAATAAATTCTTTTAACCAACGCCTTCCCCGGCAACGGCGCTAGAAATGCTTGTTGACATTTCTTAGTGCAATTACTAGAAACAGATAAAGTCTATCCCCGGCAAAGGCGCCAGAAATGCTTGTTGACATTTCTTAGCGCAGTTACTAGAAACAGACATAAAGTCTATCCCGGCAACGGCGCCAGAGATGCTTGTTGGCGTTTCTTAGCGTCATCACTAGAATTAGCAACAACGCCAAGAAACACCGGTTGGTATTCTGCAACGATTACAGAACAAGTCCGCAAGCGCACAGAAATACCGTTGTAGCATTTCACCGGAAGTATTCAGGGTATCGTTTTTTATAATTTCCCAAAGGAAGGCATGGTATAATAGACCAATGCTCATAATAGGGGTAACAAAGGTTTTGTAAGGATAATTGACACACACTCGAGCCAGACTCAAGGATAAAGATAAGAGAAAGAACAAAGAAGAACCTAGACTCTGGAGCAGGCATTCCTACATAGCTATATTAAGACAGCGGATAATCATACAAGCACATTTGTTAAATAGGATTAGAGGTTCTAAGTTAAAATAGACTGGTCGCTGTTGATCTACTTCGGGCACCGGATAACACTTGGTCTGCCAAGCGTTGCCGGCCTACGGCTCTACGTCGAACCCGAACGTGGGGGATTACAAGGGACGGACAGGGCTGTCACCACCTGCCGCCTACCACCTCAACCGTGGGGCACGAGGCAAACGAAGGTAGTATCTAGCCTAGACACCACGTCTATGCTATAACTATTACTCTAGCGTGAATTCAAGGCTTACCCGTCTCCGGGGTCCTTCTACTAGAGTATCCGCCACGAGGACGGACGACGAACCCGCAAACCAACATTGACCAAGACTAAGTTAAGAAAGAACTCATCACCTCAACTTAGCTCTAGATCTAAACATGCATGTATGATGGGTTAAGCATAAAGTTCTATAAGACAATAATGTAACATAGGAACTATATGCTAGTTCATATGTAAACAATATATGTCATAAGAACTTTGCTCTAAATCAAGAACATAGCTATATTGATAGAACAAGAACAAGAACATAGAAGGATTCTCTAAAGTATTCATACCAAGCTTCTCCTTCTAGAGATCCTTGCCTCTCTCTTACAAAGCTCTTGCCAAACTCCTACTACTACATCCTAAAACTACTAAAGATAGTACAAGTATGGAGGGAGAGAGGCTCTTGTGTGGTGTGTGAAGGTGGGGGGCCTCTCCTCTTCATTTATAGGGCGCTGGAGGCGGTTCAGGGGCATTGAGGTAAAATAACCAGCGGGGCCGCCTTCTCCACATGGAAAGAGGACGAACCGCCTTTGGCTGGGCCCGCGCCGCCTCAGGACAGGCGCGCGCACGCCCATTGTGGGCCCGCTGGGCCTCTGCTTTTGCCACCAGTGCGTGGGCCTTTCAGCTGGCTTCGAATCGGCTGGTCATTTGCCCAAATCGGAGTCCGGATGCATCCGTAGCGCCCAATTTACTGAGACATGGTCATGTAGCCCAAGATAGAATTGGTCTAGACTTTGGCCCTTCACCTTATGGGTTCATCTTGGATACTTGCACCCATGTTTGGATCTCCGGCACTCTGGTAAGAAGCACCTGCGGGGACGCGCCTCCCTGGATGGAAGGAATGAACCGCCTTTGGCCGGGCCCACGTGGCGGCCAGATGGGCGCGCGCGCCCCAGGCGCGCCCGCGCCTGGTTGGCGCCGCCCCCTGACCGCCTTTGGCCAGTGGGCATGGGCCGCCTCCTGGGTCGCGCCTGTGATGGTGCTTTTGGCCCATGTCGACCCGAAGTGGGCTGCCTTGTTCTCTAGCTCCATTTACGCTTTCCGAAAAGCGCCTTTTTACTCTGGAATTTCCTGCACTTGGTGTACTTTTTGCAAGATAATATTTTCTCCAAGTACAAATGGAACTAAGTCAACAATAAAGATATATGTGCAACAAAATATTTATTTCTCCCAAAATGATCTATAATTGGCGAGTAAAAATCGAAGTTAAGGACCGCCAACAGGGCGCTCCCCAAAAACTTGATTTCCCGCCTACCCGAGCAGGTACGCTTGACGGGAGAAGTTCCGGAGGCCTGCTACCAGAGAACTCTGTGCGCGCAGAGGCTCTGGTCGGAGATGCACGGAGCAGCTCGAGCTCAGGAAGAAAGGTGGCGGCTGGAGAGGGAGAAGCACGGGAATGGGATACAACCCTAGCGTGCGGACAGGGGCCTTTATATAGGCGCGCCCCTGCCTGCTTCCCGTTACCCCTTGTCCGGGGGGATGAACCTGGACGGGGTGGTTGGGAGTTGGGAGTTGGCTGGCGGCGGCTAGGGTTTCCCGTTAGCCGTTCAGGCGGCTGGCTCCCTGGCGGCGGCTAGGGTTTGCCTTGGGCCGAGGCCCAGTGGCAAAAATTTAGCCAAGCCCGCCGGCCCCGCCGCCGCCGCCGCCGCGCGCTCGGCTCGGCTCGGCGGCGCGCGCGTGTGGCTCCTAGGTTCTCCTTCTCAACTTGTCTATGAGAGCATCCCAATACTCACTATTTAAGTTGATTACCCTCTTAGTGATTAATCCATTTGATACTAATCACTTTAGCACCTAACACTAATTTTGGGCCTTTAAGGTTTATTGAATTATTAGATTAAGTAAATGGGCTTGGCCCAATAATTCTAACAATCTTTACTATACCCGTCTTTCTCAGTTCGAACATGCATGTATGATGTACCCCGATGCCCTTCAGTCCAACATTTGACTTTGCACATGTTTATTCATGTTTATACTGATTGCCACACCAAAACTAAGCTAATTGCGCTTAATTTTTAGACGCATTTCCGTCCATGGAGCTAGCGATTCCAAGGTTTAGGGACCTTGTCGCTGTCGCCTCATTGGGTAGCTAGCTATTCCCTTGGGTCGATCGCCTTGCATAGTTATAGTTGCATTGCAAACAAACAGAGTACGTGATCGAGCACCGGCCAACTGCAAAGTCATGCGCATGCTCAGCTCAGTGGCTCCCTCGGGCGCGAAGTCGCGAAGACCTCACTCGCATGCATGCACTTGATGGCCTGGCATCCAGTCAAAATGCAGACCTGGACTGGACCATCGAAAGTCGATATCGCGGGCGCGGAATCACATTACGCGCGCGGAACAAAAAAAAAAAGCGCGACACTACCTGCACCGCGTGGGCCCGCCTGACACGTACGTAGTACGGATGAAGTGTGCCTGCCGTGCCAACGTAACTGCCCCGCAAGCCAAAGCGCAAAGGTGCAAACTGCAAACCGCACCCCTCCTGCAGGCGCCTAGCGCAGAAACGGGCGCCGGTCGTCGATCGATGACTTGCGGCCTTGCCTGTCGTCGTCGATCGTCGATCGTCGTCGTCTCTGCTACGCCCTAGTCTCTGCACAGGGAGATACTCGCAAGAGTACTCGAGCGCGGGCCGGCCGTGGTGAAAAGACGTGTGCATGGCATGCAAGCCTCAACGACGCATGTCTTTTTGGTCGTCTTGTTTCACGCGCTCATATATGCGCATGCCTGTTGCCCTGCCTACCTGGCTATTCTTGGACCCTGGTCCATCCAAAGAGTAGAGGGAGATCCACGGCGTGTAGCTATAGCTCGACTCTCCTCCGCTACTGCCAACCTTACGCCAACTCCAAACCGATTGAGATGTTGTACATCAAACTACTTGGTTTAAGTCCTCTTCAACTCTGAATTTAGGCGTCGTTTTCTCCTTTTGATGATTATTAATTAATAAAAACAGATTGATTCCTTCTAGATTGGCCTCATTTTCTTACAAGGCTCCCATATCTGTATCACATATCATATATTCTCTCTTACATGCTCCAACCAATATCATATATTTATTTGTCCCCGCATATTTATTCCACTCACATATATTTTATTAACAATATTTTAAACTTCTCCAGAGACAAAAAGAAATCCCTTCTGTTTTCTCATAAGCAAACCATCTCAATTGTACATGTATGAGTGATAAAAGTACACATTATGTTTCGACGATCATGATACTAACAAATTATTTAAACTATATTAATATCCACGACATATAATTTATGCAAAATAACTATTATTTTAGATTAGAAAAATTTATACCTTTTATCTGAAATATTTGACATATCTAAATTGATAGTATGATATGAGCACACTATGTTTATAGTTACAAAGTTCTAATAAATATGGAGTATATAATATGTTGATAAGAAAATTTGATATCATGAGAAATTGGGGAGGCTAGTGCATAACAAAGGTAGCTATAACCTTCATTGTCTTTGAGATTGATTTTAAATAAATAATGATTATAAGGTTTAAGACACCGCTACTCCGCCTATATCTCGCTTCAAGCTCTACCACCGATCTTGACAGATGTGGCGTAGGTTTCAAGGGCCATATATACATTGTGTACTTAGAGTGTAGTTTATAACTTAAAATTCTTATTTTTAGGAAAAACACAAAAGAAAAATAACTAAAAAAAGAGTTTCTATTCAACTTGAGGATAGAAAACTTGTAACAACTAATAAGATTAAAGTTTAGACCATATAATGTCATGGGATGCAACAAGAACCACCATAACTTAAGCTAAGGTTTCAACTAAATGCATAATGAAATACACAGATGTTCAGTGCAAAGGACTATACATAAGTCAATAATTGATACGTTCAACACACTAGATGAAAATTACATAGTATATATATATGCCCATTGTGTTAAAAATACACAAGAAGTATAAATAAACTAATATAAGTATTTTTTTTATTGATTGTAGGTATTAACCATCAATATCTAATGGTTATCATGTCTTCTAAGTATTCCCACACGGGTTGATAGATTACTAGCTAATGATAGTAATATATCAAGAGATTTTTTACAATACTTGTGGGGAATTTCGACGGCTCACAGCGACCGATCCGACGGCCAGAAAGGCCAAAGGCGATGAGAGGCGATGGGAGGGAGGCGATTGCTGTGTCTATGACCGGTGGGCCATATGCGCTAAATCGCTTCCCATCGCCTCCAAAACTGAGGGGGGAGGCGATGCCAAATAAAGAATGACTAATTGCGTTTTTGTAGTTCTTTTTTCTAATCAAGGGTATTGAGGTAAGTTTATAAATACAATCTATCTTGTTGGTTTTTAATTTGTGGCTAAAATTGGCGAAGAACTCTAATTTCTCTTTTTAATTCGTGTCGAAAATTTGTAACTAGTCTTTCTCCCTCATACTAGCTCCAAATGTGATGGTTCTTTTTTCTAAAGTTTTCTAAAATCACGATCTTCCAAGTTGTTATGTTTTTGTTCTTATTATTGTGGTCATTTTTTCATGTAAACATTTCAAAAATTCGAATTTAAAAATGATACCTTCAAACAACATTTAGGAACATAAAATGATTTCTGCCAAAGAACTCATGCACATAAAAGTTGTTGAACTCCTCAGGATATATAATTCTTATTTTGGCCATTTTTTGACACAACAAAGTGAAAGTAACATTATTCATAAACTTTACATATCTCCCTTATAGTTTATGGATCCCTATGGAACCATGTGAGAGATTTGTAAAATTTATGAACGATACTATCGCTTCGTTGGATGAACCAATGACTAAAATAATAGTTTTAGATATTGGAAAGTTATGAAACTTTGTAGTTGGCAACTTTTTGATTTAAAATAACCTGTCATGAAAAACTATATTTGAATTTTCTAAAATTTAATATTCAATTTTTTCAAATGACATCGGATAGAAAATCAACCAAAATAAGAGTTTTAGATCTTGAAAAGTTATGAAACTTTTTAGTTGACAACTTTTTTATTTCAAATCATCTTGTCAAGGTAAAAAGCATGTTTGAATTTCATAAATTTGAAATTCAAATTTTGCAAACGATCACGGATGGAGAAACTACCAAAACAAAAGTTGTAGATCTCGAAAAGTTATAAAACTTTGTAGCTTATAAGTTTTTCATTTTAATTTGTTTAGGGCCCCAACCAATCAAATTACACTTGATTTATAGCAATACGTGGGGAACCAAAATGGAAAACTTGACAAAAATGACTTAAGTGGTGCAGTGAAAGAGTAGGTAATATTTGAGGCATAGGTCATGGGATCAAACCCCACTAGCCAGTCTCCCTAATTTTAGAAGGTTGTCTTTGCTTTTTTTTTCATCTTGATTTTTTAGATTTTCTAGAAACAGTATCACTATTGGTTTTTTAAGAACCGGCATAGATGTCATGGGCACATAAGGAATATTAAAAGTTTCCATCGGCAAAGAACTCAATCTGAGGAAAGCAGTCATAGATAACGCAAGGGTTGTACACCAGCAAGTCATGACTTATGACAGTTTTACATAGTAACGGTGTGTTCTCACGGCATTATCGCCTATATGTACTTTGCTACTTTGCCGACAGAAGGCCTACAACTCCAAAAGGCTAAGCATATGTGCCCTTTTCAAGCACAAAAATGGTCGCTGTTTATTGAGTATGCCGATGTGTATACGCAGCACGGCGGCGCCTAGTTGCCTTTGAGGTGGCAATCTGACCGAGTTCCTCGCTCTGGCTTGGCAGCACTCATTCTCTGACTGGGTTATAATGCGTCAGCCAGACACCAGTGTATACCTGAAGAAATAACAGAGAAACAGAGAATTGTCAGCTGAAGAAATGGTATGGCGAATTGTCAGCTGAAGAAATGGTATGGCAGTAGGCAAAAATCTGGCCTCAGGCCACTTGTACCACAAATTTTCTTACAACAAGCAATGTTCATGAAACAGCCAAACTGAAACTAAACTTGCCACCTTAAGTACTGCCTTAAGAACGATACAAGGGGAACAAGGTAAATAAATGGCTCCAGTCTATTTAGTTAATCCCCAGTAGTATCTGATAGATGTATCATATTTTCAGCAGCAAGGGGAACACGATCTTTATGTTCAGAAACAGGGTTTCAGTAGCAGCCATGGTCACAATTAGCAAATAAAAAGGTGTAAGAGCTATTAGCTGCTAACAAAGAGAGAAGATAATGCAAACTGAAAATTGAAAAATGACAGCAAAGCTAGAGAAAATCATAGTTAATTGTAATGTAATGGACTAATGGTAATGTAAAGTTCAGAAAAGTGTAAGCGAATGTTATCTGTCATTATCATAAAAAAAATGCCCATGGTGTAAAAAAACCAAAGTAGTAATTAAACTTACACCACAAAGAACATTTGATCTCAGATTGCAAAGGAGGGTCTGTTATCAATAGATAAAAATACCAAAATTGTGAAATTCTTTTTAATAAATCTGATTATAATTGTACTGCAGGAGCAACCTCTTCAGTTAGCCCATAGATTGAGTTTGTATTCTATAGGAGTGCGACAACTTTTGTCCTAACTACCGCTTGCAGGCACATTGTGAACAAAATTTTCAACATATATGCTCCAGGTAAACTTCTTATCATCATTAGGTAAACTTCTTGTCATCATTAGGATATTTGTTGGCCCTCTTTTTTGATGGCATAAGTTTATAGAGGTTGAACTGTCAGGGAGTTATTTTTCTTGTTCTACTTGTACTACTTTGCAATCCATTACAGAGTGGTCGGGCGCACCATTGTTTACTCTTATTATAGGAAAATCAGTATCTGTTGTGTAGCGAGTCACTCTTCATTGATCAATCATAGGTTAACAAATCATCGATTCTATCTTTGGGAACACATGACAACGCTGAAGGCAAGAACCAATAATAAAAAAAATGTTCTTACTATTTTACTAATATCTCGCTTCAGAGAGCTGCATAATATATATGACGTGCTTATTTTTGAAGAACCTACCCATCGACTCTCATTAAAATATTTTGTCGAAACCAAGACACCTAATAAACGCATTCATGGAGGCATGGACCCAGTATCTTACTCAAATGTAACCTAATTTTTTTACACATAAATCTGCAAGACATAATCTGGTTGAATGAGCACAAATGTCCCAACTGTTCCAATCGTTCGCAGCACTGCAATATAGAAGTGAAGGTTGGTTCCATGGGTGATCGCTACCGATTGGATGAGTGACTTACCATGGGATGTACTTGATGGTGAAGCCATTATCCTCGAAGCGGGTCTTCACGAGGGGGTCTGGAACCCTCTTCCCGAGCTCCTTGAGCACCTCTCGGCGAGCGGCTTGCTGATGCCCTCGGTGGGGGCGGCGACGACCTCGCTGCCGGCGAAGTCGTTCTCATCCTCCGATGGAAGCTCCGATGGCAACCTGCAAAGCAAAGCAGACGTTAGGACAGACCATCGGTAGTTATGAAAAAATATATATAAAGCATTCCTAGAACATGCATCTACATTACTAACTTTTTTGTGTGATCACATCTAAATTATTCACCTATGAAAATATAAAATAACCTAATAAATTTGCATATACGTGTGAAATTACGAACAAAAGATATCCAATACCTAAATACTACTTTACGCGCGTGCACGCGCACGCTATCTAGAATGCACACTTCTGTTACCGTTCGATCTCTCCGTGCATCTAAATTCTACGTGCGGATAAGCCCACAAGGAAGCTGACATGGCCAGTCAAATCCATCAGCTAGGCGCCATCCTGGACGCATGGAGCGCGTGGAGCTGCCGATCGGCTGGCGAATGGAGCCGTTCCGCACAATTCTTTTTTTTTTTAGTAATTAGGTTGGTCCTCTTTCCTAAAACAAAGTGCGCACTCCGATAATTGTTTTCCTGCACGTGCATGCTATAGCAAAGTTCCACAAAGTAACATATAAATTTGCTGTTTAATTATCCAACCCAGACGTTATCAGAGATAATAAAAAGGTATAAATTAATCACATCTCTCGTTATGAAAAAATAAAATACAAATTTCTTTTCAGGCATCGTGGCGAAAGAAGTTTGTTTGAGCGTAAATTATGCAAGATCAAGTAAGAAGTTCGGCAGAGATTGGTTGACTCTTGGGGCTGGTTTCGAGAAGGTCCGGCATGGTCCGCTCCATGGGAAAGCACAAGAAAGTCTTCAGAGCAAAAGGTCGTCGATGGCTTGAAAACCCGGTCCATTGCACGTGCTAATGGCACCTAATCTCTCGCTGGCTAATCTTGTTCAAAAACAAAATCAGTAGGTCTCCGTCGCTAGTTTGTGTGACATTGTGTGTTCCCAACCTGGCAATCTTCCACGCACGGAGATCAGATCAGACAATGACGCTCATGATGGAAACATTTGTTGATGTGTTTAGTTAATTGGAGCGTTGTGGTACGACTTGCCGTAAGTCTCCATAACGCTCTTTTTACGGTAAAGTTACCTCACACACCGACAAGATGTCAAGCAAAGTAATGCTGTGTATATTAGTACAGTATACTAGTGCTGCCCATGAAGGAACGATGCACAGTCACAGATGCCGTGTCAACCAGTAGTTAATCACAGCACAACAACATGACTGTGAAACTCGATAGAAACCTGCTATGCCACGTGATCCTGTCCGTGCTTTAAGTTCAATGCTAAGTATACTCCCTAATTAATTAATCAGGTGATTGGAAGAATGAAGGCTTCAAAAGTTGGAGAACAAAAGCAAAAAAGCCAAAGCACCAGGCATCCAGTTCCCCGGCCAGCACAACGGGAACTTCCCCATTTCAGCCTGCAATGCAACAGCTTAAAATGTTCCAAAGCATGCCGATGTGTATATATTTTATACAACATGCCGGCGTCCATATGGAGGAGGGAAGGGGTGAAAAGGGACACGAAAAGAAGTCGGGGGAAGTGAAGAAAAAAGGAAAACAAATGACCATATGTGGTCTGAAATCATATACTCTATCCATTCAAAATTGTAAGTCGTTTTAACTTTGTCCAAGTCATATTTCTCTAAAAAAATTTAACCAACTTTATAGAAAATGAACAAGCATCTACAATATCAAACAAGATTAATGAGATAAGTCATGAAAAATATGCATTCATTTAATATTGTAAATGTTAATATTTTATAAATTTGGTCAAAGATATCCAAGTTTGACTTAACTAGGGTTTACTTCTCTGATTTGAAACTTTGTGGCTTTTGGCTTAAAAGTTGACTTATTTGCTTTTGGATTCAAGCTGTTTTTTTTTTCTATTGTCTTTCATAATAAATTTTTAGCTTTTCAGCACCCTAAAAGCCAGAAAAGCTCCTCAAAATGTGTTTATTCAACTTTTAGTTTATTTCCTCAGAAGCTAGCTTTCTAGTTTTTCAAAACCAGCCCAATAGTTAGGTTGTTTGTTTCATCATTTAGCTCTCAGATGGTAGAAGTTAGCAAAAAGCTTAAACAAAGAGGGCCTTGAGTCAAAATTAAAATGAGTCACACTTTTAAATGGATAAAGTATGCCCTCCATCCTGAATAAAACAGTTCCTAAAGTCCGTATCAGTCAAACTTTTGAAGTTTAACTAACTTTATAAAAAGAGTAACAACATCTATAACAAAAAATGAGTACCTTATGAAAATATATTCTTTGATAAATCTAATAATTAAATCTTAATGTTTTTTCTAGAATTTTTGTCAAAGTTTAAATTTTTTTTACTTAAAACAGTTCTAGAAATCTATTTATTTAGGACAAAGGGAGTATATATGTCAAAGGAAAGGAAAATTACAACTGCTCAACACAACCCTTATTTAGACCTCTGTAATTAATGGCATACACCCTCCTGCCAGATCCAAGGATTGTAAAACAAATTATGAGGAGCTGAGAAAGGCCACGTGTGCCTCTAATTATAACACAATCCCATCTATTTAATTGGCACTTGATTAGAGAAATTAAAGCACTAATTGATGAGTTTGATGCCATGAAATAGGAACTCAGACAGGGTAGAGAGAGTGGAGATTATGCAGGAAAATAATGTTAGGCTAGTCTCAATGGAGGTTTTATCAGAGTGTCATGCACATTGAATATGCTTATGTGGCGCCGTATTAATGAAGAGAGAGATGATAAAGTTTCATGGGAGCAAAGAGAGTTTCATGGGGATGAAACTCTTCTACACTGTTTTCAAAATATTAATGTATTGAAAACAGAGCCATGAAACTCCCACTGAGACTGGCCTTAGAGGATCACACGTGAGTGCTAATGGAATTTTTAACTTTTTTCATTGGTTTCAATGTGAGGCCCAATACTGATATGAATGATGAGTCAGAAAACTGAGTGCCACATAGAACCTCGAGTGAACAACCTTACAGTTAGCCAGATGAATAGATGATCAGCAAACTATAGTTCAAAAACCAAATGAACAAGTTGAAGTAACTGCAGTTGCATATGACTCTTTGCATGCGTACGTACGCAAAGTAGGTCAACGGAACTACAGTGGAGAGCATCCGGATGTAGGCCTTGTTTAGATGGTGAAATTTCTAGCCTGAAACGTACTGTAGCATTTCGTTTGTATTTGACAAATATTATCCAATCATGGCCTAACTAGACTCAAAAGATTCGTCTCGTGATTTACATCTAATCTGTGTAATTAGTTATTTATTTTACCAACGTTTAATACTCCATGCATACGACACAACATTTGATGATTAGATTCTCGTTTGCGGCCTTCACAGTGTCGGCCGGCCCTACGCTCTGACTAGTTCCCGATGGACTGATGTGCACTGAAACTGCTGCCGCAGCGTGACGCCCGGCTCTTCATCAATTCAATACTGGCAGCTCAGCTCTCAGCTTTGCCGATGCCAAACCCCAGTTCCCAAACGTGCCAAACCCCATTTCCCAAACGTGGCAGGCAATGCAACAAAGAGGTTGGCATTCCAAGTCGGATTCTGGGACACGAGCTGCAGCGACAGGACACGTTGGATTCATTGTTGACCTCTTGGGTCTTGGCCCACGTCACAAACATATTCATCTGTTCCTTTTATTTATATGATTTTGTTCAGAAATTGTCTATTATAGAATTTTAATCGTGGTGGCTTCTCCGAAATAGAACTCCAATCGTTTCATCCTCCCAAATAGGACTCCAATCGTTTTCCATAAGCTATTATAGGATTTAGCTCCATTTAACCATGTTTTAATTCCTAAATACATGTATTTGGCCTTGACATGCCCCTGGCTCTTCAAAACGTGATCTGCTGTTGTTGCCCGTTGGTTGGCTTGGGAGGCTGGCCGCTGCCTGTCCTGGATGGCCGTGGCCTGGCCTGGCTGGCGGCTTGGCATCGTGTTCCCACCGATCGATCAGGCGCGTCGGACGAGAGCGACGCGCCCGCGAACGAACGCATTCGTCGGTGCTACACGTTTCCAAGCACGCATTCCAGATCTCGTCTCCTCGTTGTGCACTCTGCTCGTTGATGATATACTGCTACAAACAATGGATAAAACCATGAATTTTAGTGCGGCGTCGAGTACGTGGTACAGGCGTCGATCGATCGATTGGGTACAATCATTCTAGGCAAGGGGCAATACTGTCTTATTTGAAAATACATGTATTTAGATTTACCATATTTTGACTAAAAGGTCTTGGAATCATATAATAGCTTATGGAAAACGATTGGAGTCTTATTTGGGAGGATGAAATGATTAGAGTCCTATTTCGGAGAAGCCACCACAATTAGAATTCTATAATAGCCAATTTCTCGATTTTGTTGGCTAATCTCTTCAGTTACGATAATGTTAGGGACCAACGAAAATGTTTTTATCTTGCGGTCTCTATGTCTCTGAGGATGAAAATATCGTCAATTGTAGTGTGTGTGTGGGTGGGTGTGGGGGGGGGGGGGGTGGGGGGTTTGGTATGATTTTCTTTTCTCGATTCTCGCGGTAGATTGTCCATAGAATCAATTTTGAAATGATTCCAATTTGTCTTGATTATTATTAATATTAATACAATCAAGATGAACTGAAAATACAAAATAGGAGGTGCCTTATTTTACACTTTTGGATTGGTGCGGGTGAACAGCCGCGAAGAAAAGATTGGTCACATCGATCACATGCACTGCGGTGGTACTTGTTGTCACGTACGTACTCCTTCCTAGTTCCTACTCGCTCGTGCCAAACTCTTGGACCAGCACAGCAGCACATACCACTGACATGCAAGGTCCACAGCTCATACGCTCACGGTGACGGTCACGGCTGACCCGACCGCCAGCCCGCCACGCCATTATCACTAGCACTCAGCTCCATTCAGTCAGCTGCCCTGCCTCTGCCTCTGCCTCTGCCTCTGCCTGCGCCCATTCACAGCCTCGAAGCCCTCACACCTGCACGCGCCCACGCCCTCGCCTTGTCTCCCTCTCCCCTCCCACCGGCACCAAGCACCACGCGCCGGCCCGTCCCTGTCCCAGCTCACACGCGCAGCACAACAGGGAGCGCGCCGCGCCGCGCCGGCCGGGCGATGGCCTCCGCCCGCCTCGTGGCGCTCGCCGCCTTCCTCCCGCTCCTCCTCGTCGCCCTGGGCCCGGGCCAGGGGGCGCGCGCGGCGGACGACGGCGAGGTGCGCGCGCTGCTGGCGCTGGGCGCCGCGCTGGACCCGACGGGCCGCCTGCTCCCGTCGTGGGCGCCCGGCCGCGACCCCTGCGGCGCGCCCGGCGGGTTCGAGGGCGTCGCGTGCGACGCCCGCGGCGCCGTCGCCAACGTCTCGCTGCAGGGGAAGGGGCTCGCCGGCACGCTGTCGCCGGCCGTCGCGGGGCTCCGCTCCCTCACGGGGCTCTACCTCCACTACAACGCGCTCCGCGGCGGCGTCCCGAGGGAGCTGGCCGCGCTCGACGCGCTCACCGACCTCTACCTCGACGTCAACAACCTCTCCGGGACCATCCCGCCGGAGATCGGCGCCATGGCGTCGCTGCAAGGTACAGAGTACTACTCTCTCGGATAGTTCAGATGCACGCGCGCGCGCCGAGATTCCTCGGAACCTTCAGCGCCGGCCACCACCCTGCTCGTGCCGCACGTTCGCTGACTCGCAGCGGCGTGCATGTGGCCGCGCCGCGCCGTGGACTCTGCCTGTGTTTTTAATTCGTTTCAGGTCGACTTGTTGCTTGGCGTTGGCGTTTCTCCACTACCAAGTCCAAAACTACAATGCGGCTTTACCTAATTATTAGTAGTACCGTTGAATTTTTGGAAGATGTCATGTTGCCGTCCCAAGTCGCAACAAGCAGCTCCTGTTGCTCAGATTGCAACGTTTCTTGGCCCATTGCCAACATCTCCTTTCAGATTGATTTACTCCCATTTTTGCTACCCCTCTACTCATACGGCCATACCAAATCAGTACTACCCCCAATCAGACGGTTCTTTGTTAATGCTGCTGATGTGTGTATCCATGGTTGGTAGTGACTCCAACCCAGATGTGTGTACTGGTCCTTGCATTTCCTGCCTGATTCTGAATGAATAATGCTGCTGATGTTGATGTGTCCACCATGGCCGTGCGTGCAGTGGTGCAGCTCTGCTACAACCAGCTCACCGGGAGCATCCCCACGCAGCTGGGCAACCTCACCAGGCTCACCGTGCTGGCGCTGCAGTCCAACCACCTCAACGGCGCCATCCCGGCCAGCCTCGGCGACCTGCCGCTGCTCGCGCGCCTGGACCTCAGCTTCAACGCCCTCTTCGGCTCCATCCCCGTCAGGCTCGCGCGCCTGCCCAGCCTCGTCGCGCTCGACGTCAGGAACAACTCGCTCACCGGCAGCGTACCCGCCGGTAATGCCTCCATCCATCCATCCATTAGTCCGGCCGGCATACATCGATTCTTGAAACAGTAATGCTGATTGGTTTGCTTCTTGCTTCGTCCCAAGAATTGGCCGCCAAGCTGCAGGCCGGCTTCCAGTACGGGAACAACAGCGACCTGTGCGGCGCCGGGCTGCCCGCGCTCCGCCCGTGCACCCCGGCGGACCTCATCGACCCCGACAGGCCCCAGCCCTTCAGCGCAGGCATCGCGTCGCAGGTCGCGCCCTCCGGCGGCGGCGATGGCAGCAACGGGCGCGCGCCGTCTACCAGGGCGCTTGCGGCAGTCGTTGTCGCCGCCGTGGCCCTCCTCACGGCCACGGGGGTCGGCCTGTTCGCGTTCTCGTGGCGGCGGTGGCGCCGGCAGAGGGTCGCGGGGGGCTCGCCGTCGACGGTCTCCGGCGGCCGGTGCTGCAGCGAGGCTGCCGCGCCATCGGCGGCGAAGGCATCTTCGCCATCGGCTCGCAAGAGCGCGTCGTCGGCGCTGGCGAGCCTCGAGTACTCCAACGCCTGGGACCCGCTGGCTGAGGCCGACGCGCGCGGCGGGCTGGGCTTCCTCTCGCAGGACGTGCTGGCGCAGAGCCTGCGGATCAGCACGGAGGAGGTGGAGTCCGCCACGCGCTACTTCTCGGAGCTCAACCTCCTCGGGACGAGGCGCGGCAAGAAGGCCGGCGGCCTCGCGGCCACGTACAGGGGCACGCTCCGCGACGGCACCTCCGTGGCCGTGAAGCGGCTCGGCAAGACGTGCTGCCGGCAGGAGGAGGCCGACTTCCTGAGGGGGCTGAGGCTGCTCGCCGAGCTCCGGCACGACAATGTGGTGGCGCTGAGGGGGTTCTGCTGCTCCAGGGCGCGCGGGGAGTGCTTCCTCGTCTACGACTTCGTGCCCAACGGCAGCCTGTCGCAGTTCCTCGACGTCGATGCTGACGCCGACAACGCCGGCGGTGGCAGCGGCCGTGTCCTCGAGTGGTCCATGAGGATCTCCATCATCAAGGGCATCGCCAAAGGTAGGTACCTCGAGTGGAACACCACACCCTGTCACTCTCTTGCTATCACTATACTGATCCCCCACTAGTGGTTTGCTGATGCCCACATCTTTCCTGAATTCACACGCACTGTTCATACTTGTTTTTGGAAGCAATGTTCATACTTGTTCACATACTACTAGTAATAGTTGTCTTCTTGATTATTACTAGTTGATTTTGCCTGAAAACACATGGTATGCATGCAACATTTGGCACCGACTCTACAAATTTGCCAAGTTTGTGTGTGTCATGCATGGACACATTGATTCACTTCAATCACTGGATGGACAGTACATCGATTCATCGGCGCTGCGCTAGTCGCTCACATGGTGTGCAGAAACCTGTGACTGTGAGCAGGCCAGGGACGCAGCAATAGTCACATTCTGATCTGAACTTTGTCTGCACTGAAAAGCTCTGCATGCCATGTCTGAAAACCTTTTGTGATACTTTTATCAGAGTAACCGTTTCCATCAGTGTGAGATATCGGTAATTTTTAGCACTTGCAGTCGTCTGAATTGTGCACCTTTTTCGTGTTCCAGGAATTGAGTATCTGCACAGCACAAGGACGAACAAGCCGGCTCTCGTCCACCAGAACATCTCAGCGGACAAGGTCCTGCTGGACTACACGTACAGGCCCCTCATCTCCGGGTGCGGCCTGCACAAGCTCCTCGTGGACGACCTCGTCTTCTCGACGCTCAAGGCCAGCGCCGCCATGGGGTACCTCGCGCCGGAGTACACCACCGTGGGCCGCTTCTCAGAGAAGAGCGACGTCTACGCCTTTGGGGTCATCGTGCTTCAGGTGCTCACTGGCAAGAGGAAGGTGACGACGACGACTCAGCTGCCAGACAACGTCGATGAGCTCGTCGACGGTAACCTGCAGGGGAATTACTCGGCAGCCGAGGCCGCCAAGCTGGCAAAGATTGGCTTGGCTTGCACCAGCGAGAACCCGGACCAGAGGCCGACGATGGCAGAGCTGCTCCAAGAACTGGGCACCATCTAATGGAGGTGCAGCCAACAACCAGCTCATCCACTGTAACTGTTTCATGCAAGAGTCACATGCCTGACAGTGTGCCATGGGCCTGTTGTAACCTAGCTAGCTACCTGTCTAGGATCACCAGTCAGTAATCACTGATCTTAGAAAGCATCTGAGCTAGGTTCTACTAATTAGCTGGTAATCACTGATCTTAGGAAGCACATGCCTAGGATCATAAGATCTTGTATGCTAATGATGTGTCGTTACCACCGCTCTGAAAAGTGTGCATTGTTTGGATGCCGACTATGATGTGCTCTAGCCTCTACATGGTAGTACAGTAGGTGAATGTGAATGGATGCAGCCATTTCCTGGAACACTTTTTTTGTGGAGACCTTCTTGTGACTCCCAGCAAGTGTACTGCAACCCTGTGTGCCAATATGGCTGGATCCTCCTGGGGTGAAATGGCTGGCACAATCCCAGGGAAGAAGGCGCCAAGAGTCCTGGAAGGCATGTGAGCACAACCCTGTGCGCTTTCAGATTGTTGTGTTGTGTTGTCTTGTTTGTTGTCCGTGTTGGGCTTGTGATCACGCACGGGCAGCAGTCAGGCGATGAAATCTCACAGACCGTGAAAGCACGGTGGTCCTGGGCTTTTTTTGCTAGAGGCTCGGAGGCTGGACAAAATAGACTCTACCAAGCAATATAAAAATTATTGCATATACGGAGTAGCACTGAAGAACAAGAACGCAGCTGATCCGATCCAAAAGAACGACGATCCAAAAGAACGACAGCCAAGGTGAGCCTGCATTGCTACGTGACTCTGCTTATTTTGTAGGATAGTGGATTTTGGAATTGTGTATTTGGAGCTAGTAAGGTTCATATATCAGCCGCAGGTCTACAAATCCAGGACATGTGGCACTACCGCACTAGCAGTGCAATGCTGTACAACTATAGAACCTAGGCAATGTACTGTACGGCTGTACTTATAGATTCAGGTAATGTAGCAATTAAAAAGCATCAAACAAATAATTCCATTGTTTGTTGAGATTTCTTAAAATGCTTGAGGAAATATTCAACGGCTCACATCAACCGATCCGACACCTAGAAAGGGTGGAGAAAATGAGAGGAAATTCTCGAGAGAAAACGAGAGGAAATTCTGATGTGTATGATCGGTGGGCCATATGAGTCAAATTTTCTCCCATGTGTGCCAAATTTCTTCCCATTTCCTTTAAAACTCAAATAATTATGACTCAAAACAAAGGGGTGCTAATTCCATTTCTGTATTTCTTTTTTCTAATCAAGGTTAGTATGATAATTTGATATTTCGTCGCAGGACCTCACGGAGTCCTCGGATCAGATGCAAACTGGACGTCGCCGTGCAGGACAACTCGGTTGCATTGTAGATGAAGCAAGTCAAGCTACTGAGCGTGGTTTGTGTTCGCAAGCAAGGCAAATAAGTTGATGCAAGCAAAATTTGCATGCACACGCTAGCAGCCTTCTGTCTCACTTGTTCCAACTATACTAGTATAGTATACACAATGCAATGCTAGGGTCATACGTATATGTATATATACTACGATATTAGGTTGATGCAAGCAAAAAAAAGCTAATTGGTCCGAGGAGCTGTGTAGAGTGTACAGCCAACTCAACAATTAGAGAACAAATTTTTTGCTATCCCATCTTTCATGCACATTCGATTCTCTATATTATGTGCTAGTATTACGTTGCATCTCGCTCGGGCCTCACAAAAATCCTGGGTCCGACACTGGTGTGACTAAAGGTGCATGGTGTACCCAGTCATCGGATACATAACACACATGGTTCACCACTCTTGAGATTGGGTCACTTTGTATTATGTTAGGCGTATTAGTGCACTCGGAGTTCACTTTCATTCATGTTAGGCCTATTAGTTGACTCACATTAGGAACAAGACTAAGGTTGCGTTGCTATTGTTGCTCTCGAGACATGGGACCGATGTGACGGTAAGGCCACATCGAGAAGGTGTGACTATACTCGGAGTGCACGTCGAAGTAGTGGTTTCACTATACTCGGAGTGCACGTCGAAGTAGTGGTTTCACTTCCATTCATGTTGTCGTGCTAGAACTACAAGGTCACTCAGACAAGACATGAGACTGATCCGATGAATTTTTATCACGTTAGATTCTTAGAAAAAAAAGTGAAAAAAGAGAATAAAAGTGGAAAAAGAGAAAAAAAAATGTTCCCACCAAGGATCAAACCAGTGACCTCAGTCTCCACAAGTATGTGAACTACCATCACGGAATATCATCTAGTTTTGTTAGGTGCATGAATAAAACTTATATAAATAGTAAAGATAGAGTAGACGACCTCTTGATGGGCTGGCCCAACTAAACCAACCATCCGCGGCCCGGTCGTTTGGGATGCACGCGGGGAAACCGGATCGTGATTTTGAAGGCACGATCTCAGGCGCCGTAATTATAGGATCCTCTATTGTTTTCCTTGCGACGGTTTTGTGCGGCGAGACAGAGGCGACGGTGGCTGGGCGGCTGGCGCTGCCCATCCTGGACGCTGCGGGGACGGGGACGGGGCGAGCGGGTGCTGTGAGTAGGGAGAGTACGAAAAGACCAAAATACCCTTGACGCCTAGAATTAGAGCAGCCTTAGACTTTTATGGAGGAAACATGAGGAAATGAGAGAAAATTTCAAGCATAGTAAAAAGACTCTGTTTGTTAAGTTGGCTGACTTGATGTTTCATCATTTCGGTAATCACAAGTGTAGTATCTCTTCCATGTTTTACTAGGATGGATAAGACCTAATGTTCAATTATTTAGTGTCAGATATCCCTCGTTGTTTTTTTATTTTTTTTGGGGTGAAGAATGGCCTTTACTGAATTTTATACCAGTAAATAATATGAGGTGAAGTCGCTAGACAAGCATTGGTTATGTGAAAGAGGAAGGATGTGGTGTTTGACATGATTGAATCAACGGCTATTTGGGGTATCTCAAAAAACTAAGAATTAGAATTATCCTTTTGTTTTTGTAATTGAATTTGACTTTTTTTTTTAAAAAAAAAGCTATATTCTCAATTGATTACTTTAGGAGATACAATAGCACCAGGATCACTCTCATCAGCCTCTACACTCGGTAAAAGAAGAGATACATGACAACATTTATCATGTGGTAGCAAGCCACAACGCACAATGTAATCTTTACTCCGTCCACCATGGCAACACTTGGGATTCCAATAAAGGCTCTCCAAAGTCCATCTCTTCAAGAAGAACATGTGACACACAATAAAGGCTCTCCATCCACCATGGCACAGACACCGTCGTTGCCGTAACCCAACAAGTAAAGACTAAACAATAGGTTTGGCAAGCTCATTGCTAGTTACAACCAACCAAGGTCAAACCTAGGGATTAGAGCAACTCCAACATTACCCTAAACTTCACTTGGCAAATCTCTAGTTTTGCCAAGTCTAAAACCCATTTGCCAAGTGAAAAAAAGAAGCTTCTCCAACAGTAAGCTATTTGGACTTGGCAAATTCGGAATATCCTGTGATTCCTGGAAAATCAGAGGGGTTTTGCGCATAATGCGCAACCTTATCCTCTTCACCACCGCACCTCCGCCCAACGCCGGCCGTCCCTCCGCCCGACGCCGGTCGCCCAGCTCCGCCCGACGTCGGCCGCCCGCTCTGCCCGGCCGCCGCGTCGCCAGCTCCGCCGACGCCGGCATGGGCTTGGCTCCCGGCCGCCCTTTCCCGCCGACGCGCCGGCCGCCCGCTCCCGGCCGCCCCTCCGCCGATGCCGGCCGCCCCGCTCCGGCCGCCCCTCCGCCCGTCCGGCCGCCCCTCCGCCGACGCCGGCCCGCCGCTCCGCCGACGCCGGTGCGCCCCATACGCTTGGCCTTGGACCTCGACGAGGAGGCAGCCGAACGAAGCCGACGGCGCCTCGCGCGAGGTGGGACCGGGAGCTTTTGCCAACTGCTCGGACGTGCGCAAAGATGCGCCGTTTTCCTCCCTTTTTGCCAACGTTGCTACTTTGCCAAGTGGTTTTAGGGTAGTGTTGGAGGAGCTTTTTTCTGGTTTTGCCAAAAAATATGATTTGCCAAGTGCTTTTAGGGTAGTGTTGGAGTTGCTCTTAGTCTCTAGAATGGAAGAACTAGTAACCACTATTACCACTAAAACAGAGATTCCCATTGCTACCTCCACCCTGATTCCAAGTCAGTTTCACCATACCACTCAATCTTGGCCAACTTACTCTACAATAGACAAATGATCATGTGTTCCACCACAAGATGACAGAGCCACAAGCTAGACAATTGGCACATATCTGTGTTTGCATGATCCATCTAAAAATGGGATCTGTTACCCGAGAGTTCTAGTGAATCTGTGAATTGATGCTAAAATGATGTGAGTCTAAGAGATTGTATGAAAGATACAAGTAAGAGATGAATACATCATTGTGAGGAGTAATCATACTGGCGACTACCATCGACACCTACATTGATTACTTGCAAGGATCAACTTGCATGAGGGCCACGGTTGGAGACAAGTGAGGTGAATCTAAGCATAGGGAACCAAAGACCCATCTAGTTTGGCAGGGAGGTAAAGCACCATGGTAGCCTAGCACTTCCATGCTACTTGTGGGAACCACCACCCCTACCTCAATGCACCCCACTATTGTAGCCACCATGCCCTGTGCATGGGCACTATGTGTATAAGACTGTGGCTACCATGTCGTCTAAGCCAGAACCAACGAGGTGGCAAGATGTCATGAGGAAGAGGCAAGATCTGGTGGGGAGGAGGAGGAGGATCAATTATGTAAACATAGGTTGGATCTAGTCAACTCTGGTGAACTGACGTCACCACATTGACCATGGGAGGACAAAATGCCACATTGCCATCTTCACTACTCGCCGAGTAAGAAATTTCATAGCTTCAAGTTAACGTTGTTGAGATTGAAGAATTAAAGAATAATTGATGCTTCCCAACATACGACTCTCGCTAGCTAGCTTGGCGGCTTGGCGCCTTGGCGCCTAAACATTGTGTCATTGCTTTATCACTTATGTGTTGATGTGTACCCTTGAATCCTTGATACCAAGTTGTTCACTTGTCTTTGAAACGGACCCGCGATTTCCGCAAAGGAAAATTCATAGGAAAATAACAATATAAGTGGTAGTCTTATGAAATCATGTCATCACTTTCATTATTCAGTTGATACCAGAGTCCTAGTCCACAACAACATATATCGCCCTGACTTTCAGCCTGTCTTCTCAAGCTTCGATTGGACCACATTTCTTCTCAACTTTCTTTGTACATTACCAATATGTTCACTAATGAAAGGTTTAGAAGCATGAGAAGTCTTTCCTGGATTTTCCATTAAGCTTGTCGAAACAAAGAGCCATCTTTGACATGAAGTTGTTTACAAGCTTTTCAAACTGGCGCTAGTGCTTCCAATAGCAACCACAAGTGTTGAAAGAGTATTCTATTTTATGAACTATGTGAAGAAAAGATTGGAAAATAGTGTTGAAGGAGTTCTTTCTACAAGTGAAGGACAAAATCTATCATCAACCGCATGAAGAATCACAAAGTTAAAATAACATTATAGCATTTTGTAAGTTTTCAATATGTTTCATGCATATCATCTAAATATTTTGTTATTTGACTATTTTATGACTTTAGTTATTGGTAGCATACTACTCTGAACTATATTTTGAACCTTTTTATGTGAAAATACCCAAGATTAATATCCTCGCTCTGCCAGTGTGTATATCAAAAGCTATGTTTAGAAAAGCCAAAATGTCTTATGATTTAGAATTAAGAGAGCGCTTCTCTCTACTTCCTCTGTCTTAAAATATTTAGCGTTTTAGATTTGGACATGAGAATTTAGGGTGAGTGAAAACGTGGAAAACAAGAATAAGAAAGATACAGATAAAGTTGTATCGAGAAAAAAATGTGTATTGAAAAGTAAGAATATTAAGCATTTTAAGAATCCTATAAGGGCCTGTTTAGATGTCCGAAATTGAATTCGTAGTATAAACTATAGTCATGTAAGAAGAATCCCATAATCCATTAAATAAAGTCTACATTATTTAAGTTGGGGAGAAGAAGAAATCCACAAAATTTATTTTCCATCTTCCACCCTATGAATTTGTGAACTTTGGAAAGTCATGGAATCTTAATTTTTTCTTCCACAACTATTATTTATACTGTAAATTCAATTTCAGAAATTCTGGAAATCTAAATGGCTCCAAGATCATTTATTTTCGAAGGATGAAATTTGAGTACTTGTCTCCCTCAGGGCCTTTTTTTAGCCGTTACAAAAGTCAACGAGTGAAAAAGTAAACAAGAAGAGAGGAAATGAACGAATTGCCTCTGAATCCTTAACGGGTCAAAGGAACAGACGACGACCCGACCCGGCGGACCTCGTCCCCTTCCTCGTGCACTGCAAGTCTGCAACGACCATCTCTGGCTTCCTATTCTGCTTCCCTCCCTCCCTCCCCCCGCTCGCGCGCGGAGTGAGCAGGCAACCATAGGGAGGAGCAGGCGCCGACCGTTGCACCGAGGATACCTCCCCGGAGGCCGGTGATCTCCGGTTCCGGCGGCGGAGATGGGAGCGTCGTCGCGGATCTTCGAGTACTTCGTGGTGTGCGGGCTGGGCCCGGAGATCCGGTCCCTGGACGGCGTCAAGGGCTTCCATGGCGTCGAGGAGATGTACATGTCGGCCTTCCTCGACCAGTTCCCGCCGTCCAGCCACGCTCTGTACCCTCCGCCGCCGCCGCAGCTCCCCACCGTGAGTCCGCAGATCCTGCCCCCCCTCGCCCCGTTAAATTTGATCGAGCGTTGATCTGCTTGGGTGATTTCCGGTAGAGTAGAATGGACCGAATTGGCGATCACCCAAACACGTGCATTCAGCGTCGGCATTTGGTTAGGGGTGGCTTGTTTGTTCATTTCGATAAAAAGAACACTGATTGTAAGGAGTGAATCATGCCGCTCGTATGCAGCGGGCTTATTGCTAGTATCGTGTGTTTATGTGGCTGCCTCACTAGCATAGTGGTGGAGCCAGGAAATTATGAAAGGTGGCAGGTGATGAAATTGTCTAGCCTGCTGCAGAACATGCTTCCTCTGCACCTGCTTGCTGAACTCGCTAGCCTGCTGCTCCTCTGTGCCTGCCTGTTGGCCCTCCTGGAGGGCTTGTTCTGCACTGCCGATGCGTGCTCCCTCGATCATTGATTGGTTGTGAATCTGCTTTAAATGATAAATGATATCTAATCTCTCTTTAAATTGAGAAACTGCTCTTTTTTCCCCTCTGGATATGTGAATCTGATCCTGTGTACTAACATTGACTGGTCGTGAATGCAGTGTGTTTTGCCGGCAGGAGTAAGAATATATTCTTCAGGGCTGGACACAGATGATGTCTCAACTTATCCACGTAGTTATCCTATAGTTT
This sequence comes from Themeda triandra, assembly GCA_018135685.1. Lineage (NCBI taxonomy): Eukaryota > Viridiplantae > Streptophyta > Magnoliopsida > Poales > Poaceae > Themeda > Themeda triandra. Next base: position 172,703 of record JAENPR010000967.1, read on the forward strand.
TAACAGGTACATGTCATAGCCATTCAGATTTATAGGTCTGGTCGGAAAATAATATTTTCAATAAACTGTGTAGTATGCTGTCCAAGTCTTATGGTCAAAGTTGCTATTGCTCGCTGTATACATGTCACCCTTTTAACTATTTTGTCATCATTTCTTGTAGAGGGAGATGGCTCAAAAATTTATGTCAGTTGTATTGCATTTCGGGATCCTATTTGTGAAGATATAATTGAAGCTTACCAAATTCCGGCGAACTCCTTTGCTGATAAATGCATCTGTCTTGTGTCCCATTCTCCTAGTTTCCAAGTCCTTCGTGATGCCCTCGAGGAGATATTTGTTCTTTGTTTTTCTCCTGCAGGGTGTAGGTAAATTTAGTATTCATGTACTTTGTCTGTGCCTGTTTCAAGTTTCAACTACCTCAGAATCTAATTTTGTGTTATTGGATTTCAGCAAGCCTTTGTGGGACATAATATCTCACATGGTGTCACATGTGACGTTACCCACACCAGGAAAGAATCGTGTCTTATTTGCCATTGAGAACTGTCTTCTTTCTGCGGAGGCTCCTCCAAAAGAATGGCTTCCCCACGCTGATGTATGTTTCTGTTTCGATTTGTTCTTATGGTATTCAGCCTTGTTTCCAGTATAACTCCCATGTTAAATTGAATACATTCGTTTTATTCACATCAGACTGGTTATATCAAGCCTTTCTGTACCTGCAGATATCGTTCCAGCCATTGGTGCAGTGTCTGGATGTTGATAAGCTGATACTGCTCTTTACTGCTGTCCTGCTTGAAAGAAGGATATTGCTTCGATCAAATAAGTATTTGATTGTTTTGTCCCCACTTCCCACTTAGCAACTTTGATCATTTTGTTCCCTCCTATCAGTTCATCCTTATCTAGCCTACTCCAATTTACTTGGGACTAAAGTGCCTTGCTATATCTCACCCTTATCTCTACATGTCGTAGCCACATAAGTGAAGGAACTGTTTCATTGCATGTGTTACCTAGACATGAAGAGTTCTTGACACATTCACCACCATTAATGATGAAAATATTATGTGTTTGATAGACTTCTCTTTGATTGATAATGCAGGTATACTCTATTGACTCTAGTTTCAGAAGCCATTTGCCATTTAATATACCCAATTAGGTGGCAGGTAGGTCTCACTGAAATATGTGGTTTCATAAACTTTCATTGGACTTGAAAAGTTCCTTGTAAAACAATTGCTGTGATTGCGGAATTCATTCATGTCTGTATCCATAATTCATGCTGGTATTATGTTCCTTTCATGGAGTGAATTCATATAGCTTATTCTGTTTGCTGCAGCATGTCTATATTCCAATAATATTCTCTAGTGGGGTTGATTACATTGATGCCCCGACACCCTACATGATGGGACTTCATTCTGGTGTTGACACATCTGCTGTGACAATGGATGGTGTAAGTTGTAAAATTAAGACAAGGTTTTCCATTTGCTAAACTTTTGGTCTTGCTCTTTTTCTCTTGTAGTCATATATCAGTTCTCATTTATTTGGTATGAGATGGGATAAAGGTAGTTTTGGTTGCCTTGATATTCACAGCTGATGTTTGAATGAGACATCTTCATTCTATTTAATTTGCACCTAAAAGTTGGAGGTGTGTGCAACACGTGTTAAGAATCTTCCAAAGTGATAACACTTGCTTGAACCTCCAATACATTTGTTTTTTTTGAAGAATTTTGAAGTACAAATATACTAATATTTAGAGCCTGAGGGCACTAGGTTTTCTTCCAGATGTGTTAATATTTCCATTATGATAATATGACTACTTCTAATCAAGGATAATTTTGTATCTACTCAAAGTAGCTTTAATAGTTTAATTAGTTAAGTACCTATTCAAAGTACTCTTAAGAGAAGTTTTGTTTTGGTTATTTGCATGCATGCTTCAATTTTTTTTCTCTTTTCTTGCTTGTATTAGCTGTTTTCTAACCATAGTTTAATTGTATTTTCCTTTTTTGGTTTGGCAACCAATACATTCTCGATTATATCAAATTAATGCATTTTACCATTGTTATGATAAGGACTGCAGGTTGTGGTTGTAGATCTTGAATACAACCGGATAACAACGACAGAAGAAATTCCTCCAATACCAGAAACTGAACATAGCTTCCTTCGTGGTGAGATATTAAAATTACTACAACCCAATGTCATGGGAATTGATTTCATGAAAATCAATCTTGCCAACATGGGCGACCGTTCTTTAAGGGCTGACACAAAATCATGGAGTCAGGAACATGATTTCCAACTTAGGTAATTCTGTTCTCCTTTCCTATGCTTCCATGCTCTGCTTAATACCACTTTAGATATGAATAGAGATGAGTAAGTTGCTAGTACATTTAGTTCCTGCACCATCATATGCACATGTGCTAAGATATTTGGATTATTTTCGCCATTTTCTGTGTCACATGATACCAGAATCAGTGGGTATATACACTATTTTGTCATAAGCAATGCAGAAACTACTGGACACTGGAAAGAATAATATGTTCATCCCAATATCATCAGTGGGACCTTAGAATTTGTTGTGATGTTACTCACATACTCCCAATGCTTCACAATATTTGTCCATTCTCCTGGGAATCATTATTTTTAAATCTTAGAGTTCAGTTTTTGTTTTACTTCCACTTCCTGCCGCTTGATGCTGTGAAACAAGTTAAATTGTTTCAGCATAACATTCAGTAGGAGCATTTTTTATTAGTTGATATTCTGTTTTTATGCAGGCTGATATTTTTGAGATTCTTTGCACAGATCCTGAGTGGTTACCGTAACTTCATTGTAAGCCATCATGTCTAATAGCTTCTGAAGCAGCTATTTGTATTGTTCGTAGTGGTAACTTAGGATTACCTTGTTCCCCTTGTCAGGATACTACTTTAACGACTGGTTTCAATTCTCAAGCTTTTCTTAAAAAGCGTTCTCGAGCAACTAATCAGCCTGTCGAGTCCATGTCAATGGTATGCTTCCAACTTGTGCTTACTGCTTACTCATTTTTATTTTCTTTTTCATGCTGTCATAATTGTTATTGTACAATTCAGATGTCTGAGGAAAGAATTTTATGGTGAACTGGGAAAGTTCGTTTTGTTTCCTCAACTGTTGTTGTAATTTTCTTTATATGGTATTTTGTTTGTTTGTTTTTTATGTGACGGGGGGATTTTTTTTTGAATTACTATCTTATAGGTTTCAAGAAGAGAATTAGCTGCATGTTTCTAAAGCGCAACTAGCTTAGTTATTATAAACTACATTATACAATCTTTAGATTCTATGTTCATTGGTCAGTAATACCAAAGAGGGGTGGTTTAGAGGACAAAAGTATATGAGGATGAGCAAGAGACAAATTTGGGGATCCCTGTCAAATAGGTGAGCTTTAAGATGTTTGTAGAGTGGCAGATCACTGGAGCACCCCTAACTGTAGTACAAAAATTTAGAGTGGTGAAAACCTAATACATTCATTGTTCTGTGTGCTCGAATCTAAATGTCAAGGAAATTGGCCTGGAGCAGTACTTAAATATCAATTTGTTTGGCAGATTATGCAGTTTTTAGAGACTCAGGGGTTCTTGGATTATCTGGAAAGATGCAACAGTGCAGAAGAAAATGCCCACAACCTTCTTGATAAGTTGCAGGATGCAACCGGAAGAGGACAAAACCCTCTAACCATCTTTCCTTCTCAAGTCGCTGAACCTGAGATTATAACAATAGCTAATCCTGAGATTGAAGGTTCAGGTACTTACTCATTTTTGTTATTCTGCATCTTTTGTCTCCATTTTTATTGTAACAATTAAGTGTGTGTTCTAGTAGTTCAATCTCTACATTAGAATCAAAAGTACACCACTTTAAAACATAAACCACAGTGCATCATACATTTGCACTGAATGGATCATGTTATCTACTCTCGGTACCAGTAACATTCACATGCACACTGCTGCTGCATGTTCCTTGTCAATTGGAGTAATGTTAGCAATTAGCATCATATCATCTAAAACATACACTTAGAACCATGCAGATTATCATGCATGAAATATAGTTTATTGGATCAAACTCATCATCCTGTAGGATTTGTTTTTTTATGAACAACCAAGTTTCTCTAATGAACCTAATTGAAGGTACTGAATTTGTGCATTAATGATCTGTTTGGTTGGTTGGATGGGCTGGGCTGGAGCCATTCCATCGCAATTTCTATTGTGTTTGGTTCATGGAAATGAGGGATCTCCCCTACTGGGAATATTTGTCCCAGACACTGGACATGCTCCTCCCAAAAACCAGTGGAATGCACTCGTGCCACGCACACAGAATTTTTCTGCCTTTTCTCTCCTTGCGCCGGTCAGGATCGGTTGTGGGCTGCGCCATGGTCATGGTCTGCGATCTGTACAAGGAGACAGAGCAGCTGCGCCTCCCTGTGCTCAACGATACTTGCCTTGCGCTACCACCTTTGCTCACACCGACACGACTCCACATGGCTGCTGCTGCTGTCCGCATCTCTCACACCTCGTGTTGACGCCTGCTTTACCTCTTCGGTGCCGACGATAAGCACTACATGGAACTAGGGCAGTTGGTGGTGCTGCTGGAAGCCGCATGGCTGGCACCCTGAGCTCAGATCTACTTCAACATGCAATGGGAATTCAATGGTGCCGCTGCTCACAGAAGGGAAGGAACATGGTATTTCACTTACGGGCTGGTCCCACAGTGATGATGACTAACGGGCGCTGTTATCCCATCATCGGCATTCCTCCAACCAGCTACAAACATTAAATAGTTCCATCCCTCCAAACAAATATCAACACAAGACCATTCCATCGCTGAAACCAGGGTTGGACTGATCCCATCCATCTTGCTCTCCAACCAAATGGACCTATAGGATCCATGCATAACTATCTTATTTTCTAGTTTCCTGATGTTGCGGTCCATGGTTGATCTGTAACGCTGACGATCAAGGACTTATGTATGGTACTTAGGTTTCTAGTGTTTCGGAAAGATAGTTAACCTTATATATCTGCATGCAGAACCAGGCAATAGACACTGCTATAAGAGGTTTCCAGCAAATGCAAGAACAGAAGAACAAGAAGAAAAACGTAAGTCGATTCTGGCGTTAGCTAGTGGGGCTAGTAAGCAAGTACCAAGGTAAGAAGGCATGCTTGAAAAGTTTCTTTGCTCTTTTTTTTTTTTTAACAATCTATGTATTATTATTGCAATCACTTTCATTTTCAGTTCTCCTTCTATCCGAGTAAATGGTGGTCCGAAGGCAGAAAGTCTGAGCCCAAGAGAGAGGGCGGTAAGACATCCTGCTATGTGAAATATCTCTACCATAGACCCTCAACATGAATGCCAGTGTAACAATCTTTTGTGCATATATTGTTATTTGGGTCAACAGGCTGAGAGAGAAAGGATGGTTCTGGACATAAAAGTAAAGCTCCAGGTAATTATCCCCTTCATCTCTATTACCCCAGCCGCAACACATTGGGTTTCATGCACTTTTTAGCATGTAAGATTTGACTTTTCTGTTGATAGTTTCAGCTTTAAGAATCTTAACGTTTCGACTCTTGTCAAAACCAAAGCTTTATCTTGAGATAACCTAGAGTAGCGGAAGATGTTTAGATGGCACTATTTTCTATCAATGTCATGGACTCATGGGCTTTCATTACTGATATTGCCTGGCGGTATTTTCTGTACTGGTATAAATTTAGCTTGTAGTTCTGTTTCTGAGGCAAAACACTGTAATACGTTCATTATGCCTGCAAGGCTGGAATACTAAAATCATTTTCTTCCTGTTCTATTTTTTTGCGCAACCTTTTATGTAGGCCACCACAAACTCTTCGTTTAAGAATGAAGTACTGCTCTGATTGTCCCTTCCTAGGGCAGAGATAATTACCATTATTGTTTATTATGTATGCGCATAAGCATGTTATTACTAAAACCATGCATATTATCTCCAGGGACTCTGGCTTCGTCTTCTGAGACTTGGGGCCACTGAGGATCCTCTCTCATCTTTTGAATATGGCACCATCCTAGGTATTGTGAAGTTTCAGTTTACTATTTTTCTGTGCCTTCCATATCCTCCCTGTATTTTTTCCCCCTAATTTTCTTTTTTGCAGCTTTGATCGAGTCTGATGCAGAAGGCATCGGGGGAAGTGGCTTTGTTGAATGCATCAGAGAGCATATTCATTCGGTAATCTGGATCTTAGGATCTTGCAATTGATAAATCTTTACTTGGACACTTTCTAATCTACTTTACATCTTGCTTTACTATCTTTGTAGGGCTGGCAATGTCGCTTGACTGATGAACAGTTTATTGCTGTAAAAGAACTGGTGAGTCAAATTTCAAATTTCCCATTTCTGCACCCCTCAATGTGTAAGTACTAGTTTTTCTTACAAGTTACAATTGGTGATATTTGCTCGAGTCATTGGAATGTCGTATCCTGGATGGTAGGATGTAGTATGATGTGATGGCTGGTACGTTCGTAAACCAACAAGCCATCTGGTGATACTCATCAGGTTTGGTTCCAGGATAATAATGTAAATATAACCTATGTGTGAGGTGAGGTTACCAATAAACCATCTGGTTTATAATTATAATTTTGTGTTAAGTATTATTCAAGTTTCTTTTTTGTCAACACTCATTTCAAGATTCAATTTTTGTAATTTTTGGCCACTACATCTGGAATTGTGGATATCATGATACATAATGGTGCCATTAGGTTCATATTATGTTCATGGTATTGTTGTTGTTTTGATTTGAAGTATATATTATAAGAGAAACTAAGGGTTAAGTTTGGTTTTAGATACCAGCCTACCACCATGAGTCAAATTATGCCATTTACATAGATACATTGGGAGTGCCTGCGAAAGGGCCTCTAGCTGAGTTGGTTAGGTGGCTTGAGTAGCACTCCTCAGGTCAGGAGCAAATTTCAGGCTGGGGTTAAAATAAATCCCCTTATCTGTCCCATGCCAAAGCACATGTCTAAGGCCTCACATGGGCTACGGTGCCACTGTGTTTGGGTGGGGTAGGGGTTCAGGGATTTTTTCGACTTGCGTGAGAAGGTCTTCTTAGTGCAATGCTCGTGCATCTCATTCTTCTGCTAGTCTTTTCCTTATCAGATTTTCTTCACCATATTTGTTCAGCACTTCTATTCTTATTTCATCGCATCTATTGTTTACCGGGTTATGGAATTCACATTTTTCTATATACTTGCAGAGCTAAGCAATATGAAACAACCTCATTGTATTTTTTTTTCACATGCAGCTTAAGATGGCTATAACTCTTGCGAACTCCCGCAATGACCTGGCGACCATTAGAGATGCTCTTGAAGTTTCTGCTGAAATGTACAGAAAAGACCCAAACAATGTTCAAGATTACGTTCAGCGCCATCTATTATCATTGTCAGTATGGGAGGAGCTTCGGTATGTCATACTTAGTGTGAAAACTGATCAATTTCATATTAAATTGAGCTTAATTTGCAAGTACATGTAAATCAATTTGCTCCAATGATGTTGATCTTGCCACTTACCTTGGAACTTTTCAGTAGTAAGAAAGTTTATACAAAAGATAATCTATATTGGTTAGCCTTATTGGGATTGCAAGAGGACAGAGGACTCATGAAAATACCATAACTATTCAATTGCTTGTAATCTATACTTCATTTACTACTGGTACTGCAGAGGGTAATTGGTGAATAGCTGCTGTTTTCTTGACCAGTATGGTACTGGTCAGGTTTCCGAAACCTTAGTTACACCACCTCTTGGTGTGCCCAGCAGAAGCAATGAACTGGCATCTGCTTTCTGTTTGCCATGTCATTCCCGATTGCCACATGAACTTGAAGGCACATGGGCTTGTCATGTGATCCATTTTTAGTAATACCAAGTAATGCTGTTACACCACAAACTTTCTAAATTGAGAGAAGTTGAGGTAATGTATGATCCAAATAGAAGTTCGATAGCACTTGAAACAACTTTTGATCAGAGGGACTGCTGGTTCAGCTATCTCTTTAAGTTGGAAGGACCATTTTTTTTATGAACTAAATGAAAAGAAGCTGCATGTCAATCTGGAACCATCAGAACCCTTACATTTTCTTTAGAGGCCGTCATAGTTTAATTGCAGTGTTGACTGCTGCTCGGGAAGAGCTGCAGCTATGGAGCATGGCCAGGGCTCAGGGTGTCTCACCTTCCCTTGCGCCAATTGGAGGCTGTTCCTAGGTTGAGGTCGTGTGTGTTTCTGATCCAAAGGCGTGTGTATTCTTATGTGAAGCTGTGAGCATGTTGAGTTTGCATGGGTTCTAAAATCCTTTCTTTGTTTTAATATAATGATACACAGCTCTCCTGCGTTTTTGAGAAAAGAAAGAAGTTGCATGGAATTCAAACAAATATCAATTTGTTTGTGGAATTCACAAGTTCACAACTATTAGTCTTTTGATCTGTTGATTGTATATGACTTGATTTTCTGAGCAAGTACACTTGTTTAGAAATTTGTAATTGTTCTATTCTTATTTATGATTTATTTGTGTTATCAATTTGTGTCTTGCCTACCCCAACTTGCTTGGGATAAAAAGGCTTTGTTGTTGTTGTTGTTGTTGTATCAATTTGTGTCTTCATTTATGACTTCTTCTCTTGCAGCTTCTGGGATGGCTACTTCGAATATTTGATGGAAAATTGTTCCAATAAGTAAGTAGAGACTTTGAATTGTTATTTGTTAGTAATACCACTGTCTTAATTCCAGTATAAATGCACAGAGTTGTGCACATCTAGTATAAGGTGAGATTATTTTCTTTTAGATACATCCAGGACTTCAAAACCATGAAAATCACAAACATGATTTAGAATATTGGATTAAGTCAGTTTAACAAAATTATGGCAGCAATCGATAGTATTTTTTTTGGCATGCAGAAAAGTTCTAGTATAGATTTAATGAGGAATTTTATAAGGCTGCATGTGCTGTTTTATCTTATGTTTTGTTTCTTCTGCTCTTCAGGTCAGCAAATTATGTAACATTAGTTACTGCACAGCTCATTCTCATGGCAACTCACATGGTACTTGACGCTTTCATCTTATGTTCATTCAAAAATAACTTCATTTATCTGTACTATCTTACTTTTTTTTACTAAATAATGAAGGCTGGATTGGGATTACCTGACATTGACTCTTGGAATATGATTGAGAAAATAGCCGAGAGAAACAACTTGGGTTATAAACAGCTTGTAAGTTAAACTGCAACTTTTTTCATTGAGAATTGATTGCTTTAAACACTTGGTTTCTTACATTTTCTTTACACTTCTTCAGATCAAACTTAGAGCATTGCTCACACATCTGCAACTACTCCGGGTTGGCTATTGGGGGGTTGCTACAGGGAAAAGCCAACCATTGCAATCATATGGCATGGCTTCACCTCATGCGGTTGATGTGTCCGATGAAAGCCAACAACCTGCTGAAGCATCAGGGTTGGGCCGAAGCTGGGTGCAAAGTATGTTCAGCAGAGACCGAAGTTTAAGAGCCACCTCTTTCAACCGAGGTAGTAAGTTTTCAGCTACAATCTCTGCCCTTCTGTGAACCTTAATACATTTTAACACAATGGCAGGAACTATGCCTGTCAATTATGAAGAAGAATAATTGACTTAGTTTATGAGGGAAACCAGACCTGAAAACCTTACAGCCACACAATTTATTAAAGAAAAACTGGTGAAAAACCTAAACACGACAGCCTAGACAACTAACTCTGAGCAACCCATTAAATACCCAAAGTTGACACAACTGACGGAGCCCACCGCATGTCATCATTGCTGAGCTGCTCCGACTTCCCATGACAAACATCAGCCAAAGTTCCTAACACGTCAACATTCACTCACAACAAGCTTTGTTGCACCCCACAACCAAAGGAGCTCTGATATCACCACTGCATATTCACTCTATGAGGATCAGAGATGCGCCACAAGAAAGTAGAGGAACTAGGAGAGTACCCAGCCTCGTCGAAACCCCAAAGCTCGCAGAAGAGCAAAAAATATCCCACATGGATCAACATCCAACTAGGTGGTGCAAGATCTTCTAGGTGACAACTTCAGTTGTCATCACCTGCCTAAGAACCTGGGCGGAGTTTCCTCATAAGAATCCCGCAAGATCAGGGGAGATGCCTTGGCGATGCTTCAAAGGAAGGGAACGGCACCTAAATTGTCACCTTCGTTGGCTCCGGGTAACACCGGTCGAGCTTTGACCCAACATGCTCTATCTGTAACCCACACAAAACGGCCACACCACCACTCATTAGCCGATCCTACAAGCACCGTGGCACGTGGTTAGAGAGCAATACATGCAGCCAAATGCAGCATATTCCATGAAGCCATATGAAGTTGCTTGCCGTTTGCCACTGCACACAGCTCGTGAGCTGAGCTCATGGAGCCGTTGCAGATGGAAAACCATGCCCACAACGGGTCGCCATGGCCAGCCGTGCCGTGCCCCAATAGCACGTGTGTAGACACGTTGAACGCGACCTCTGAGCCACTGTTGTGTGGCTCCGCGCCGCAACCACCTTGCCGCCTGCATGCCGCAGTTGGCCACCTCTTTGTGACCGCTCTGTCCTCCGATCGCAGCCGGCCTGCAGCCTGTACTTCCTTGCCCACGCGCCCACCACTAACAGCCTCCGGCGGCCAGCTTCAAGCATGGAGTCTACAGATCCGGCTGAGGGACACCGGATCCGTACGCGCCGGGCTGGACACTGCCCTGTGCAGGCCTGCCCTGGAGCCCCTCTGGGAGGGGCAGAAGATCCAGCTACCATGTTCCTTGCCCTCTACCGTACTTCCGGTGTCGTGCTCCGGCAGTGGCCAGGCAGTGGAGGTGTGAGGGAGGTGTCCGGCGGTGGAGACGGCCCCGCCCGAGCCCCTTGGAGAGAGCAAGACGGGGGCCCTTGGGTCGCTGTCCAAACTATTCCTCAGTCCCAAATTGGACTTTAATACAAAAGAGCTTATTTTAGTAGAGTAGGTACGTAACTGCAGACTCTATATTTCCACATTTCTAATATAGCCATCGTTATATCATGTCAGGTGATGCAAATGCTGTTGCTACCACGGGCAAAACTGACATCTCAGCTGCACAAAAGAAAACTCAAACTAACATGAGGACCCTCAGAGGACATACAGGTGCTATTACTGCTCTTCATTGCGTAACAAGAAAGGAGGTCTGGGATCTTGTTGGTGATCGCGAAGATGCTGGTTTTTTCATTAGCGGAAGCACAGATTGCACGGTTAGCTTAAAGCTTATGCTGTTCTACTTATCCTTGTTTGATTACATTTTGCAATGCTTGCTCTAGTATCACAGTTCACTTTGTTATCAGGCATGCCAGCATGCTCCAGGGCTAGTATCCATAAGTTAATCATATTACCTTTCTTCAATTATGCCAACATTAAAGGGATAAACTTTGCGAAGAGAAGGAAGATGCATTACACTAAAATAGTGTGTGCGCGTGCACATGCGCCATGCGGGTGCATTTGTAGAAGTCTTCTATTTTGTTTTTACTACTAGTGTATAGCAGCAGCAGTATATGTATATGTATAGTAGTCGGTTCTGCTTCGTCAGTAAGATAGGATGCAGGCTGTCACCTATCAAGGAAGTCAATTTGTTATTGTTCTCTGTCACACAGCTGATATAGGCATATCCGCATATGGTTGATATATGGATTTATGTATTGCTATATATATGTAATGTATCCATATGCAATCAATAGAATTGAGCAAGTTTGTTTCAAACTGAACTGTAGCTGCTGCACTACTAACATTAGTAACATTATCAGTTGTGGTTCTGAAAAATGGCTATTACAGGGTTTGAACTGAGAACTAACTTGTTAGCACTTAGTTTCCATCAATTGAAATCATATTTGATTGTTACTAAAATTATTGAATTGGTCATAGTAGTTTATTAAAAAAAAGAGTTGCCATGACCGCTTATATTTGGCTATTTACTGCATGACCTGAATCATGCTTGGTATTCCCTCCATCCAGTTTTGATTGTTGCCTAAGCCGATCTGCGTTTACTTAATCCAGTCGCAACCATCAAAATCATTTTATAAGCATGTGACTGCCGCAGGAAAGAACAAACAGATACTAGCACCTGTGGAAGAATACGTAGCGGCGGAGGGTTGATTCACAACTCGCGCTAGAAATGAAACGGCACATGCTACCAAACCCAAGGCAAAAAGGGACTGTGCTATGTATGGGATGATCATTTTTTTAAATGATTATATGCTGGATGGAAAGAGTAGTTTGATTCTGGTTTTCTTATCTTAGTACTGACTTCATTCTGAATTACACACTCATTTGACAAAAGAATCAAGGAACAAATGTGAAAGAGTAAACTTCCTCCTTGAATGGCTTAATAGCAGTAAATGTATCAACTCCAACATGCATGAGCTACAAGTAAATACATGTCAATTGTCAACCAATTCCATATATGCACTAGTAAATTAATTAATTAACAGTAATACAAATTTGGTTGATAATGTACAATTTTAGATGCAAGACCATGATGAAGGTGGATTTGAAAGTGGGAAAAATGAAAAGCCACCTTGAAATCGTAGAATGACATGTCTTTAAGAACAAAATTTGCATGGCAGAGTGACATTTATTTTGTTGGAGTGACATTAATCTTAACAGTACCAAATCTGTTTTTATTGTTGATTTGAACTAAGCAAAAGTTCATGTGCACTTATTTAGAATTTGTTGGTATTTTCATGCGACATGGTTGACATTTGAGTATTTGACAACCATCCCTTGATTTGAATTAAGCTATGCTAAATTATTACATGATATCTTTTTCTGTCTTTGATGTAGACACTGAACATTTAGTTTGTTTCGCAAATTTCACAGGTAAAAATTTGGGATCCGAGTTTGCGTGGTTCTGAACTTCGAGCAACACTTAAAGGGCATACTAGGTAGTAGTTATTATCTAAATTATTAAATACTGCATTGTCACTTTGAACGTATTTGAGTGTCTGTTATTTTATGATACATCTATCTGATACTTATGGGAATTTACTGAATAGACTAAAGCCATTTACCCTGTTCCTATTGTATCGTTCTTGAGATAGTTGTAGATTGTCCATTTTGTTTACTTGTCCTCTGATTTTTTCTATCAATTTATTCAAATTCACAGGGCTATTCGAACAATCAGTTCAGATCGTGGCAAAATAGTTTCTGGAGCTGATGATCAGTCTGTCATAGTCTGGGATAAGCAGACTTTTAAGCTTTTGGAAGAACTGAAGGGCCATGAGGCACCGGTGAGGCTCTTACATTTAGCTGTAGATTTGATTTAATGTCTCCATTCTCTCTCTTCTTAGTAACTCCGAAGCATGTTTTGTTCAATATCGGTATAGGTTAGTTCTGTCCGGATGCTCTCAGGAGAACGTGTCCTTACTGCATCCCATGATGGTACTGTGAAGATGTGGGATGTCCGAACTGATACTTGTGTTGCTACTGTGGGTCGTTGCCAAAGTGCTGTTCTCTGTATGGAATATGATGATTCTACTGGAATCCTGGCGGCTGCTGGAAGAGACGTGTATGTACTCTTTTAACCTAAAACAGGGTTTTGGATAATTAAATCTTTTAAATTTATGTGAGTTGCGTTGGAATTTGTACTGAGAAGTTTATGCTCACCAGAACGGCACATGTCTGGGATATTCGTTCCAGCAAGCAGATGTTCAAGCTTCAAGGGCATACAAAGTGGATAAGGTAATTTCTATGTTGCATTTTCAACTCTCTGTGTGTTCAGTCATGTGTGACTCTGACATAAATCATTACTCGTCTAAAAGATCAATGAGGATGAATGGAGAGACCATAATAACTGGTAGTGATGATTGGACCGCTAGAGTGTGGTCCCTTAACCGGGGAACATGTGATGCAGTGTTAGCATGCCATGCTGGTCCCATACTATGTGTGGAATACTCACCTTCAGATAAAGGAATTATCACTGGTATGTGACTATATCCCATTTTAAGAACAGGGTGGCCTGAAATGTGGAATACTCTGCATGTCATATGCTTCTGACTCTTAATTTATTCCAGGTTCAACTGATGGGCTCATACGATTTTGGGAAAATGAAGGTGAGTTCTTAGTGTGATATGTTGTTTGGGGTAGAATTTGTAGAAACTTATAGAAAAGTTTGGAGAACTATTTGATTTACCAAAATGTTTTGTGAGGGTTGTTGTTTTTACAACATACGTTTGTTAAATGGACATTTTTTTCCTGTTTTTTTTTTTTTTTCGAATTTATAAAGTCTACCATTTAGCTACTGCACATGGCTGAAAAACTAAAGCATTTCGTTCTCTTTTATAGGAGGAATAAAATGTGTCAAGAATCTTACACTTCATACAGCATCCGTTCTGTCCATTAGCGCTGGTGATCACTGGCTAGGGATTGGTGCTGCTGATAATTCTATGTCTCTTTTCCATCGTCCACAAGAAAGATTCGGTGGCTTCTCAAATGCAGGATCAAAAGTTGCAGGATGGCAGCTTTACAGAACTCCCCAGAAAACTGCTGCAGTGGTATACTATGATCTTAATCTGCACTTAATGCTTTCTTTTTAACTCAATTGTAGCAAATTATTTTTCCAGTAGCAGTGCTGCAGGGCCTCACATATTGATGACCTTTAGCAGATATAACACAATAATGATATATACCAAAACTGCCTCTTTTAAAAAGAATGCCATATTCCTGAGATCGCCACCAATGATACTCCTGGGATTGTTTTCTACTCACTATTATTGTACTGAATCAATTGTTAAAGGGCATGATGCATATCTACTAGTGCAATGTTTATATTTGCTTAATTAATCCAACTTCTCTAAGCAAGACTGTAGGTCTGTAGTAATGATTAAGCTGTGAGGCGCTTGATATACTTGTACATAAACGTTTGTAGCAGATATCATAAGGTTCATACCAACTCAATCTTGGGCAACTGCTCTTATGTTCTCAGCAGTCACATTTTTTGTTGTTTTCGTGATATTCTGAATTACCCATGCTCAAAATATTCTGAATTACTTGTTGCAGGTAAGATGTATAGCATCTGACCTGGATAGGAAAAGAATATGTAGTGGTGGTCGCAACGGACTCCTGCGGCTTTGGGATGCAACTACAAGCATCTAGAACTGATAGATATTCATGTAAAAAGGCAATTGGCCATGATGTTGTTCCTTCTTGCTCCTTTTTCCTTTTTCTAGGAATTCCTATGCTGTTGACAGGACAAGAAAGGATCCTTACTTTATTCTGTCCACTTGAGTTTATGCTTGATGTAATGATGTCTCGTGTAAAATTTTGTTTATATATTCGGGTTCAGATAGGAAGTTTATGTCTCTTCCACATGGCTGTGATTTTGTAAGAACTATGAGAAACGTGGCAAGTTTTGTACTACTACTAATGTAAATGTTTGGTTTAATATAACATTCTTTTCATGTGCATATTCTTTGTATGAACCTACCGCATCCGGCTTGACGCCATTTTTTTTAAGAGGCATAGCTGCCTTGACTTTTAAGAAAGCCAGGTAGCAGTACATACTGGGGAAATCAATTTACAGACAAGCACTCAAAACTCACAGAGAACTGAAAGAAACGCTAAAAGAACTACTAGATTTCATAAATGTCTGTTGACACTAAGGAAGCAGGAACAAAGGTCTTCATCCAACTCAAGATAGCTTCCTTTAGGTTCATGATCTTCGTCAAATCAGCGTCCTTCAATAGCAAGCTCCGCTTCTGCAGGAATGATATAGCAATGAAGATAGTATCAGTCAGGTTTTTGGGAAACACATGTTGAATGGCCATTTTATTTCTATTGTTCCACATTGCCCAGGCAAAAGCAGCGAAAGTGAAGAGAATCAGATTAGCAGATAAGGGGCCCCTACCCTGTAACCAACATTCAGATAACTCCTTAATCGATCTTGGTCTATTTTGCCAGCCAAAGATTTCTTGTAAAAAAACCCCAAATCCTTCTTGCTATCCTAAAGCTAAAGAAAATATGATCAACAGTCTCCAAACCATCCCCTAAACAACAATCCTTATCCCATTTTCAACCTCTCCTAACCAAGCTAACTGCACGTTGCAACTTGTTATTGAACACTTGACAAAGAAAAAAAAATTGATTTTCATCGGGACTTTACATTTCCAAATGAGTCCAGCAATCACCAGACATACCCCCACAAAGTCTCAAATGGTAAAGAGAGTAGATAAAGATACCTTTTTCTCTAGAGCCCAAATCACAATATCATTATTCTTAGGATTTAGAGAAATCTTCCCCAACTCACACTTGAGTTCATTCCATCTCTCAGATTCCTGACTAGATAGAGATCTTTTAAATTCCACAAACCATTCATTATCCACCCAACAATCAGCCACTACTATCTCAAGATCTCTAACATGATTAAACAAATCAGCATACGCAATTTTAAGTGGAACACTAAGAAGCCAACAATCCAACCAAAACCTACAGTTCAAACCATTTTCAATTTTAAATGGCCCCCACTGAAACAGATGTTTTATCTTGTGCAGCCCCTTCCAAAACTGAGAACTACCCTTTCTTGGAGCAGATATTTGGCTTTAATAAACCTAAACCATAGCTCATCAGGTTCTTGAAGGATTTTCCATATCCACTTGACTAAAAGACAATCATTCATGGTCCTTGTGTCAATAATCTCAAGACCCCCTGGTCTTTTGGTTGAGAAGCCATTTTCCATTTTGTCATGTGATACTTAAAGTTTTTCTGAACCTCCTGGCGAAGAAAAGAAGCCCTCAACCCATCCATTTTATTATGAAAACCATCAGTCAACCAATAGAAACCCATATAGTAAATAGGCATACTACTCAAACAAGTATTAGTCAGGATTTGTCTACCACCAAAACATTTTCTGCAGAATAGAGGAAAAAGCCCCCATGGCTAAATGTCTATCCCCAATCGGAATGCCCAAGTATTTAAGAGGAAAATCTCCTAAAACACAGTTCAACATATTAGCTTTATCTTATTTTTCTTGCTGAGAGAAGCCAAATACACATACTTCACTCCTGTGATAATTGATTTTTAACACTGTCAACCATTCAAAGCAATAAAGCACCAATTTCAAGTTTCTAATATAAAGGCTAGAACCATCTATTATGATGACAGTATCATCCGCATATTGGATATGAGAAATCCAACACATCAACAACTATATTGAAAAGAAGAGGAGACAATGGGTCTCCTTGTCTTAAACCCCTAAAGGTCCTGAAGAATTTACTTCTTTCCCCATTTACATTGACACAAACCTCCACTAACAGTATCCATAGTCCAAGCGAATTGGCTTGTAGTCCAATGGTAGGACGGTCCAGTGAGACGCTACCCACTAGGGTTCAAATCCTGGTGCTCGCACCTTTTTCTGGGATTTTCCTTACCGCTGTTATGCATTAAGTGGTAAGCGGCGTGCCCGTTGATAACGAGGCACCAGTGGTGACTTCGGGAATCTCTAAATCTGCCGGGTGCTTAGTCCTTCGGAGGTGCTCATAGGGGTAGGGGTAGGTTTTGCGTACATGTATTCATAGGGGTGAGTGTGCGTGCGTGTAATGAGTGTCTACGTTGTATTGTGTAATTCTCAGGAAAAAGTATCCGTAGTCCAAGCAATCCATTTCGGATGAAAATTTCTACCACACATCACTTGTTCTAGGAAATCCCATCTTACTCTGTCATAAGCCTTCTCAAAGTCAATTTTGAGAATAATACCATTGCCCTTAGACCTCTTTAATTCATGGATGGTTTCATGTAAAATAACACATCCGTCTAAAATGTTCCTCCCCTTGATAAAACCAGTCTAATTGGGATCAATGATTTTTTTGGCCACTAGAGTGAGTCTATTTGTCGAAGCTTTAATTATCCATTTGTAATCCACATTAAGCAGATAGATGGGTCTATCCTGCTTGATAGTGTTAGCCTCCTTGACACTAGGAACTAAGGCAATCACCCCAAAATTCATCCTCTTAATGTCTAGATCCCCTGAGTGGAAATCTTTAAAAAGAGACAAAATGTCAGGGCTAACATCATCCCATAAATGTTTAAAGGACACACCAAAACCATTAGGACCTAGAGCAATGTTTTCCTTCATCTCCATAATAACTTCTTTTATTTTGGCTAAATCAAATTCTCTGACCATGTTGTCTTTGTTCCGAACAGAAACTTGAATAGGCCAAAAAAACATGACTTAAAGCCATCTGATAGTCCTCACTAGCCCCAAACAAGGTTTTGTAGTGATCAACAATGTGCTCAGAGATGTTATTTTGACCTTTGACTTCCCCCTGATCATAGTCTAAAACAGCAATAGTACTCTTTCTTCTTCGTCCATTAGCAAATCAATGGAAGAAACGTGTATTAGCATCTCCCTATAGCATCCAAAGCTTACCAGATCTCTGTCTCCAATGTATCTCCACTAGTTTAGAAAATTTTCAATTTCTTTATCTAGCATAGTCCTTTCTTCCCTTTTTTGCACCTGGCTAGCTTGTTGCCTAGCCCCAACAATAGGGAGACAACATACCTATATATAGCTTACCGACATTGTAGGCAAAGCCGGTGGGAGCATTGTCATCATGCACTCATCTTCTGGCCTATTGTTGTGTTACCGCGTGCGGTCATGTCAGCCCGGTGCATTACTAAGTACTAGTATAGTGCCCGTGCTAAAGCCACGGTTTCTTTTCAAAAATGCACATAAAAACAACCAAATAACAATATTTTTTTCTATATATGCACCTGTTTTATGACCATGTATGCATTTTTTTCCTACTTCCCTACAGCAAAATCAGTGGCAGAACATCAAAATAAAATTTTATTTTTCTATGATATCCAACCCTCTCTATTGCCACAATAACATTTTCCAGGCCTTTAGCATGCTGAACATCAATAAAGCAACATAGATACGGCATATTAAAATCCATATGTAGGTTGGAAAATAACAGACAATTCAACATATGACAAGCAAATAGAAAATAGCATGCTTACCACTGATCTCATCCATGACATCATTTACAG
Source organism: Themeda triandra (assembly GCA_018135685.1). Lineage (NCBI taxonomy): Eukaryota > Viridiplantae > Streptophyta > Magnoliopsida > Poales > Poaceae > Themeda > Themeda triandra. The sequence continues at coordinate 191,734 of JAENPR010000967.1, forward strand.
AATTTTCAACATAAACGCAGGCAATCTATTAGAAACGAAAATAGTATACTATATATGCAACACAAGATCAAAGGAAATGTATTTTTTGCTTTGCCAAGTCCCAATAGTGAACTCTGCTTACATCGATTTTGGAAAAATGTGAACCATCTCTTGAATAAATAATTTAATTATTCTTATGATAGACCAATCAGTCTATTGAATCAACTACTGTAGCGGTGTCGTCCACTCGAGTATCCAATTTTTCACACCAACACGGATTGCCACATGGCCACGAGCAGGTCGCTGGCGAGGCCATGGATCAACATTCAGCAAAGAGGAAACCTGAGAATACCTTGGGCAAGTTATGCACATGCACCGTGGGCATCGTGGATGTGAGAAACCTCTCCAAATTCCCAGCCACTGACACCGTAGTTTGCAGCCACATTTTCCTCAGCCGCTGTAATTAGCTATCGACAGGTGGCTCATGGAGTCATGGTCCTACATGTTTGTTGAAACCATTGAGCATTATAAGAGACAAAAAAAAAACAAGATAATAATCCAGAAGAAATTCACAGCAATCATTTGCTCCTTAAGCGTTGTCGTGGCATTTTCCCATCCTCCTGTCCGTTGAGGTGACCCAGATCTGCTCCTCAACTGCTGTAGCGGTGTCCTCCACTCGAGTATCCAATTTTTCACACCAACATGGAGTGCCGCATGGCCACGAGCAGGTCGCTGGCGAGGCCATGGATCTCGGAGGGGCGCCTTGGGGATGCAACTGGACTGCTTGCCTGACGGACAGGGCAGCAGCGTCTTTGTCCGGCCGCCGCCGCCACACACACCCCGATTTAGGGCGCTCCGGCGGTGGGATTTGATTCGGGGGTTAGCTAGGGTTTTAGGCTATCCTCTTCCTGCACCCCATCTCACTTAGATTGGGGAGATCCGGAGTGGTGGAGGGCAGTAGAGCCTGTGGTAGCGTGGTACCTGACATTGACGCCGATGACATTGCGGCGGATCTAGTTGCGCGCACGGAGGGGATCGCAGGCGAGGGAGGCGAGATGGTCGTTGGACACGGCGAACATGGCGTAGATGCCGGATCCAGCGAGCACGGTGGCAGAGTCGAAGAGCATCACAATGGCGTCCAGATGCCAGAGGCGGCGCGCCCCACAGTGGCCTCGCCCATCGGCATTGGCGGCACTGTACGCGGGAGAAGTGGTTGACGAACTATCAATAGCATCCTGAATCAGCTCTGCGCTACAATTATTTAGCTCACTTGCACCTATAATTTCATAGAATAAATCATGCTAGTATATGCTACTATCTTATTAGTTATATTGCAGAAATCATGCTAGTATGCTAATATATTATATATTAAGTTTCAGAATTCTAGAGTATACAAGATCCGATTGAAAGGCTCAGGTGATGACCACGTCGCCGGCCTGCTTGATCACCGCCACCAACACCTTGCCGTCGACGTCGATCTGACCCTACATCCATGTACCCAGACAAGGATTGGACATTTAAAATAATGTGAACAGATTATAGTCATCCAATCCAAAAATAAAATATACCAAGAATCATTCAGTGCTAGCCATTTAGTCATCCAAAAAAGTAGATATTCAGGGAGCTGGCCGAGCTATTCTGGGTGAATATAGATCGACGAACATGGATGTATATATATACTTTGTCTATATGCATCAACATGGATGTATTTCTACGGCAGTTCTAGCAATCTCCAGCAGTTGGGTGCACCGTGCACGTATGAAATCTCAATCTCCAAGAACTGAGCGAGCGCAAGGTCGCGAGGGTGCGGATCTTGTAGCCGTTGCTGTCCATGCCCTTCCAGTCCTCCTTCAAGGTGATCATGGTGACGATGAGATTGGGGACCAGGAAGCCGATGAGGAGGGAGAAGTGGCTGATGCTGTAGGGTCGATGGATGCACGTACCTGTAGAGGTGACGTAGGAGGCCGCATGGGAGATAGCGCAGCCTGGTGCCGCGATCTCTCTCCGGGAGCCGGCGGCACCTCGCGGGAGCGACGCCTTGCCAATCGGAGCCACGGGAGCGACGCCTTGCCGATCGGGAGGAGAGGCTGCCACGGCAGGATACAAATTATTTTATTTCCTATGTTTCTTCCGTGATTAATGGGGTGAGCGCTACGATGCCGCGGTGCCGTGAGTTTGAGATCGAGTGCGGTTAGTTTGACTCTGCCCATGGGCCAGGGGTGAGTTTGTTCACGTCTAACTCTTAGGAGAAGTTTTCCTTTATAGTAGAGATATGTTTCTTCCATGATTAATGGGGCGAGCTCTACGATGCCATGGTGCCGTGAGTTTGAGATCGAGTGCGGTTAGTTTGACTCTGCCCGTGGGCCAGAGGTGAGTTTGTTCACGTCTAACTCTTAGGAGAAGTTTTCCTTTATAGTAGAGATGTGAAAGACCCTTGTTTGGTTTTGATAATTGAGTGACAACTTTAGGTGGACTAACATGTGTGATAGTTGAGATACATAGGGGTTAGTCCACAGGTACATGTGTGTGAGCAACATATGCCATGGTGGAGATGGCTTGGAGATGTTGTGAGTCTCAACACATGAGTTGATGGAGGAGCTCATTGCAAATGAGACATGATATGGAGTCATGTGACCAAAGGGTGAAGATCAAGATGAGGCTTGGCTTGATGGACTGGTTGCAAGTGTGAAGGGCAAGTCGACGCTGCGAAGCGAAGGACCATGCGATGGTGAAGCTTGGGCAAGACTTGGCGCCGATGAAGCGACGCAACGGTGAAGAGCAAGTGAGATCAAGATCGATGGACCAAGAGTGTCATATGGTGATATGGAGTGAATCATATCATTTGTTGATCGTATCGTGCATGCGGTGCATTGGCACATTGGAGAAGATGGACGAAATAGAAATGCGCAAGACAAAGGTATAACCTATAGGGCATTTCATTTCACCAGTCTAAGGTTGAGTAGAGAAGTGCTTGACCGGGTTTAGGATAAATAGCCGTACTATAAAGAGGGGAAATCTTTTAGTTACAATGGTTATTTAGTGCCACTAAGTGTGAGCTCATTTGCACATGCATTACGCTTAGTGACGTGGTAAAGTACAAGAGAAAAGGCTTTTTAAATGTTTGAGAAATGCTAACTCACACATTTGACATGTTGGTATACTTGATGGAGTTGAGCACATTTGAAAAAGCCTTGAAAATGGAGTTTGGAGAGCTAATTCTGGAATCCCAGGAATTTCCTAGCTTACCTAGGAATTTCCAAGATGACTGGAATATCCAAGGAAATTGCCTGATGAGGCTCTCTGCCTTCTGCGCTTGGATATTCCAAGGCGGCGAGGAAATTCCAAGTCTGGCAGAAATCAGCCCAACGGTCAGCTTCGAAAATAGATGTTGGAGGAGCGTGGGAGTGGGCCCAGGCCTTTTTGGAGCATGGGGAGAGGGGCCTGGCTGCCTGGGAGGATAAGGTTGGCTCCCCCACCTTCTCCCTTACCCCTTGGCTCATTTGCAACATTTGGGGGCAAGTTCTAGGGAGAATTTGCTAGAAGGCCTCAGAAACTAATTCGTTTAGGTTTTGGGCCCTTTTTTCTCGAATTTGGCTAGAAGGTCTCGCAGCAAAATTTTGTTAGGTTTTGGGCCTTCCGTCCGTTTTGACTGAGTAACGGTGTCAAGTGAGGGGTAAAAAGTCGATTTTACCCCTAGATCAAAAAATAAAAAATATATGATTTGTAGTGTTTATAATATTTCGAGTGTATGTATATACTTAAATTATTCAATATATAATCACATATATTATTTTTAGCATATCCGCACAAATATACCTCACATAACTAACATAGATGCATATTCACAGTCTCACATATATAAGGTCACACAAATACATAGTTCACAAATTACCATAGTTTAGTTCGCAATTCACCATAGTTGTCACATACGATGTCACAAAAAGGTGGCACATAAATAGAGGCAGAGCGAATACATATTGATCTCACATGAAAGAGGTCACATTGGTCTCACATGCATAGAGAGAATACATCACAAATCAAAAGCTAAGCCTTCTTTTGCTCCTCGTGCTCATGGCCGGGCTGCTGGGAAGTGCCAGCTTGTGGCACATCCTTGTTCCCATTCTGTACAGTTTTTTTCTTTGGAAGGCCTAGCTTCTTGCTGATGGTTGTACGCTTCTTTTTAACCTGAGCAAGCTGATTTTCAACAAGAGCAATAGAACCTGCTTCGGGCTGTTTTGACCCGCTTCTTGACCTACAAATGTTATACATTGACAATGGTTTACAAAAGAAAGAAAATAATTGAATGATTGCACTTAAGTTTAGAATTAGTAAACATACCTTTTAGAGGTTGCAGGTGTACATTCCTGACTTCTCTTCCTTTTAGAGGTAGAGGATGTTGTTATCATGTTTTCACTACGATCACAAAGGTGATATTTAGAATCAATCATAAGTGTAAAAACCATAAGATAAAGGAAAGAAGCAAAACCTAATGGGAAATGTCATGGTCGCCGATCGTGCAATATCCTCCAAAGGCATGATGGAACTTTTGGTTTTCTTAGCCCTCTTCTTTTGCGCTCCCCTGAAATAAGAACAAAATGAACACAAAGCACATCCTTACAAAGAAAAAACAAAAATAGTACAGAAATTGACACATTATTACTTGAGGGCCTTCATAGCTTCAATATCTTCTTGTTTGCCCCTCTTGCAACTTTTAAAATGATGTCCATAGTCAAAGAAAATAGGGCATTGGTGCTGCCCTCCCTTTCTCTTTTTCTTGTCCCCAGTACCCTTGTGCCTTTCAGTCTTAGGCCTACCAGCAACCTTTGTCAATAAAGGTGGGTGCATGAAAAATCCATGGTTAGATTCAGGCCATTGAGACTTGTCTGGCATAGCTGGAATAAGCTCACTATATGCAACTCTAAATCTCTCAACTGAGTAGTACAAGTCGACATAACTCTCTATTTGTGCATCTTGGTAGGTGATGAATGCTAGTGCATGCTTGCAAGGAATCCTAGAAACCTCCCATTTTCTACAAGTACAAGTCCTCTTCTTTAGGTCCACAATAAACCGATATCCACTTCCTCCCATCACAGTATCTTCAGCTACATCTTCTGAGCATTCTAGCACATCCAAGTTTCCTTCTTTACTCTCCTCATTCAAACCCTTTATTATGTGGGGAAGAATCAAGCCTTGGAGTTTTCTACCAATTTTCCTTCTATTGTTCCACTATGACAAACCCATACTTGTTGCCACTAATGCTAGTGTATGTAGTTGGGCCAAATAGATCCATGTGCAACAACTCAAATGTCTTGCATGTGCTCATTGTACTCTTCTTTGAATGTGAGCTTCCAACTTGCTTCCCGGCTTGACAAGCACTACACAACTTGTCTTTCTCAAATTCAACATCTTTCAAGCCTTCTACAAGATTGTGTTGTGTGAGCTTCTTCAATTGTTTCATGCCAACATGCCCAAGCCTTCTATGCCAAAGCCAACCCAAACTTGATTTTGATATCAAACATGTTGTCAAAGAAGCTTCACTAGTGTTGAAGTCGACAAGATAGAGATTCTCATATCTAAAGCCTTTGAATACCAAGTTGGAGCCATCAAGAGAAACTACCTCAACATCATTTGCTCCAAAGATGCACTTGTAGCCTAGATCACAGATTTGTGCCACCGAGAGAAGATTGAAGTCCAAGCTTTCAACTAGCAACACATTGGAGACACTCATATCATTTGATATTGAAATCTTGCCCAAGCCAACAACCTTGCCTTTCTTGTTATTGCCAAATGTGATTGACTCAATGCCACTATCATTCTTCTCAATTGAATCAAATATTCTTTATGTGCCGGTCATGTGTTGAGAACACCCACTATCAATAATCCAATGCCTTCCTCCGGCTTTATAGTTCACCTACAAGCAAATCAATGAAGCTTAGGTACCCATTTTTGCTTGGGTCCTTGTAGGTTAGTAACTAAGCTCTTTGGTACCCAAATAGCCTTCTTCTTTGGGCCAATAATGGGTGTACCAACAAACTTAGCTTGCACACCTTTCACACCCTTGGTAAGCACATAACAAGAATCAAAAGATATAGCATTGTCAAGTTTCTTGTTTTGTCGCTTCTTGTTGCAACTTTGCTCTAGGTGCCCAACTTGCTTGCATCTATAGAAAAACCGACCATTGCTCTTCACAAAGCTAGGCTTTGAAGTTGCAAAGGCCGACTTGCCCTTCTTGGGGGTATAGCCCAATCCCTCTTTGTTAAGAGAGAACCTTTGGCTACCCAAGCACTTTAGTAAGCGGGCCTCACCACCATAGGCTTTGTCTAAGGCATGAGTGAGCTCATCCACCTCCTTCTTGAGAGTCTCATTCTCAACCATAAGTGTAGCATCACAAGTGAAGCCATCACTAGTAGTAGAGATAGAGTCGGTGGTGGTGGTGGATGATGTGCTACAAGAAGGGTTAGCATTTATCATGATGATAGGTTGATAAAATGAATCCTCAATGATGTCACAAGTAAGACCTATATCACATGATGCAACCACCACTTTCTTTGCTTGTTGCTCAAGAAGCAATGAGTGAGCCTTTTCAAGCTTAGAATGAGCATCACCAAGTTTCTCATGGTCTTCCACTAGACACTCATCAGTGGTTTTAAGCTCACCTAGGGCTTTCTCAAGTATTGCTACTTTTATTGAAAGCTTCTTGCACTCCTTTTCCTTGGCAATAGCTATATCTTTAGTTTGTTGCATCAAGTCATACAATTGATCCTTAGAAGGTTCATCATCATCATCATCATCATTATCACTATTGTGAGCATATTCCATCTCACTATCATCATATTGTACCTTGGTTTCCTTTGCCATGAAGCACGATGGTGATGAAGAGAATAATGAAGACTTCTTGTTGATGGCGATGGAAGCCATAGCCTTGTCACTCTCCCAAGTGACCACAAATGCACCATTTTTGCCCTTCTTGAGTGTCATCTTGGCCTCATGCTTCTTCTTCTCAAACTTGCCCTTGTTGTAGTTCTTCTTCTTCTCATATGGGCATTCGGCTTGTAGATGCTCGGTGCTATCATAATTGAAGCACTTTCTTGGTTGCTCTTGCTTCTTGAAGTTGTTTCTCTTGAAGCCTCTTCTCTTGATGAACATGTGTCCCATCTTCTTCACCACAAGAGCAAGTGCCTCATCATCAATCTCAAAGTCACCATCTTCTTCATTGTTTTCTTCTTCTTCAAACATTGGTGCTTTGCCCTTGGAAGAGGTGGCTTGGAATGCCACGGTCTTCTTCTTCTTCTCCTCTTCCACCTTCTCATCATCTTGATCAAATTTGTCATATGTCAAGACTTCACCAAGCAAATCATTTGGCTTCTTATCTTCAAACCCATCTCTTTGTAGCATTAGCTTCAACATCTTGAAGCTCTTTGGCAAGCAAATCAAAAACTTGTGACAAAAGTCTTCATCTTTTGTCTTGTGCCCCAAACTCTTGAGATCATTCACAATCACTTGCAAGCGATGAAACATCTCAATGATTGTTTCATCCTCCTTCTTCTTGAAGTTCTCGAACTCAGTCTTGAGTCCATATAGCTTGGCACTCTTCACAACCTTGGTGTCCTCATAGGTCTCACCCAACCTAGTCCACACTTCACTTGCAAGCTCCAAATTCTTGATCCCCTCAAACACCTTTGTATCAATGCCATTGTATAGGGTGTTGAGAGCCATTCTATTGCATGTGATGTTGGCTCTATCTTCATCGGTGAGATGATCATTATCAAGAATAGCATAGTCATGCAAAGTTACTTGCAAAACTCTCTCTTGAATTGAACCAAGATACATGATCATCTTTCTCTTCCAATGGTCAAAAGAACTAACTTCATCAAACATAGGCGGTTTGCCCCCAACATGGTTGAACACAATTTGAGCCATCTTAACACCGTAGGATGTTAAGCCTTGCACAAAAATGGTGACCTCGGCTTTGATACAACTTGTAAGGTCCTAGATGGCTAGGGGGGTGAATAGCCTATAAAAATTTCTACAAGCTCACTAAGCAAACTTCGTTAGATACACAAACGGCGGAATGCAAGTTATGCTTAGCCTACTAGGTGTTGTAAGCCTCCTATCCAAACAATTCTAGTAGGTGATCACTAGTACACACAAGAGCTACCACTAGTGATCAAGAATTCTACCCACGGGATTTAGTCTACACAAAAAGTGGTTCCCGACCGACCACACAAGCAATTCTAACCCACGCGATTTTAAGCTACACAAGAAGTGGTACGCGGCCAACCACACAAGCAATTCTACTTTGCGGGAATGTAAGAATTTTAATGCAAGAGAGGGTAGGAGCTTGTTATACCGACGTGTCGAGTTGAGGTTGCCAATCACCAAGGAGATGAACAATCAATCACAATGGCAACACACAATCGAAGACCAATCACCGGGAACAAAGATGAACACAATTGTTTTTGTTCACCCGGTGTTCACTTGGGGACCGCCAAGCTAGTCACCGGTTGTGTCGATCAACACCTAGATGGTTCTTCAGTGTGACCCTCAAGTCACTAGCCTCTCAGGGCTCGCCCCGCAAGGCACCGCAAGAAACCACTCTCAAGCGAGGTACTCAACGATACGCGCAATCCACTAGGATGCTCTTCGTGATCCCCACGAGGTGAGCTCAAACCTCTCACAATCAATCGGAGGTGGTCAAGAACATTCACCTTCTCTTGCCAACACCTCCAACAATCTCCAAGCCGGCTAGGAGCGGTACTCTCCAAGAGTAACAAGAAATCCACCGGCAAAACCACCCACAAGTGCCACTAAATTCCCTCAAGCAATGCAATGCACTAGGTGATCTCTCAATCTCACTTCGGATGATCAATCAAGCAAGAGAGATGAGAGGGAGAGTATTTCTTCAGCTCACAAAGATGAATGAATGAGTTGGGGAGCCAAGAGAGAGAGCCAAGCCCGGCCATCCCTCGGGACACTCAAAAACCATGCGTCGGACGCGTCCACCGCAGGCCGTTGGACGTGTCCACCGCCTGCTCGCGTTCCGACCGTTAGGTTTGAAAAACTAGCCGTTAGTGCTGAAAACGTGAGCGTCGGACGCGTCCATCGCTTTGCGTCGGACGCCCAAACTTGCCTCGGACGCGGTCCAGAAACTCCGTTTTCTCGTCCCACCTTCGGACACTGATTTTTAGAGCGTCGGACGCGTCCACCGCTCGTCGGACGCGTCTGTCGCCAGCGTCCGTCGCTCCTCTGAGCAGCAGACCACCCCGTACTCCGACGGGCGTATCTCTTAGCTCCGAACTCCGTTTTTAATGTTCTTGGGCTCGTTGGAAAGTTTATTCAGCGGAGTATGCAACCAACATATCCTATTGATCCCAAACATAACAGATCAAAGCAGTTTTCCAATCCAAGAACCATCAACTCTCATTTCCAACGCAAGAGTTCACGGAACCTTATCCAACTTCTTCTCTTTTCTCTACTCCTTTGTAAATGTGCCAACACCACCAAGTGTACATGTCCATGTGCTTGTGTGTTAGCCTTTCACAATCATTTTCAAAGGATTTGGTTAGCTCACTAGGCCTTACATGCAATGCACTTCATGAATTCACCTAGTGGCACCCGTGTGTCGAATAGCCGATAAGACTTTCCCTCTTAATAGTTCGGCTATCGATCCTAAACCACTCACACCCTCTATGGTGTCTTGAGTGCAAAATAAAATGGCCCTATCGGTTATACCTTTGCCTTGAGCCCATTTTGTTCCTCCAAAAGATATGAACGCTTCACACCATCATGTGACCGTCTCGATCCATCGACCTTGACTTCACTTGCTCTTCACCGTGCATCGGTCCATCGGTGCCTAGTCTTGCCCGAGCTTCACCATCGCATGGTCCTTCACTCCCAAGCCTCGACTAGCCCTTCACCTTCAACACTGGTCCATGGAGCCAAGCATCGTCTTGATCTTCATCTTTGATCACATGACACGTGTCATGCTTCATATGCAATAAGCTCATCATATGGACAACCTTTCTCTAAATCAACCACTTAGATAAACAAGGTTAGTCCTAGGTTTCATCAATTAGCCAAAACCAAACTAGGGACTTTCACCTGGCCGTGACGCCTCGACAGCCCAGCCCCCGGGCACGCGCAACAATCCCGGCCGCTGAAAGCTCCGGTTTGGTTTTGGTAATTAATGACATTCAAACGTTGCTAATGCTTTGCATTAAGTGTGGTTAGACACATAGCAACGAGACGGTGGATGTGGAGCATGGAGATCATGGTGATGGACAAGGTGGACTTGTGGCATGATCGAGCTCCGGTGATGGATGGAACACCCGTGAAGATCAAGGCGAAGGTATACTTGATAGGGCTTTCCGGTTTGGTGATCAAGACACTTAGCGAGTGTGATCACATTTAGGATCGATAACTAACTATCAAGAGGGGTTTCCTCGATTCATTCGCGGTCCTAAGTGCCTCTAGTTGTGACTTTGCATGATGCATGAGAGACTAACTAGAGTGCTAACACTTTTCGACGTGATCATGAGATGATACGCTAACTCCGGTGCTTGAAGTGTGATCTACACTGTAGGAGTTGGCACCCAAGACAAGTGGTTTGGACATTGGATCGACGACGGCGCAGCAACGACGACTTTGTGCCATGGGGGAGCTCTCTGGGGGCGCCGAACGCGGCTGGCCTGAGCACCGGACGCGTCTCTTGGGTGCCGGACGCGACCCAGAGAGGTCCCCGGGCTGGCGAAGCGGCGGACGCAAGCGCTGGACGCCGGCCAGGCGGGCCAGACGCATCCGGTGCGTTGTGTGGCTGGTCTGCTGCTGGGTCGGGCGTTGTGCTGCGCCGGGCGCGTGCCTGGTGCGTCCGGCGGTCACCGGACGCTACCCAGAGAGGGTCACGGCGCTGCGCGACCGTCGGACGCGTCCGACCGAGTGCGCCGGACGCACGGCAAACGGCCACACCGGACGCTGGCGTCATCTTCGATTTGAAGCCAACGGTCGGGAGCTGGAGGGCGCCGGACGCGTCCGGCGGTCCTGAGCGGACGCGTCCGGCGCGTGTTGTGCAGGCTGCCCAAGGGGGTAACGGTTGGATTTCCCCTTGCCTTATAAATAGAAGGGTGATCGGTTTGGGGAGGTTCTCTTGGCCATTTCATTCACTCCTGAGCATTTGTGAGCAAGAGACTCCCTCTCCCACTCATCTCTTTGATTCTTGAGCATCTCTTGTGAGATTTGAGTGAGGATTCAAGTGCGTTGCATTGAGAGTTGCATCTAGAGGCACTTGTTCATCGAGTGGGCTGTGGATTCTTATTACTCTTCGGTGATTCCCATCACCGTAGACGGTTTGGAGCAGTGGGTGGTGGTAAGCTCGACTTGGTGATTGTTCGAGGCCACACCGGGTTCTTGTGAGGGGTTCTTGATCCTTCCCCGCGGGAGTTCATGAAAGGATACTCTAGTGGATTGTTCATGGCTTGTGGATCCTTGTCTTGTGTGGAGACTGCGGCTCCCCGTCGGGGTCTTTGGCATCGTGCCAATTGAGCGGGCAACTCACCAAGCAAGTGCATCGCCACAATGAGGACTAACTTGTCGGGAAGCAAGTGAACCTCGGTAAAAAATCATTATGTTGATTTGTGATTGCCGAGGCTTCGACCTCCATTGTGTTTGTGCTTGAGCTTGTCTAGGTGATTGGTTTCCACGCCGGTGATTGGCCATCTTCATCTCTACGCGGCGGTATAAACCTTTATCCCCTCTTTACATTCCCGCAAAGTAGAATTGCTTGTGTGGTTGGCCGGGAACCACTCTTTATGTAGACTAAATCGCGTGGGTTAGAATTGCTTGTTCGGTTGCCGGTGAACCGTCATTGTGTAGCTTAATCACCGTGGTTGTTGTGCAATTAAATTGAGTAGCCTTGCACTGTGTAGGACAGCTTGCATAGCGTAGTCGAAGCTTTAGCTTTGCACGTTTGCCGCCTTGCTATCTAATTTGTGAATTAGTGTCATTGAAAGAACTTTTTTAGGCTATTCACCCCTCTCTAGCCATTGTGACCTTTCAGCCGCGGCGGGCTGACTTCGGGGCAGGGGACGTGGTGGCGGCGGCTCCAGCAGGGGGCGCGGCGGATCCGGGTGTGGAGGGACCGGATCTGGTCCTGGGTGTACTGGCGGCCTTGCCTGCTCGCCGCCTTGAGCAGCGGCGGCGCTGCTGTGGAGGTATAAACTCCATATACCCTCACGGCCTAGTTTGGGCCGACACGCTATCACCAGGCCGGCCCATCAAGATTCAAGACCGATCGGCTCAGGCTGGTCGGACAGCCTAAAACAGGCAAGAATATCGAAGACCGACAAGGAGGACAAGACCTAGCTGAGATAGGAAAGTTTAGACTTGTAAAGTATATAAACTTTGTACCAGATAGGCTAGTTCCGACTTGTAACCTTGCTCCCCGTGATATATAAGGAGAGCAAGGACCCCCATGCCAGAGGACAGAATCTGGCATAATGCACAGACTCATACAACCACATCATAATCAAAACAGAGAGCAGGACTAGGGTTTTACGCATCTTTGCGGCCTGAACCTGGGTAAACCTCGTGTGATTGCTCCCTGTTTACGTCTTGCTCGCAATCTCGTGCGCCTTCCGCCAATCCATTACCTGTCAGGGCATACCCCTGGTCGGACTATCGCCGATATTTCGTCGACAGTGGCGCGCTAGGTAGGGGGTGCGCACCGAGATTTTACGTCGATCAAGATGGTTTCTTTCCCGGCTTCCATGACTTTCGAAGCTGGCCTCACCTTCACCATTGGGACGATAACCTGGACAACCGCTCCAGACACCTCATACATCGAGAGTCCGCCCTCGATCCTGGCTTCACAAAGCAATGAAGGTACAAATCCTTTGCCTCCTCGGTACGAGGCATCATCATCAAAGCTCGAGTTATCAGAACTCCAGCCTTTTCTTCTAGGCACCAATCAACCACCAGACGAAAATTGGGCCGATCTGTTCGAAGCAACTCATGATCAACAGGATAGGCTCATGGAGTTTTTTGCTCAGTTTGGATCTATCCAGATTGAATCAAAGCAAGAATCACCTACTATCCTTCAACAGACCGAGTGCCAACAAAACGCCCAACAAAAATCATCGGATCGCAAGATCCTAGATCCAAGGGTTGTATCACCGTTCCCGTACGGGTTGCCAAACACCGCCGACCTATTCAGCCACCAACTTTTAGCAGATTACCTCAAAGGCTACAACCGAATCCCTAATCCGCGTCCAGATATGATCGGCTACGCCTTCGACGCACCCGCAGGACATATCGTCAACCATGTGCGCCTCGAAGAAGTCACGGACGACCAATCTCCAGAGAAAACACGTGACGTTACTCCAGACACGCCCAGACTCAACGATTACTACAATATCTTCCGACAACGAAGAAGAGGTACAATCTGCAAATAACAGCACCAAGCGTATCGACACTACTCCAGACCTACAACTTACCGTGTTCCGACCAGAGGAACATGAGGAAATTCAGTCAGAGATCCATAACCCGGCCAAATCCGCTCAAGAATTACAGCAATTCCCATCTTTCCCTCCCAGCCTAGGGAACGCGGTATGTCATGTTAGTGACAACGAGGTCACCATCAATGGAGAAACCGACGAACAAAGGCAACAGCGAGAGGGTCGAAACGCAGCACGGGAACAACGGAGACAAAACGAAGCCGCAATCCAGGCAGCTGCCGACCAAGATCGTATGGTCGACGACGCAGGGTTTTCGGCGAAATCTCGCGATGATTTTGACCTTGTAAACGAAAGACAAGTTCACACAACCCCAAGTGCTAATCGGCGGTTGCTATTGACCGCCTCAAGACGGCCAATATTCCTCAAACTCCCCAAATTGAGGAAGCGATTGATTTTCTAGTAGCCGCTAAAGCTAAGTGAACCATATGAGAGAACAAGCGCGCCCAGCCGCATCTCTCAGAAGCCACCGGCCGCATAGTTTCTTCAGCAATCAAATCCCAGACTCTAGAGAGGGAGGTGCTAACGACAACAACTACGAAGACGATGGAGAGAGTTGTGGGAATTTTCCTCACAACAGATTTCACCAGAGACACAATGATAGAAGACAGATCAACCACAGAGACAACAGAGATTATGGTCAACCCTTCAATCACCATCATGATGAACAATATGACGACAATGACCTCCGAGCAGTCATCAACAACCGATACCGAGCTCGCATGGATGCCTCAGGGCCAAAGCCTTATTCGGCTACCCTGCGAGAGGTAGTCTGGCCCAAAAGTTTCAGGATACCAGACATCAAAACGTACGATGGCAAGGTCGACCCAGAACATTGGATCCTCTTATACGAAGTAGCCGTACGAGCAGCAGGAGGGGATGAACACGTCATGGCCAATTACCTCCCTATCGTACTCGACAGTGGGCCGAATAATTGGTTATTACGACAACGAGAGGGGTCGATTCACAGCTGGCCTCAACTGCGACATCTCTTCATCGACAACTACAGAATAACATGCCAGCAACCTGGCACTAAGTACGATCTAGCAAAGATCGTCGATTACCCGAATGAACCACTACGTCACTACATACGACGCTTCTCAGAAGTCTGGACAACAATTCCAGACATATATCGCTAGCCGAAGTCGTGTCCCTTTTCGTACGGGGATTACGACAACCCGGAAATATTGATCTACGAAAAGAACTTTTGAGAAGACAACCCACTACAACCGACGAGATGTTCAGAATAGCCCGTGAATTCGCTCGCGTTGACGATGCCATGCAACAATTACCCGAAACCGGACAAGGATACAGAAACTTCAGAAGAAACGATGATAGAGAAAGAGATTTTCAACGCAAAGACATGCGCAGGAACGACAGACGTGACAATAACCGTCGCAATGAACGACGTCGCGACAATCGCATACAAAACAATTATAGCAGAGACACAGATCAACGCGTCCATTCGGTACCACCTAGCAGAGAAAAGAAGCGAGACTTCGATCCAGAATATGAGAAAATTCTAGGCCAAGACTGCCCTAAACACCCAGGAAAAGGGCATACCATGGGCGAGTGTCGCGGATTCACAGCAATCTTCAGCAGGGCAGCCGCCAAGAAACAGAGATTAATAAAACAAAGTAAGGAGAAACGGCCCGAACAGAAGGACAAGGCCGAGGAAGAAGAAGAAGACAGCGACAAAGATCCTCGGCATCAGTTCAACGAGCCCACCAAACACTTGTCAGCTATGATTTTTGGCGGCAAAGTTGGTCTCGAAAACTCGCGGGACAAAAAGTTACTAAAAAGGAGGATCATGGCAATCGCTAAGTCCGATGGACCAAATACGACATTAAAGCTCCGGCTGGTTGGAACAACCAAGTAACCTTTAACGAGCCGACATGTGGGCAAATATACCAGATGCCGGCGTTTCCCTTTGGTACTCGACCCGTCGTTAATCACATACGTATGGAAAGAGTACTCATAGATGGCGGCGGTGCTTTAAACATTCTATTCCTACAAGCGTTTCGCGAGCTAGGTTTAAAGATCGAAGATCTCGAACCTTACGACTCACCATTCTGGGAGTCATGCCAGGCAAACCTTCAATGCCATTGGGAAAAATAACTCTACCCGTTCAGTTCGGAACAAGACAACACTTCAGAAAAGACTACGTCAGCTTCATTGTAGCTGACTTCGAAGGCATTTACCACGCCATACTCGGTCGACCAGGGATCGCAAGGTTCATGGCTATCCCTCACTACGGATAGCTAGTGTTGAAAATGCCAACATCAAAGGGCATTCTTTCTCTCAGAGGCAATGTGCTTATGGCTCACGATCGCGAAAAACAAACGCCTACGCAGCGGCCGAATTAGCTTGACCTCAAAGCCCATATGGAACAAACATGCTTTGAAGCAAAACAGAGATACCCGAAGCTGACCTTCAGATCCCAGTCAAACAGTCAAAAAGGTCAGCCAACAAAAGCAATGACACAAAGAAGATCGAGCTCATCCCCGGAGATAAGGAGAAAACTGCTCTTATAGGAGCCAATTTAGGCGATAAATAGGAAGACGCGCTCGTCCAATTCCTACGGGACAACATAAGCATATTTGCTTGGAAACCACAGACATGCCGGGCGTCCCAAGGGAAAAGGCCGAGCACTTCCTTAATGTCTCGAAACCGCCAAACCAATCAAACAAAGATTACGACGGTTTGCTCGCGACGGGAAGGAGGTGATTAGGGTAGAAGTGTTAAAGCTATTAGCACTGGTTTTATAAAAGAAGTGTATCATCCCGACCGGCTATCCAATCCAGTTCTTGTACAAAAAAAAATGGCGAATGGAGAATGTGTGTTGATTATACCGATCTCAACAAATGCGCCCTAAAGACCCCTTCAAACTACCTCGCATCGACGAAGTAGTTGACTCAACCGCAGCCGCGAACCGTTGTCCTTTTTAGATTGCTATTCGGGTATCACCAAATAGCCCTAGCAACTCACGATCAAATAAAAACATCATTCATCACGCCTTTCGGCGCATACTGCTATACGACCATGTCGTTTGGCCTCAAAAATGCTGGTGCAACATACCAACGCGCTATCCAAGAGTGTCTCCAAAAAGAAATTTCCGACCAACTGGTCGAAGCATACGTAGACGACGTAGTCGTAAAAACAAAGGAGAGCGGATCCTTAGTTTCAAACCTAGAGCGAACCTTCGTCGCTTTAAACAAATTTTAGTGGAAATTAAACCCACAGAAATGCATATTCGGAGTACCATCAGGGATACTACTCGGCAACGTAGTTAGCCAAGACGGCATTAAACCAAACCCCAAAAAAGTTAATGCAGTTTTAAAAATGACGCAACCCAAAAGGTATAAAAGATATCCAGAAACTTACTGGATGCATGGCGGCTTTAAGCCGCTTCATATCAAGACTTGGCGAAAAAGGCCTCCCCTTTTTCAAACTATTAAAGGCCAAGCAAAAATTTGAATGGACAAGCGAAGCGAGACAAAGCCTTCTTCGAACTCAAGACATATTTAACATCGCCACCGGTGCTAAAGCACCTAAAGATGACGAAGAATTATTGCTATACATTGCGGCTACCGATCGAGTGGTCAAAGCACAAGTAATAGTCGTCGAAAGACAAGAAGAGGGACATACATATGGCGTACAAAGACCAGTCTACTACATCGCGAAGTATTAAACGACTCGAAACGAGAGATACCCACACGTACAAAAACTTTTGTACGGGATCCTAATAACGAAACGAAAGTGCTACACTACTTTGACACATATCCGATCACAATAGTAACAGAACATGCCGTTGGCGACATTCTTCGCAATAAAGACGCCAAAGTGGTCGGATCGTCAAATGGGCAATAGAGCTCAGCCCATACACCCTAAAATTTCAAAGCCGTACAACCATCAAATCCCAAGCCTTGGTTGATTTCCTAGTAGAATGGATGGACATGTCCCTACCACCATTTCAAAACGAAGCCGAACGATGGGAAATGTTCTTCGATGGCTTCCTTAAAATAATCGAAACAGAGAGCAGGACTAGGGTTTTACGCATCTTTGCGGCCTGAACCTGGGTAAACCTCGTGTGATTGCTCCCTGTTTACGTCTTGCTCGCAATCTCGTGCGCCTTCCGCCAATCCATTACAGGTCAGGGCATACCCTTGGTCGGACTATCGCCGATATTTCGTCGACAGTGGCGCGCCAGGTAGGGGGTGCGCACCGAGATTTTACGTCGATCAAGATGGTTTCTTTCCCGGCTTCCATGACTTTCGAAGCCGGCCTCACCTTCAACTTCGGAACGTTCACCTGGACTTCCAACTCAGCAACTGCTACTACAACTCTCATGCCTCCGGCTATCACGCCGACAATGGCACCAACAATGGTGGCTGCGCCAAACCAGATTCAACTCATCCCGGTGACCACCATTGCAGTACCAACCAATCCACCACTGATAGTTGACGGCACGACGTCAACACCTCCAACCGGTCCTAACCAAAGGAGGCATGTCAGCAACACGGATCTACTCCGTTTGATCCATCAACAAGACATGAGGTTGACAGAAACCCATGCCAACTTTGAGTCGCTCCGACGATGTGTCAGTCGCGATCTACAAATCGCGCGACAACAACGAATTCCTAATCTATCGACACGAAGGCAGAACAACCATCGTAGAGTCACTTTTGGGCGCTCCGAGCGGCCACGTTTGCAGCCGGTGAATCTACAACGACGCTTTCCAACAAATCCTCGTGGCAACCATACACGGCGGATGGCGGCGAAACTCACGCGGCTCCGACCACGGCCGATCATCGTACGCGGTGGTCGGAGAGGCCAGCCAAGCAACATACGGCAGAGAATCCTGGACGATATCCAAGATCTAAGAACAAGGATTTCACAAGCCTCACGGAGCAATAGCGATCCGGTCAAAACGACACAAGCCGGTCAGCAAGCTATGCCAGATCGGAGCTACGTATCAACAGCCCATCGCAGGAACGCACGCCGCAATGAACGGCGGAGACGTCAGCGGGAAATCCGACGAACTGGTCGGAACCCGCCAACTGCACCTACTGCGGCAACGCAGCAAGAACGATCCCCACAAAACAACACATCTAACGCCCGGTTGTTCGCAGAACGCACCGAGCTAGCCGCCGCCCTTCATCGTGATGAACAACGGAGGAAAGGCGACGGCAAGAGATATTGGCTGCCATGGCAACGTCAAACGCGACAGAGCAAAGAGCCGAACGACCACGAGCACGTTCAACTCAATCCCCTCCAATGACAATGGCGTCGGCACACGGGGCCGGGGCACTTGCGGACCAACACCAAGATGTAGAAAAGAAACGGAGGGAAGCACATCGAAACACATGGCGGCAACCGAGAGAGAATCGCCGCAAGTTTCAAAGATAAGCCCATTAAGGGACGACACAAGGGATTCACCTAACACGGATGAACCTCGTTGTTGTACTCAACCCATACAGACGACTACTGTATACAAACGTGCTCGGAGTCCTCCTCCTAGACGAATGGTTCCGTCTGTTCAAACAAACCGTAATGGTTTCATCACTCCCTTCTTGGACAATTTGCAGACCAGAGAACCAAACTGGAGGCTCCCCAGTCCAACTCCTCCTGAGGACGGGATACCTCCACACACCGAGCACATATTCCCTAATCCAATAAACCCAGCCAATCTTCGGCGCATCAGAACAGTCCGATCACCAGGGCGCAAAACATCCGAAGGCATGTTCATAAACGGCGAGTGGTATGAAGTAGTACAAAAAGGAAGCCAGTTTGAGAAGAACTCAAGCTCCTTAGATTCTTTTACAGATGTACCATTTCCAAAAAGGACAATCTCAATACTACTCGGAACGGGATAAGTATATCCGACCACGCCAGACGCAGAGATGATCAAGCCCTAGACGATGACGACCTACTGCTCTGTACCGAAGAAGACCCAGTCATGGTCCACGACTTGGAAGAAGGCGAAGCAGAGCCGGAAAATTGAAACAACAAGAGATGAAATCTTCTCTCTTATCAGCACAAGTTTTTCTTTTCTAGGCTATTTTCCTTTCAAAGTTAAAATTAGCGTCAGTCGTACACATCATTGTAAGTCATTCTGATGACGAAAAAGCAATCTAATGTGTACTATGTTATAATAAGAAGTCAAGTTTTCGTGTCAAACATTTGAGCACATGGATTTTTCTTCCCTACTCAAAGGAAAATCATTCCTCAAAATGACGCATCACGACATCCTCTGACGCAACAAACAGAGGGCTCTAAGCCCCGAAATAAAAATCCTACGGCAAAAACATGATACAATCATGAAAATGGATCAAAATAAAGGGATAAATAAAAGGAATCTCGAAGGATTCTGGCACAAAACACATCTCAAAAGGATTCACTTCTTTCATTAAAAATATAAAATTTTTTTACAAACGGGGACCGATTGCATCTAAAGCAATCTAGTCATCCCCGAAAGCCTTGCCGACCACCAGGTCGACAGAGTCGCGGCGACGACGGCCTCCGCCGCCCGGTGAACTCGACGGCGCCGCCCTCCATGGCGTCATGCGCCGCCACCGACGCTCCGTCCCACGGACATCAACACCCGAGATGGCGTCAACGGTGGCATAAGCGGCGGAGGCACCATGACGAACGCCATGACGCCACCGCGGCCACTTGGCCGGGATCGCCGCGCCCGCGCGATGACATCGCCGCCCGGGTGTTCACCGCATCCGCCGCCGCATGAGCGGCCTCCGCAGCCCGCTCCAGTGCTCCGTCGCCCGCAAAAACGAGTAAAAAATTAAAAATGCCAAGACGAGAACAACTCGGGGCATATGAACAACGGAGAACTCGATTTTTACCGCCGACCCCGATGTCGGCGGCCTCGCGCCGCCGGCGGCGTGTCCACCCGGACCTTGCGGGCCAGCCTCTCGTCCGCCGCCTCATTGACGGCGGCGTTAGCATCGGCGTCGAAGCCGGCGGCCCCGCCTTTTTCCGCCTCCGGCTCCTCCCCGGGCGGAGGAGAGTGCCTTCGGGAACAGTCCGCATTCCCTCCGCCCGCCCCCCCGCTTGGTGGCGTCGGAGTAGAGGTCCCCGACGTGCCGCAGCTCCGCCCGACGGCCGCTCGAGCGCAGACGCGAAGAGTTCACCGAGACACCGCTCGCCGAACGCGGCGTGGAAGCGCGGCGGCCGCCGCCACCTCCTCCGCCACGACGGAGCCACATGCTCCGCCGCAAGAACGGCGGCTCCGGCCTCCACTACCGAGCCACCTGCTCGGGGGCCGCAACCCCCGGTACATCCCTCCACTCCTCCGCCGCCCTCCTCGCCGCCTCAGCGGCGCCTGCAGCGGAGGTGCCCGGCGCACCTCCAATCGTCAGGAGCGTGTACCTACATTGCATCCAAAAGAACTATGGTTACACCAAAAGAAGAAAACCCCAAGATCAATCAAAGGAAAAATCCCCTTTCAAAACTCACCTCCTCCGCGGCCTCACCTCCCGAGGGGAGTTCACCGACTCCTCCTCCTCCGCCGGGCGCTTACCATGACGGCGGTCCATCGCAGGTGGTGGCGGCGAGCAAGTGGGGATCTAAAACCCTAGGTCTTGAGAGCAGGAGGAGAAGAGCAGGAATAGAGAATGCGCTGCGTGTACAGAACTCCCAGCGCAGGCCGTAATTTATAGAAGAGCCCGGAGGACTCGAGAAGGCAACCGACGAGATCGTGGGTAATCAAAACCTCACGGCCCTCTCGTTTCCCAAGAGCACGAAGTGACGAAAACCGCTCCACTCAAGCGACGTGCATTTATACGTTCCCCTCGCATCGGGAACCCCCCGTGCGCTCGCTGACGCACGACGTCAGGGAGGTGGAGCGATTGAGACACCGACACAATGGACCCACCACGTCAGTAAGAATTGACTTGACCAAAGATGAAAAACCGTACGCCGGTTGGACGCGACAGGTCGGTTGCTGATGTACGGTTGCATCAACAAGCGAATATTTTTTGCTCCACACGCGATCATGACGTGCCACGACGGACAAAAGATAAGTACCCAACATCTCTAACAAATTTTCTATTTTATTCGGTTCACCCATTTCAAAAGACCACACTTTGAAAAAACCAGTTTGCACAAATTTCTTTCCTCAAACACGAAGCCAACCAGGAATGCACTGTCTCTGGTCTCACTCGCTACGTGTTCATAGCTCCAACGCTATACAACACGAGTGCGCCACGGTCGCTCCAAAAGGAAAAGGGCTCCAAACATTCCGCAACGCGCCGTTTGTTTAGGATCATCTAATCCCTAAGGCCTGGTCGGCTCTTGAATGAGAAAGAGACTAGTGTTGCTGGCAACTTTTTCTTCCAAATTTCTAAACAAACATAACCTAGCCTTCTGCATGATAAAAAAAAAAAAATCTTACACACCATATGATCATTATTTCAGGAGCAAAGGCATTGTCAAAGCCCATCACGGCAAGACGGTGGCTCACAACAAAATACAGATAAGTGCTCTCTCAACCTAACATACATGCCTTCATCAATCTTTTTTCACAAAAGATTTCTTTAAACGAACTACTTCAAAGTACGTTCAAAAAATCTTTACAAAGTTAAAAACATCTTTTTTCTTTGTACCAAATGGCCAAGTACGTCACCCCTCCAACAGAAAACAATCAGCATGCACTATCTCTGATCAACCCCGCTACGTGTTCACAGCTCCAATGCTACACAACACAGGGGTGTCAGCGGTAGCTTCCGATGGAAATAGGGCCCTAAGTGATTCGGCAACGCGCTATTCACTATAGGTCACCTACACACCTGAGGACTGATTAACTCTAAGGTGAGGCGATTACTAAAAACCATTCTCAAACAACACATCTTGATACAACTCTATGTCATAGATTATATCAAATCACATCAAATCAAACATTCACTCATACCAAATTTTCTCTTTTAAAGCAACAACTCGAAGAACCGATTCACAAGTTACGGTATAGCATCGCATAGCATCCATATTTCAACCCACACAATCCGACAAAGTGAAATTGGGATTTTTTTTGCCAATGATACCGGTTATTCGGCACACAAATAGCTAAGCTATTTCATGGGTTTAGATTCAAAACCATGGTCTCACGGCCCACGCCGGGGACCGAGTTAAGTAGCAAAGCTGCCTTAACTTAATCATGACAAAGTCATGGCATGGTTCAAACCGACCAGCCCAAATGAAATTTGGCCTGCTCGGTCTCACTCAAAGAGTGGTCGGAAACACATAAAGCACGATATAATTGTCTTCTTTTAGACCCTGACATAACGTGTTCCACCTCATCTCAGGCTCGGGGACTACGTGGGCCCACATCACCTAAGAGGTGACCTGGGCTAGATCTTTCTTTTAGAGCTTGCTGCAACATATACTATCTTACAGCAACCTCGGGGACTACGTGGGCCCACGTCATTTGCATGACTCGGCCTGAATCTTTCTCTTTACAAAGAAGTTTAGTTCAAAACTAAGCTAAGGAAACAACCAATCACGACAGATAACATGTGATGGTAGGCATCACATACTAACGTGGGTCCACGTCTCCAGATTTGGGACCCTTTTCAAAAATCTTTTTTCTTTTCAGGAGCATCATAGATCTTTCGGTCAAAACCGAAAACGTCAACCAAGTGTAAGCAAAGTGTGGTCGGAAGCATTAGACGGTCCTCCCTGCTCGGACCACATGTCGAACGTGTGTCCGCCACCCTTTCTCACTCAACCAAGCAAGACTGTGTTTTTTCCTCAAAGATCCATGATGCTCGGGGACTAGCTGTGGAGGTATAAACTCCATATACCCTCACGGCCTAGTTTGGGCCGACACGCTATCACCAGGCCGGCCCATCAAGATTCAAGACCGATCGGCTCAGCCGGGTCGGACTGACCTAAAACAGCAAGAATATCGAAGACCGACAAGGAGGACAAGACCTAGCGAGATAGGAAAGTTTAGACTTGTAAAGTATATAAACTTAGTACCAGATAGGCTAGTTCCGACTTGTAACCTTGCTCCCCGTGATATATAAGGAGAGCAAGGACCCCCATGCCGAAGGACGAATCCGGCATAACGCACGTACTCATACAACCACATCATAATCGAAACAGAGAGCGGGACTAGGGTTTTACGCATCTTTGCGGCCGAACCCGGGTAAACCTCGTGTGATTGCTCCCTGTTTACGTCTTGCTCGCAATCTCGTGCGCCTTCCGCCAATCCATTACCGGTCAGGGCATACCCCTGGTCGGACTATCGCCGATATTTCGTCGACAGCTGCCATCCGCCATCGCTCCGGTCCCTTTTTTTTCTTCGCTACGATGGGGTCACGGGGGAGTCGGGACTCGGGAGTGGAAAGGGACGAGGCTGCCTGTTCGACTGAATGGGGGAGGGAGGGGCATATTCGTCTTTTCACACTAGCTACAGGGCCAAAACTAACAGATTGGGCTAACAGACCTGACGGAAGGTCCAAAACCTAACAAAATTTTACTACGAGGCCTTCTAGCCAAATTCAAGAAAAAAGGGCCCGAAACCTAAATGAATTAGTTTCTGAGGCCTTCTAGCAAATTCTCCCCAAGTTCTAGGGTTCTTCTTCCCTCTCTTCCTCTCCTTCTCCATGGCTATGTGAAGAGATTCTTGAGAGAAGAGTCAGTGCCCTTTGTGGGTGTGGATGAGAGAGTGAAGATCCACCTCCTCTCCTTCGTCTCCCTCTCATGCTTGATGCTAATTTGAGTGAGGGATGAGAGCCTAGGGTGTGTGTATTTGGTGATTTGCATTTGGTGGCACTAGGAATCATTGTGATTGGGGGATTTCTTGTTACTCTTGGTGATTGCCATCACCTAGACAGCTTGGAGGATTGTGACTCCGTGAAAGCACGCGTGGAGATTGTGCGGTGCTCTGGAAAGGATTTGTGAGAGGTTTGGTGCTCACCTCGTGGGGACCGCGAAGAGTAGCCTTATTGGATTGCGCATGTCATTGAGTTACCACACTTGTGTGTGTGGGTTTGCTCTTGGTGCCTCGAGGGGCTCACTTAAGAGTGGTGTCTTGCGGGGCGTGCCTTGAGGGGCAAGTGATTTGAGGGTCACACCGAAGAACCATCTAGGTGAAAAGACCAGAGGAACCACCGAAAGTGTTGGTCGACACAACAGGATGTAGCTTGGAGGCAACCAAGTGAACCTGGTGAAAAATCACCGAGTCTTCTTGTGTCCACACTTCGCGGTGGTTTGCAATCTCTTTCACAAGATTTGTATTTACATTCTTTATAGCTTGTGTAGTTGCTCTAGTGATTAGTTAGCTTGTGTAGCTTGTTAATCCCTTCTTGCTTGTGTAGCTAGAAGTATAGTAAGTTGCCTTGCTTAGCTTGTGTAGTTAAGTAATTTTGAGCTCTTGGTTTTGACTTGTGTAGCTTTGTCCTTGAGAATCTAGTGAGCTTAGGTTGGCTTTGTGCTTTTGCTCATTAGAATTGTGTAGGTGCACACCTGCCTGCCAAAGTACTAGTTGCTTAGGTTTGTGTGACCTTGCAAGCTAGACATGTTTAGTGTGCACTAGCTAGATTGACACCTTGTTTGCTTGTTTAGGATCTTTTACAAGGTGCATCTAGAGTGATAGTTAGAGAGGTGAAGCCTTGGCTAGGCCGATAGATTCAATTCCGCACTTATATCGGTTAGCCGGAGTGATCAGTTTTAAAAAGGACTATTCACCCCCCTCTAGTCCGCCATCTCGACCTTACAGTATGCGACCTGTTAGCTCACCAGTGGGTGACTCTCTTAGTGCTGCCAAGTGGTCCTCTTTGACAAGCGTAGGTAGTGGGACATGCCGGTCCAAAAGGTATTGCTTGGACCTAGAGATGTTCTCCTCTGACTCTGACACTGGCAGCGACGGCTACTGGATGCTAGTGCACCTCCCTTGCCCACTAGACTTTTGCAGCTTCTAGAGCTTCGCACTGCCATTCCTAGGGCACAGCGACAAGGCCGCGTACTAGCTTGGGTTTTGTCCACAAGACAAGGACATCACCTACAACAACAACAACAACCTACAAGGCCCTGGAGGCCTAGAACAAGGATTATGGCGGAGGCCTAGAATAAGAACCATACAACAACCTACAAGACCGTGGAGGCCTGGAACAAGGATTATGGTGGAGGCATAGAACAAGAACCATGGCGGAGCCCTCCCCCACTAAAGATGGTGGAGACCTAAAACAAGGACCATGACAGAGGTCCTCAAGACGGTGGAGGCCTGGAACAAGAACCATGGTGGTGCCCCCCAAGATGGCAGAGGCCCTCCAAGATGGGCGGAGACCTAGGACAAAGGTCATGGAGAAGGTGCTTCCCAGGTTGGCAGAAAGCTCCGCCCATTGATGGGCCTACAATGGGTGCCGACTAAGGCCCATTGAGTAAGGTGGTAATCATAGGAGAAGTCTTAAGTTGCCCTGAAAGACTTAATTCAAGTGAAGAAATATCTATATATTTGTACCCTCAGGGGGCATTGATGTAAAATGATCACTTCTTACAATGACCTATAAAAACAGAGACCTGGTTCCATGTAAAGAGGAGCTCATTTATGAAACAGTAATTCTTGCGAGTCTAGCATTTGTCCTCACTCTTTCTTTGTTAGGCGGAGCCTTGGGACTGAAGGTGGAGGTCTCTGCTCATCTCTCACTCTTGTTAGGAACTGATTCCCAACACATATGACATAGTGAGTTGCAAAATAATGTGAAAGCATATTAGGAAACTCCACCATCCAAGCTTCTTTAAAGTCCTCAAGCCACTCTTTCAACCCAAGAACCTAATGCTAAGCACCAATAGTTACCTCTATCCTCCATCTTATAAAAGCAAATTATCACATCTTTAATTGGAATTGTGGTTTCTCAGCTACACAAAGCATATAATACAATCATTCATAAATCAATCTCCGATACAATTTTTTGTTATTGTCTTCATTTTTATTGTTCGAAATCACCTCTCCATCGATGTAGCAGCAATGGGAAGAGCCACTACTAGCTTGAGAAGCTGATAGATCAAAGGAAAATCCACAAGTTTTTTTACCCACCATCAACCTTGCAAGCTTAGGAATAGTGTTTAAGTTGGCAAATTTTTCATATGTGCCTATGTGAACTACTACGTACAACCTGTGTATGGCCTGAGTAGAAGCAGATGTACTTCACCGGGGTCTTAATGGTATTAAAGGTGGCCAAAAATTACTTCATATAAGGGATCACGGCAAAGTTATCGGTGTTATCGGACCGCTACGCTGAACATAGCTTCAGCACTGCTTGAATCACAGCAAAATGTTCCACTGAAACAACACAACTTAGATTTTAAAACAAGCACATCAACAACAACGAAATTAAAATACCTTGATAACGAAACATCAACAACAAGAGCACAACTCAAATTTTAACAAAAGCACATCAACAACAAGAGCCTAGATCTGATCGATTAGAATACCTTGATAACGATGCCACCAACCATAAACACATTAACAACTAGGTCAACGTAATAGAGCAAGCGTATATCCAGGATGTGGTCAATCTCGAGTCTACAACAAAATCCTACGTAGATGGAGAGAGAACAGACCTGACACAGGACAAGGCGACACTCCAGTTTTAGAGCTTTGGCGATGGCAAGTACCTTGGCGACAAACTTCCAGAGTAGCACACATCGGAGGGTGCCACTGCTGACGCTCCAGTGCAAGATGCGATTGCTACTGACGAGAAATTCTAGTGTTTGCAGGTTAGGGGCAGACACCCATGAGCCGAAGGACGTCCTCCTCTACCACCCTTATGCTACAGAGACATAGCTCCTGCAGATGCAGAAAAGAGACGATGTCGGGGATGCTAGGGAGACCTAGGACCCAATGAAGAGGCAGAGGTGTAAACATTTTTTTGTGTCGGCACCATTTGGCCATATGCTTCTTCTATCTGTCTCCGACTTGCTCGGTCAGTGACAAATATAAATACTTACACATAGATTCATAGAATGGTATAACAATAATTCAACATAAAGTTCATTGTTACCTTCAATAACACAGTCTTACACAGTTATAGTTCTTATACATTATTATTACTCTCTAAATATATTAGCTTTGTTCTAATCCAAATATATTATCTTTAACAAACCATCTTTATAATTTCATAACATATGAACTATATATTAGGAAAGACCAAAACAAGGACACATAAAGGAGGTAAAAGAGAAATTAGGATTTTATCATTATTCATTGTTGTTCCTTCAAAAAAAAATCATTATTCATTGTTGTATTTGTTCCTTCTCTAAAACTCGTTAGGCACCTATTTTTCTTCTTTTCATTTTTTCAAGAATGAAGCCAAAACTGATTAGACTCCAAATCATAATTTATAAGACCATTTAAAAAAAGTTTTTGCTTTATATCTTTTCACTTTCCAACTTCTCTATATTTTGTATGCACTCTATAGATCTCTAAACCTTCATTCCTTTATTGACTAGCCAGGAATTTAAAATATGGTATGATAATATTTTGATGTCTAATTAAAAAACCTGCTAGAGAGCATTTATTCATCTATATTTTTTTTCCAATGAAGGACGATATAAAGAGCTTTTTAGAGTTGTTCTTAGTATATAAAAAATCCATACCCTCCACACAAATAGCGCATAGTCCAGTGGCTGTCGATACATGCAGTAAAGTATGTAAGACAGAGTGCAGCATTCGTTTCATGTTTACGCCTATACTATATATATGATGTGCTCATGCATGGTAGATTTTTTTAATTTCTTATGTACAAAAATTCCTCCACCATGGTAGTGCCAACATGCATGCTGCTGCCCACAATAGCTAGTCACACGGTATCACACAACCTAAAACCACAGAGTTCCATGATCTGCGACCTATGTGGTCACACATTACGGCAACACAGGGTTTTTTACTCGCTAACAATCACAATTTTTTACTATAACTCCTCTAATCCCCCGTGCAATCCCGGCTCGTCGTCTTCCAGGTCCGTCACCGGGCGCCGGTACGTTTTACCGCTTCAATGGTCAACGACGACGATGACTGCGCCGAGGCACGCACGGCGACGGCGGTTTTGGTGGCTGAACCGGTCACCTAGTCGCCTCACAGCCCACGTACAGGCAACCTTTGGCGAAAGATCCGACGACGCATGCAGAGCTTACTCGGTCGCTCTGCTCGCTCGCTCCTGCCTAGGCTGCAGCCACGAGGGGGGTCACGGCGGCGGCGCAGGTGGCAAGCGAGGAGGAAGATGAGGTCGCGTCGTGCACGGCCTTGGTCATGGCCTCGTGGAACATCGCCTCGTTCCAGCAGTCGCCGTCCGCGATATGCAGCTTGATGTTGGCGAGCGCCTTGAGTAGCGCCTGCGGCGAGTAGGTGTCGGCGTCGACGGAGAGCACGCTGACGCCGCTCATCCACCGGAGGCGCTCCAGGACGTGGAGCACCAGGTCCACGATGTCGCACTCCACCATCACCATCACCGTCAGGCTCACCTGCTGCTCGTCCGACGCCGCCCGGGAGATGTGAACTTTGGCTCTCCGGTGCGCCGCCGTGGTGCCGCCCCCAACGCCGTCGTCGCGGGGGACGTACCTCTCCAGCTTGGTGTTCTTCTCCTCCAGCTCTGACACCTGCGCCTCCAGCGTCTTCAGGTAGCTCGCCGCGTTCATCAGCACCGTCGTTTTGTCCTTCTGCGATCGATCGAAACAACAACAGTACGTAAGCAAAGGTTCCATTTTTTAAAAAAAATCAAAACGTAAATATATATCGAAGAAAACAAGATTGTTGTGAATTCAAAAGTTCACGGTATCCTGTCTGAGCTTTATTTTCATTGGAACTATGTTGGAAGCTGCGGGCTGCGCGTGTTTCGCCTTTTTACTCCTTTTCCAGATTAATGGGACTTATAGGATAGTATATAGGATGTCAATTGAAAAAGGCAATCTCAAGCTTTGTCGCATCCATGAAAGGGTAGTTTCATTCACCGATCACTGGCTAGTGGCTAATCTGCTTTGCTGGGCTGATTAGGACAGCTCATGTTAGCACCCAATCAATCTCTTTCCTGTTCTATATATGAATTTGCAGTGAAGGCAGCAGGTTGTTTCCTGGCAACCACTCACTGAGGGCTGTAACTGTAAAGTAATGTAGACGATGGTGACTTTGTTCATCTTTCCAAGAACCCAATATTTGATTTCAGCTTTCTTTTGGACTTTTTCATTGTCGTCGTTGTTGCTTGTTCCTCAGCACCTACCAACCCTGCCATCATCAACTTGCATTTTGTGGACCATATTGGACAACAACACCAACAAGGTCCTCCTTCCAATCGCCTTCCTCCGGCTGATGTCTTTCCTTGGAAACAAGAAACTATTGACTACCCCCAACACACTTGACTTTCTAACAAGTCCTACTTTCCAACTGGCCAAAATTTATATTCTCGTTCTCTCAAAACTGTTATCATATATAAAAGTAATTCATATTTGTAAATTTACAAAAAAAGTAAAGATATTTGTCCAGTACACATTACAAAGATTTAAAATATGCTCGATTGCGTGCTTTTTCTTTCTCCTCTATATATGGAACTATTCTTATTTTAGATATTTGCGTTTTTTTATCAATTGTCCAATATTCAAATATAAAACCGCATCAACATGGACTAAAAGTAGTATTGTCATTTGTTAAGCAAGCAAAACAATTTTGCTGAAAGCATCCACCAGCTTCTGCAATTTACTAATGCATAATCCTAGCATGGCCCTGAGCCAGCACAGTGTGCTTCCTCTTGGAAGCTTCCATGCCATTGTTTGTATTGGACCTTTTCAGCTTGTGCGCACAGACAGCAGGGACCTCAATGTCACGAATCCACGTAATCCTATATATGGCGCTTCTAAACACCTTCCTCTGTCAATGTCCTTTTCAATCAAGGGATTAAACAATGCTATCCTTCACCAGCTAGGCTGGACATGTATAGTGGCAAGACTTCCATTCTTCCAAGTCACCTTAGAAAATTTGGGTGAAAAAAAAAAGAACAGAGCATCTATTCTCTGCCTCACAAAAGCAACGTACGCGGCTTATCACAACTTTATGTTGGGATGCGTCCTTTTTCGACCATATCATCAAATCGTAAATGAACAAACCAAGGAATTCAATTTTTTTTTTGTTTGTTCTAAGGTTAGACCATGTCTATAATACAAATGAACATGAGTGCTAGCCATAGTAACAATGCCCCGAGAAACTAAGGGAAAAGTTATCCTAGACATCGGTAGTCATCAAACAATTCCGTAGTAAGAGACATACACATGTTCTAGTGCATATATATGGACCTTATTTTAATATTATTACTTGCAATTTTATAACAAATCTGACAGTGTTTTTTTTTGCATTCGGACGTTAGAGTTATGTAGTGAATATATGTTGTATATCAAATAAATCTAACGGTCAATTGGTTCAGGATTTATATGTGGATGTATGTCTAGAACACCAGGTTCAAGTTCTAATATAATCAAGAGATACATAACTCCGATCCTCCTAGGTTCGTTAAGTTTTTAACCTTTTGTAATCAACGAGTGAAAGGTGGAATTTTAAGTTGCACATAAAATGAATGTTATTAGTGATAACAATGTAGCAAATAAAGGATGTAATTGCATACCTTTGAGCAGGGTGGGAGGAGCGACCTGAGCGTGTGGAAGCTGTCGTTGAGCTTCTCCCGCCTCTTCCTCTCCGACATCATGTGGTACACCTGGCTGCTGTTGTTGCCGTCCTGCTGCTGCTGCTGCCGTGCGGCGTCGCTGGTGGTCCTCTCGGGCGCCACGGCGGCGAGGCTGCTGCTCCTGACCGTCACGAGGCTGGCGCTTGCGCTGTCCCCGCCGTGTGGGTGCAGGCGTGGCTGCACGGCGGCGGCGGGTCCGTGCGGCGGCGACGAGGACTCGGAAGAGGAGGGCGACGCGAGGAGAGCACGGCCATCATGGCCAGCATGATGGCCTCGTCGTCCCCGGCGAACGGGTCCTGCTGCAGGGGTGCTGGTAGCGGCACCGGCGCGGGGTGCCGCGGCGAGAAGATGTTGGCGGGCAAGGCGGCGGCGGTGGCGTCGTCGAGCGGGAAGAAGGCGGAGGAGGAGCCCCCGCTGTCGATGGAGAGGGAGCGCTTGGAGGACAGCGACGACGACGAGTACACCGGCTGCTGCTCGTCTTGGCGCATCGTCATCAGGCGGCTGCGGTCGTCGTAGTTGTCGTCCGCGAAGAAGCCGCTCGTGTCCATGTCGTAATCCGCCTTGTTGCTGGCGCTGGCAGCGGCGGCGATGCCGTCGGCAACGCCGAAGCCGCAGGCGATGTCGTCGCCGGTGAGTAAGCTTGCAGCGCACTCTGCCAGAGCTGGCCAGAAGGGGTCATCATGGCCATGGAGGTCAGGTACAGGGTTGACGCCGTGGATGTCGCCCGCCTGCAGCTGCAGGTCCAGGCCGCACCACACTTCATCCATGGATGATGGACTGATGGATTGGATAGCCACGAAGAGACGACGGTGGTGGAGTTGGAGCGGGTTGGCGGCGGGAGCGAGTGAGATGGCGAACTGCGAGGCAGCTGCCGCTGCTTTATATGCAGCGGACAGCGGAGGCGGAGGGGAGTTGGTGTCTGTATCTAGACTAGACTCTCTAGTTGCAAATATTATTTCGTCATTTTTTTTATAAAACTATGCAACTATGCAATCCAACTAGTTGCAATAGTGTATTAGATTAGAGAGAAGATCATATCAAGGCAAAGCGAGAGTGGAATAGTCGGTCAAAGTCGCGGGGGCATGTGCGGGGGAACCTGCGGAGAAGGCCGGTCAAATTCGGAGGCAGGCGTACTCGGATACTCGGATGCCAGGAAAGGATCGGTTCAGAATTCAGATCAACGGCGAGCCAGAGAACGAGAACGAGACTGCAGACTGGTCGTCCGTCCTGCCACGTACGTAACGTACTCCTCGTCCTCGGCCTCGGCCTCTCGCCTTCATCGTCGCCCTCACGACATACGGTAGCTAACTAATAACCACCCATCATAAACAAGTGTGTGACCACCATGCATGGTGGTATATACATAATCATTAACATCTGTAGCTAATTCATTCATATATGCAAATTTGATCTGTTCCATTTATACATTGTTTGGTTAGAGAAAATTGCTGCTGGTCTACTGTCCACTCTCCACGCCACTTGTACCCTGTTTACCAGAGTATTTAACTTAGAGATTTTTTACAATAATTGGGAAAAAATTCGACGGCTCACGTCGACCGATCCGACGGCTAGAAAGTTTGGAGAAATGAGAGGAAATTGAAAGAGGAAACGAGAGGAAATTCGGATGAGTATGACCGGTGGGCCATATGCGCCAAATTTCCTTCCATATGCACCAAATTTCTTCCCATTTCCTCTAAAATTCAGATAATTATGACTTCCAAATAAAGTGGTGGTAATTCCGTTTCTGTATTTCTTTTTTCCAATCAAGGGTAATACGGTAATTTGATATTTGTCAAAATAATAATTGTAGTAGTATAGTTAGGGATGAATAATACAATTAGTATAGTGAGATTATCTTCTTTGACGAATTGAAAAAAAAACTTCTAGGGTTCCGCTCGCCGCCGTTCCGTCATCACTACACGGAGCCGCCGCCGCCCAAGCTCGTCCTCGCCATCTCATCCCCCTCCTCTTGCTCCTGCCCTCCGTCTCCTACTTCCTCTACCAACGGTGTCCCCAGGCGCCGCATCTTCCAATCCAAGCTATCGTCAGCCCTTAGCGGCGGCGCGGTCGTACAAGCCGCGCGTCGCGATCCACGGGCACGGCAGCTCGGGCGGCAGCGAGTCCTCGATCCGCACCGGGTTCAGTGCAGGGGAGGTTGCGACGCCGCGACTGGCTCGGGGTGACGTGCGGTGAGTCGGCGGCGGAGGGCGCGGCGGCCGTCATCATGGTTGGTTTGGCGCTGCCCAACCAGCTTCCTTGAAGTCGACGACGGCAGAGACGCTGTAGAGGCCCAGCTCAGGCAGATCGTCAAATCACAGCGTCGCCGAGGACCCACGCCGACATGGTCCGGTTGAAGCGTCGCCGAGGACTCTCGATGAGGTTTGTTGTAGCGTTCAAATACTAGCCAATCTATCTGTCAGATTAGCCCGCACATTCATCTGCTGCTGCTGCCTGTTCGCTTGCATCACTCTCTAATGTTCTGATAGTGATAGTGATGTTGTAGACCTGTAGTGAAGAACACTAAGGATTTGAAGGCTCTGACGCAGCTAAATCTTTTTCAAAATGTTAATCTGACGGACAAAACCTTGGAAGGAGTAAGATCAAAGAGTATGTTATGATACTATGCATTTTCAGCCTTTTTTTATCTCTTGAAAAAGTTTTTATGGTCGTTGATCTCGAATATCAAGGTGAAGGCCAAGTGATAACTCTTGAAAAAGTTTTTATGATCATTGATCTCGAATATCAAGGTGAAAGCCAAGTAATAACAGCCACAGTATCGGTATGAAAACCATGCTCTACTACGAAAGCAAAGAAGCGTTGCCAGGCTATTGCTAACACCATACACACATTCAGTTCTGATACATACAGTATACAGTACAAAGCATTCAAGCATATTCAGGTAGCACCTCAAAACATATTTCACTGCTGGAGGGCTGAAAACGCACCGTGTTCCTTTCTTTCAGGGCCATTCATCAACTCAGAAGTTGCACATGAATGAATTATACATAAATTTCACAGCGATCAGTTCAAGTTTACATGGAAGCAAGCATTTGAGTCTGTATGTTCGTACATGGACCATGGTCACCAGTGCCCTTTCATAAGTGCACTGAACTCTGTATCTGTACCCTGTGTTAGGGTACTTGCAGCTTCTAGCTGCTAATATGAAGTTGTTTTTTGTAAAAAGAAACGAACTTGTCTCAGACATCAAGCCTTGGCACCAAAGACTTAACATACAAACATCATTTGATGAAATTACTCTTTGACGCTTCAGAAGATTACACAATCTTCAGAAGATTACACAATGACACAAAGCAGTCGGACGTACTACCAATATGTACAGAAGATCTACTGGCCGAAGCAATCAACTAGGATGGACGAGAAAGTGTCTTCCCGGACGAACCCGGCGGGCAACCGGCAGACGCCGCAGAGGCAGCGGTGGTCTGCTTCTCCGATCGAGCCGTGTCACGTCGTCCCGCCAGCCTGTCCCGTCCCCCTCCGCCGAGCGAGAACACTGGCCAGAATGCCGCCTGCGCGTGCCCGGTCCGGATCACCGAGGCCCTCGCGCTGAGGGCAGGTGCGACAGCTTTGGTGAGATAGAGGGCCGGCGGTGGCGGCGGCTTTGGCGAGGAGCTCTCGTCGTAGGTCGCAGGGGAGGGGATGCGAGCGGGAGGGCCGGATCGGAGCGCGGTGGTTTTGGTAGAGCTGCGAAATGACAAACGTACCCTTTATGAAAAAAAAATAGAATTTTGTGGAGACAATAGGAGGAAATAGAAGGAAATAGGAGGAAACTTCAAGTATTGTAAAATAACTCTTTAAGTTAATATATAACACATAGGCACAACAAGCTGTTCCGTGACAAAAATGCGGTCCTGCATGGTTACATGCCTCAAGAATGGGTCACCAAAGGTTTGTTTACTAGAGAAGGGATGGATTGGTTATCGAAGTCATCGTCGCATGCGTCGGGTATGCTCGGAATGCGACCCGGCCGTGTAACATTGTAACATGCATGCATGCCGGCGCTTGAAAAGTTCAGTGCACAAACAAAAGAAGGTTAAAGGTTCATCATATTCAGGGGAGCAAACATCATGGGCAAATGGTTGCATACCGTGCATGCGTAATCCTTTCATTTTTCCAACGAGTACGGATGGCACCTCTACAAATAATCTAATTGGATAGCTTTTCACCATGCCTCATAATGAGCAACCAAGGGATCGATGTGGATCCAATTTAGAGAAGCAATCCACAACCATGCCCATGCTGGCTATGTTGGGATTAGGGGGCAAAACAAATGCAACTAATCCCTCATCTTGTGCTGAACCATGAGGATAACATCTACCACCAGATGTGCAGCGGAAATAACAATCACACAATAGACAATAGACACAACGATTTACGTGGAAAACCTTCTCAAGGTGAGAAGGAAAAACCACGGGACCAACCGGTCCACTTGAAAGGTCCCTTGTTTGGTTTTGATAATTGAGTGACAACTTAGGTGGACTAATTGGGTGATCATGAGAATACACAGGGGTTTAGTCCACAGGTGAATGTGAGATGAAGGAGCTTCATTGAATATGTGACATGACATGGAGTCATGTGACCGATGGTGAAGATCGAGATGAGGCTTGGCTCGAGGCCGGAGGGTGTGTGAAGGACAAGTCAAAGCAGTGGAGCGATGGACCATGAGATGGTGAAGCTCGGGCAAGACTTGGTTCCGATGGACCATGAGGCGGTGAAGAGCAAGTGAGATCAAGATCGATGGACCGTGAAGGTTGCATGATGATATGAAGTGGATCATATCAACTTGAGATCGTGTCGGTGCATGTGTTGCATTGGCACTTCGGTGGAAGACGGTGAAAGTGGAAATGCGCAAGGCAAAGGTATGCTATAGGGCATTTCATCTCACCGGTCATGAGGAGTGTAGAGAAGTTGACGACCGGATTTAGGATTGATAGCCGTACTATCAAGAGGGGCAAACTTGTTTGCATCTCGGTCATCTAGTGCCACTTGAGTGATCTAACATTGCGACATGCTAGGATCGAGTGGAGTTGTGAGAGCATGTGAAAATCCTTTGAAATTGATTGTGAAAATGCTAACACACATGCACATGGTGATGTTCACTTGGTGGTGTTGGCACATTTACAAAGGTGGTGTTTATCGCGCTTTGGTTTGTAGGTTGAGATGGGTTTGGGTCCTTCTCTCCCTCCCGCCGAGCTTGCGAGGCGGGATTCGGCGTTTTCGAGAAAATTGGAGGCATATTTTCTATTGCGTCGGATACAAAATCTTGGAGAAAACTTGCTAACTTGGGAGCACAAGACGTACACGTGTTGGTTAGCATGTTGGAGCAAAGGTTGAGAAGACGGCGCGAAGAAACGTTGAGGATCGCCTCTTTGTGAGCGCCGGACGCGGGCTCCGGACGCGCGGACGCGGTGGGAATCCCGCGCGTGCTTTGGGTGGCTGGCTCGGGCTCGGTTGAGCGCCGGACGCGGCGGTGGCGCGTCCGGCGGTCCCGGACGCCGACCGAAACTTCCGAGAGTTAGAGGTCTCGCGAGCGGGGGCGCCGGACGCCGGACGGACTCGGCGACGGACGGCGTAACACCGTGGAGCGTCCGGCGATTGGTAACGGGCGCGGCTTCAAATCCCAACGGTCGACTTCGGGAGGCACGAGTAGCGCCGGACGCGTCCGTTGGCCGCGCGGGACGCGTCCGGCCGCGGTGAAGTTGACGGCGCGGGCTTCCAACGGCTCTTTTCGAAGGTGGGCCTATAAATATGAGTTGTGGCCGGGCGTGGCGGTGCCGAGCACCTTGGGGACTTGGTGTCCACCTTGGAGAGTGCTTGGAGAGCCCTTTACTCACTTGTGCTTGAGAGTGATCATCCAATCGAGTGAGTGAGCGATTCTAGTGCGTTGCTTTGAGAGATTGCATCGTGTGGCACTAGGTGATCGTGTTGCAAGCCGGTGTGCTTGTTACTCTTGGGGGTCACCACCTCCTAGACGGCTTGGAGGCAAGAGACTTCGTTGTAGCACCCGTGGAGATTGTGCGGTGCTCTGAAGGAGGATTTGTGAGGGGTTCTTGAGCCTTCCCGCGTGAGCGAATTGGTTACTCTAGTTGAGCGTGGCTTGGAGGATCCCGGTCTTGTGTTGATTGGAGTTGGGGCTCCCGGAGGGGTTGTTGGCAGTGAGCCAACTTGAGCGGCCTTCTCATCACCAAGTCGGTGTATCGCCACAACTGGACGTAGCTTGGTGGCGACCAAGCGAACCAGGGGAAAAATCGTGTGTCGATTTGTGATTGCCGAGGCTTCGACCTCCTTGTGCTTGTGTGTGAGGCTTCGACCTCCCTTGTGATTGTGTGCAGGTGGTTGGTCTCTACGCCCGGTGATTCGCCACCGCCGCGACTTCTTGTGTCCACTCTTTACGGTGGTTTGCATCCCCTCTAGCTCAAGCTTGTATTTAAATTGGTTACATTCTTGTGTAGCTTGAGTTGTGGCTCTTGTGCTCTTTTGCTTGTGTAGCTAGTTGAGCACCTTCTTGCTTGTGTAGCTAGAAGTAGTGTAAGTGTTTTGCTTAGCTTGTGTAGTTAAGTAAATTGCGCTCTTGGGTTCGGCTTGTGTAGCCTTGTCCTTGAGCATCTAGTGAGCTTAGGTTTGGCTTTGTGCTCTTGCTCATTAGAATTGTGTAGGTGCTCCCGGTGTGGCAAAGTACTAGTTGCTTAGGTTTGTGTGACCTTGCAAGCTAGAATTGTTTAGGTGAGCACTAGCTAGTTTAGCACCTTGCTTCTTGTTTAGAATCTTTTACAAGGTGCTACTAGAGTTGTAGTTAGTGGGGGTTAGTCTTGGCTAGACCGATAGTTTTAATTCCGCATTTGTTTCGGTTAGCCGGTGCGTAAGTTTTTAGGAAGGACTATTCACCCCCCCTCTAGTCCATCTCGACCCTACACGTGGTATCGGAGCCGGGTCTCTCATTTTAGTGGTCTTCACCGACTCGAGAGGATGGCAACTAGAGGGATAGATGTTGAGTGCTCTTGTGACACGCACACTTTTGATGGCACAAACTTTGCACGGTGGAAACACCATATGCTTGATCACTTTCGTGCCTCGGGACCTAAGGTGTGGTGGGTGATCACTAGGATCAATGTCGCCATGGATCACAAGAACCTCACCAAAGCTCAAAAGGCTCTCTTTGATCTTGATTCAAGTGCTTTATTGTACTTATATGATGCTTTGAGCTTTGATGTGTATGAGAAGGTGGATTCTAGTGTCTCCGCTCATGTCATGTGGGAATCCATCAAGCACACCTATGGTGATGCCTCCACATGGGATGATGGAAAGTTCAAGGTGGAGGAGCCCGAGGTAATGCCACTTGAGGATGTTGAGCATGACCACAACAAGGTTGTTGTGGAGGATTGCTCCACCTCAAGGTCAAGTGAAGATGATGAACTTCCTACCACAAGTTCACTTGACGATGATGATGATGATGCCTCAAGTGAAGCAAGTGAAGATTCTACTACAAGCTCACTTGATGATGCATATGAGGGTGATGACTCTACTACAAGCTCACCGACTTCATCACATTGCTACATGTCACATGGTGACCGCAAGGTAAAAATTGGCAATGTGATCTTTGATTGTGATGATCCAAGTCTTGAGCTTGTGTTTAAGTTGTCAAGAGCTTTAGAAAAGGAGTTTGCTAAAACAAGCAAATTGGAAAAAGAAAACTCTCTTCTAAAGAACACATGTGAACAACAAGAGCATCTACTTTATGTTACTACTTGTTCACATGATGTGCTAAAATTGGCTCATGAGGAACTTAGTGTTGCTCATGATAACTTGGTGCAAGAACATGCTTTTCTCACTAAGAAGTTTTGCAATGAAGAAGCTAAAACTAGTGAGAGCTCATCACTCGTGTCAAATGATCAATCACATGTTACTAACCCTTGTGATGTAGGCAAGAAGCATGTATCCACCTCTTGTGATGATTTACTTGCTATGCCATGTTCTTCTCATATAGATGCGTGTTCTTCTTCTATGTCTTGTGAGACTAACCTTTTGAAGGAGAACAATGAGCTCAAGAATCAAGTGAAGAATTTGAGCAACAAGCTAGAGAGGTGGACCAACTCTCATGTCGCTCTTGATCATATGTTGAAGAACAAGAGAAGATTTGGTGACATGAGTGGTCTTGGCTACAACAAGAAGAATGTTGGGTTGGGTGAATTGCCAAAAGTCTCTCACTCTCAACTCTTGGAGAGTTACAAGAAGCATGGCAATTTGAATGGCATCAACTACAACAACACCAACATCAAAGGCAAAAGATGGGGCAAGAAGAAATTCGAGAGAAGCATGAAGAAGCTAGAAGAAGAAAAGCTATCTCATTTCATGTGCTTCCAATGCCGTGAAATAGGACATCTAGCCAAGTATTGCCCTACCAAGAAGCCTCAAGTTGAGCCAAGATCAACACCCCAAGCTCAAGTCAAAATCAACCATGAAGCCAAAGTTGATGACTTGAAGATGATGAAGAGGAAGACAAGAAGGGGTGGAAGAGCAAGGCATCCAACTCATATCCAAGATGCCAAGATGATGATGAGCAAGATTCAAGAGAAGAACACTCATGCTCACATCAAGTGCTTCAAGTGTGGTGACATGGGACACTTTGCCTCGAAGTGTTTCAACAAGCTTGAGAAGGAGGCTCAAGCAACTCATGAGAGGCAAGGCAATGAAGAGCATCATTTGAGCAATGAAGAAAAGGCTCAAGCAAAGAGAAGATGCTATTCATGTCGGGAAAGGGGACACATGGCTCATTCATGTCCCCTAGGTAAAACTTCTAAGCCCATTTCAATTGATGATAATGATGTGCTTAGAAAGGATGGTAATGGTACCTCTTCGGTTGCTATTGCAAAACATCCCGCTACTCATACTAAGGCTTTGCCTAAGTATGTTGCTCCTAACTTGAGAGGACCCAAACTAGTTTGGGTACCATCAACAAGTGGATGAATGTTTGTAGGTACCATGGCATTGGAGGCTTGATTTAATTGAGTTCATATCCTTCATCATGTGAATGAATCAAGTATTGAAGCTTAGCGCTATTCTTATCCCAATGCCAAGTCATGACAAGTGAAGTCCAAGTGCTAAAATATACAAGTGCATGATTCAAGTTGTGGTGATCAATTGTCATATGTGATGGCTTGCAATTGTAATGAGTTGAAGCTTGCAATTGTAATGAGTTGTGCTACCAAGGTAAATATTTTGTTGATCACATTCATTTGGATGCATATGAGTTGATTGAATTGGATATATATGCTATAGTTGCTTGCTATGAGATGTTTGAATGGATTCAATGCTTAGTATTCAAGTTTGGGTTAGATTGGATGAATATGATCACAAGATGACTTTTAGTGAGTGGCTTGAATGCATATATGTCTTGTGAGAATGTTCAAACAAGTTGACATCAAGTTTGAGTCATCTTTGAAGAAGCATAGCTCAATTGCTTAAATCTGTTCAAATTCTGAAATCTGAGCTAGCTGTGATCAAGTCTGAGCTTGATGGATCAAATCTTATTGGATTGACTTGAAATTTGGTATGCATGCTCTATGCTTATGGGTAAATGTGCTGTGCAAATTTCATGAGAATTGGATAAGGATTGCTACAGTTTTGGAGTAGTTCTTTTCAGCTATAGTGCAGCAGTTTTCAGCATGTAGCAGTGTGAGAAGATGTGAAATCTGGCAGCAATATAGAAGGCCAATGAAGCTCAAATTTTTACAGCTGCATGAAGACTTAGTGATGCTCATATCGACCAAATTTTATGTCTTTTGGAGCTATACATTGGGAGATATGAGTCAATCTTTGAAGGTTGCAGAATCTGCCAGAAAAGTGACAAACATTGGATATATCTAGTGTCACTCACATTGAAAGGTCCTCAAGTTGGAATCATGACTACAAGTGATTGAGGAACCTATGTTTGGTTTATTGAAGATCAAGATCAAGCTCTAGAGCAAGAAAGAAAAGGACTTAAAGAAGAACTCAAGATACTTCATCAATCAAGTCCAAGAATCAATCAAATGAATGGCAATTCAATTGAGTGTCAAGGATTGTTTTTAGTGAGATCACTTCTCTCCACCGAGGAGGTGTGCCGCCCATGAGAGATGGGATTGACAAGTGATCTTGGAAGGCCGACATGGAAGTGATGATCTAAGGAGGTTCAAGATGCTTAGTTGAAGATATCAAGAAGATTGATCAAGAAAGCAAGCAACATCCAAATAGAGAGCAATACATGACAAATCAAGTGATAATGCAAGTGATATTCTCTCATGCAAGCAAAGATCGAAAGAAGAAGCAAGTCAACCACAACAAGAGAGTGTACTTGATCATAAGTGGTTCTTATCTCATATGGGTGAAGCATGAAATTCATCATGGGTATCTATTAGTCTTCACCAAGCTATTGAATGGACTTCACATTGCTATTGGAGTAATGAAATTGAAATCTCATGACTATCCTCTACTCCAAGATAGCAAAGGTGACATTGATTGACATATGCATACATATTTTGCTAAGGACTTGTTTAGTGCATATAGTCATGATATCTTGGAGCATTCATGAAAAATCAAAAGATTTTGATGTTTATATGGTGCCACTATTGTTTCTATGCCTTACTTGTTCTAGTGGTAACATATAACATGTTCATGAGCTAGTGAACCCAAGTACTTGATCTAGTTTGAGTTGCACATTAGCTACAAGTCCAACATTGGCAAGATAACCCTTCTAGTAAGGTGTGAAGAAGCTTGTCATTGGTTCAAACCGGATTTGGAAGCTCATGTGCAAATCAAGTTAGCTCAAGTTCAAGAGAAAGAAGCTCATGAAAAACAATCTAGTTCAAGAATGTGGTATTCATGCATATTCCAACAAGGTGGTTCCACAAGTGATCCTCAACTTTAAGTGATCAAATCAAGATTTGCTCAAGATTGTCATTTGGTGTGACCCATGCTTTGTCATAGGGGGAGGAGCCCTACTTCATTGGTATTAGAGGCAAAGATCTTGAAGGTGACCTACACATGTGGTATCTTTAGTGCTATGACAAAGGGGGAG
Organism: Themeda triandra; assembly: GCA_018135685.1. Lineage (NCBI taxonomy): Eukaryota > Viridiplantae > Streptophyta > Magnoliopsida > Poales > Poaceae > Themeda > Themeda triandra. The sequence goes on from JAENPR010000967.1 coordinate 233,973, forward strand.
TGCCCAATGCATAGTGACAAGTGGGTTCATGCAACTACATGTGAAGATTACAAGTGGTGTCATTCCAACATATGGTGTGTCCATCAAAAGGAAGATTCAAGAATCAACCATCAACCCCTAGCTCAAATCCTTTGCATCAAGAAGTTTGTCTTACACGAAGTGTCATACAAGTGGTCTTGGACCCTTTATGGTCTTTGATGACAAAGGGGGAGAGAATGGTACAAAGATATGCAAGATGCATACAAAGGGGAGAAGAAGATGGACATAGACCAAGAAGAGCAACATTGAAGAGGATCAAAGTTCTTGGACAAGAGAAGCACACAAGTAGGGGGAGCAAGCTCATGAACTTGATTGATTGCATTTGATATGTGCATATTCATGTGCTTGCTTGCATTTGCATTGTTTTTAAATTCAATATGCAATGCTTGTGTGGTGTATGCTAGTCATAGTTTTGATTGATGATTTGATAACTAGCATGCATAGGATGGTTTAGCTAGACACTTGTGCTCCTTCCACTTGGTACTAGAACCTTGCTTCTAATGTTGATCTCACGGGGTTTCTAGTGTTGTTTCAAGTGATTTCTAGCTAACCATGATGATGCTAAGGATGAACTTCATTGTGCAACTCCGATTGGTATCACGCTTCAAAGGTTTATCCTATATACCTTAGCATCACTTAGTAGTGCTAACCCTCCCAAGAATTTCCATATCTAGGCATGTGTGCAAGCTTGAAACCAAACCATTTGAGCACACATGTAGGGGGAGCTATCACTACCAAGTTGACTTTGTGATACTTATCCAAATCACAACATTGAGCTCAAATGTTGGATAAGTGACATAAAGTCCTTTATGAACTTTATTTCCATATCTTTGTAGAGTTGTCATCAATTACCAAAAAGGGGGAGATTGAAAGGTCCCTTGTTTGGATTTGATAATTGAGTGACAACTTAGGTGGACTAATTGGGTGATCATGAGAATACACAGGGGTTTAGTCCACTGTGTGAATGTGAGATGAAGGAGCTTCATTGAATATGTGACATGACATGGAGTCATGTGACCGATGGTGAAGATCGAGATGAGGCTTGGCTCGAGGCCGGAGGGTGTGTGAAGGACAAGTCAAAGCAGTGGAGCGATGGACCATGAGATGGTGAAGCTCGGGCAAGACTTGGTTCCGATGGACCATGAGGCGGTGAAGAGCAAGTGAGATCAAGATCGATGGACCGTGAAGGTTGCATGATGATATGAAGTGGATCATATCAACTTGAGATCGTGTCGGTGCATGTGTTGCATTGGCACTTCGGTGGAAGACGGTGAAAGTGGAAATGCGCAAGGTGAAAGCCAAGTAATAACAGCCACAGTATCGGTATGAAAACCATGCTCTACTACGAAAGCAAAGAAGCGTTGCCAGGCTATTGCTAACACCATACACACATTCGATTCGATACATACAAGATATACAGTACAAAGCATTCAAGCATATTCGGTAGCACCTCAAAACATATTTCATCTTTGGAGGGCTGAAACGCACCGTGTTCCTTTCTTTCGTGGGCCATTCATCAACTCGGGAAGTTGCACATGAATGAATTATACATAAATTTCACAACGATCGGTTCAAGTTTACATGGAAGCAAGCATTTGAGTCTCGTATGTTCGTACATGGACCATGGTCACCGGTGCCCTTTCATAAGTGCATCCGCTCAGATCTGTACCACCGTGTTAGGGTACTTGCAGCCTTCTAGCTGCTAATATGAAGTTGTTTTTTGTAAAAAGAAACGAACTTGTCTCGACATCAAGCCTTGGCACCAAAGACTTAACATACAAACATCATTTGATGAAATTACTCTTTGACGCGAGGAAGATTACACAATCTTCAGAAGATTACACAATGACACAAAGCCGGACGTACTACCAATATGCGTAAGATCTCACGGCCGAAGCAATCAACTAGGATGGACGAGAAAGTGTCTTCCCGGACGAACCCGGCGGGCAACCGCGCACGCCGCAGAGGCAGCGGTGGTCTGCTTCTCCGATCGAGCCGTGTCGCGTCGTCCCGCGCCCGTCCCGTCCCCCTCCGCCGAGCGAGAACACCGAGAATGCCGCTGCGCGTGCCGGTCCGGATCACCGAGGCCCTCGCGCCGAGGGCAGGTGCGACGGCTTTGGTGAGATAGAGGGCCGGCGGTGGCGGCGGCTTTTGGCGAGGAGCTCGTCGTAGGTCGCGTGGAGGGGATGCGAGCGGGAGGGCCGGATCGGAGCGCGGTGGTTTTGGTAGAGCTGCGAAATGACAAACGTACCCTTTATGAAAAAAAAATAGAATTTTGTGGAGACAATAGGAGGAAATAGAAGGAAATAGGAGGAAACTTCAAGTATTGTAAAATAACTCTTTAAGTTAATATATAACACATAGGCACAACAAGCTGTTCCGTGACAAAAATGCGGTCCCGCATGGTTACATGCCTCAAGAATGGGTCACCAAAGGTTTGTTTACTAGAGAAGGGATGGATTGGTTATCGAAGTCATCGTCGCATGCGTCGGTATGCTCGGAATGCGACCCGGCCGTGTAACATTGTAACATGCATGCATGCTTCGCGCTTGAAAAGTTCAGTGCACAAACAAAAGAAGGTTAAAGGTTCATCATATTCGGGAGCAAACATCATGGGCAAATGGTTGCATACCGTGCATGCGTAATCCTTTCATTTTTCCAACGAGTACGGATGGCACCTCTACAAATAATCTAATTGGATAGCTTTTCACCATGCCTCATAATGAGCAACCAAGGGATCGATGTGGATCCAATTTAGAGAAGCAATCCACAACCATGCCCATGCTTTTGGCTATGTTGGGATTAGGGGCAAAACAAATGCAACTAATCCCTCATCTTGTGCTGAACCATGAGGATAACATCTACCACCGATGTGCAATGCGGAAATAACAATCACACAATAGACAATAGACACAACGATTTACGTGGAAAACCTTCTCAAGGTGAGAAGGAAAAAACCACGGACCAACCGGTCCACTTGAAAGGTCCCTTGTTTGGTTTTGATAATTGAGTGACAACTTAGGTGGACTAATTGGGTGATCATGAGAATACACGGGGGTTTAGTCCACGTGTGAATGTGAGATGAAGGAGCTTCATTGAATATGTGACATGACATGGAGTCATGTGACCGATGGTGAAGATCGAGATGAGGCTTGGCTCGAGGCCGGAGGGTGTGTGAAGGACAAGTCAAAGCAGTGGAGCGATGGACCATGAGATGGTGAAGCTCGGGCAAGACTTGGTTCCGATGGACCATGAGGCGGTGAAGAGCAAGTGAGATCAAGATCGATGGACCGTGAAGGTTGCATGATGATATGAAGTGGATCATATCAACTTGAGATCGTGTCGGTGCATGTGTTGCATTGGCACTTCGGTGGAAGACGGTGAAAGTGGAAATGCGCAAGGCAAAGGTATGCTATAGGGCATTTCATCTCACCGGTCATGAGGAGTGTAGAGAAGTTGACGACGGATTTAGGATTGATAGCCGTACTATCAAGAGGGGCAAACTTGTTTGCATCTCGGTCATCTAGTGCCACTTGAGTGATCTAACATTGCGACATGCTAGGATCGAGTGGAGTTGTGAGAGCATGTGAAAATCCTTTGAAATTGATTGTGAAAATGCTAACACACATGCACATGGTGATGTTCACTTGGTGGTGTTGGCACATTTACAAAGGTGGTGTTTATCGCGCTTTGGTTTGTAGGTTGAGATGGGTTTGGGTCCTTCTCTCCCTCCGCCGAGCTTGCGAGGCGGGATCTTTCGAGAAAATTGGAGGCATATTTTCTATTGCGTCGGATACAAAATCTTGGAGAAAACTTGCTAACTTGGGAGCACAAGACGTACACGTGTTGGTTAGCATGTTGGAGCAAAGGTTGAGAAGACTCGCGCGAAGAAACGTTGAGGATCGCTCTTTTGTGAGCGCGGACGCGGGCTCCGGCCGCGCCGGACGCGCGGTGGGAATCCCGCGTCCGGGTGGTCGGGCTCGGTTGAGCGCCGGACGCGGCGGTGGCGCGTCCGCGGTCCCCGGACGCCGACCGTAAACTTCCCGAGAGTTAGAGGTCTCTCGCGAGCGGGGCGCGGACGCCGGACGGACTCGGCGACGGACCGGGCGTAACACCGTGGAGCGTCCGGCGATTGGTAACGTGGCGCAGCTTCAAATCCCAACGGTCGACTTCGGGGAGAGCGGCGAGTAGCGCCGGGACGCGTCCGGCGCAGTTGAAGTTGACGGCAACCGGGCTTCCAACGGCTCTTTTCGAAGGTGGGCCTATAAATATGAGTTGTGGCCGGCTGTGGCCGGTGCTGAGCACCTTGGGGACTTGGTGTCCACCTTGGAGAGTGCTTGGAGAGCCCTTTACTCACTTGTGCTTGAGAGTGATCATCCAATCGAGTGAGTGAGCGATTCTAGTGCGTTGCTTTGAGAGATTGCATCGTGTGGCACTAGGTGATCGTGTTGCAAGCCGGTGTGCTTGTTACTCTTGGGGGTCGCCACCTCCTAGACGGCTTGGAGGCAAGAGACTTCGTTGTAGCACCGTGGAGATTGTGCGGTGCTCGAAGGAGGATTTGTGAGGGGTTCTGAGCCTTCCCCGCGGAGCGCGAATTGGTTACTCTAGTTGAGCGTGGCTTGGAGGATCCCGGTCTTGTGTTGATTGGAGTTGGGGCTCCCCGGAGGGGTTGTTGGCAGTGAGCCAACTTGAGCGGCCTTCTCATCACCAAGTCGATGTATCGCCTTCTTGGACATAGCTTGGTGGCGACCAAGTGAACCGGGGAAAAAATCGTGTGTCGATTTGTGATTGCCGAGGCTTCGACCTCCTTGTGCTTGTGTGTGAGGCTTCGACCTCCTTGTGATTGTGTGCAGGTGGTTGGTCTCTACGCCTGGGTGATTCGCCACCGCCGCGATAAATTGGTTACATTCTTGTGTAGCTTGAGTTGTGGCTCTTGTGCTCTTTTGCTTGTGTAGCTAGTTGAGCACCTTCTTGCTTGTGTAGCTAGAAGTAGTGTAAGTGTTTTGCTTAGCTTGTGTAGTTAAGTAAATTGCGCTCTTGGGTTCGCTTGTGTAGCCTTGTCCTTGAGCATCTAGTGAGCTTAGGTTTGGCTTTGTGCTCTTGCTCATTAGAATTGTGTAGGTGCTCCCGGTGTGGCAAAGTACTAGTTGCTTAGGTTTGTGTGACCTTGCAAGCTAGAATTGTTTAGGTGAGCACTAGCTAGTTTAGCACCTTGCTTCTTGTTTAGAATCTTTTACAAGGTGCTACTAGAGTTGTAGTTAGTGGGGTTAGTCTTGGCTAGGACCGATAGTTTTAATTCCGCATTTGTTTCGGTTAGCCGGTGCGTAAGTTTTTAGGAAGGACTATTCACCCCCCCCCTCTAGTCCATCTCGACCCCACACCACTCCTGACCAAACTTCCACTATAATCAAATGGGTACAAGGAGTCTTCTCTAGAGCATCTAGAGGATTACACCAGCAGCAACACATTCATCAAGTTACAACTTGGCAACACCCACAACCTTCTAACAAGAGGAATAACAGCAGCCAAATAAAGAAGACACAGATTCTGTCCACCTCGGTAATCAGTTCGTATCTCCCAAACCACAGCTCCAATATGCACAAATTTTGGTAGGCAGATAGCTCCAAGAGTACCCTAACCACTGACCAAATTTCAGCTCAATCAGACACCGTTTGACCCCTCAAACAATTCATCTACCAAAACTGCTCTGTTCTAAAACTACCTGCACCTGGAACCGAGAACCCCTCTCAAATCTGAACCTCGCTCGCCTAATCCTCAAACCCACTAAACAGATCAAAGTACTCTAAGTGAAGAATGAGCTCACCAAGTTTGGTGCCAATCCAACCACGTTTGAGCCTCCAATCACCAGCTTGAAGATGACCGGTTCGGATTGACGAAATCTGGACAGATTTCCTTCTCCCCGCTTCTTCCTCTTCTCTCTTGTTGTGGTGTTCTTGTGTTCTCGCTCTCTCACTCTCACAAAGACTCCGATGAGATGAGGATGGAGGCTAGGGTTTCCTCCCTTTTATTCTTCCCAAGAAGCATTCTCAAACGTTGATTTCGCAGATCAACGTGCACAAGCATTGGGATTGTGGCAGATTTGGGCTGCTTTGCTGGGCTGCAAATCATCCTCCATGTGGAGGGATAGCCCAACAAACTCCCCCTCCCGACATCATGGAGGGTCTCACTGCCTCCCGGCAGCCATGCCAGCGAGCCGGCAGCAAACTTCGAGCTTCTTCTTTGGCATCACCTTGGTCAACATATCTGCCCCGTTGTCATCAGTGTGGACTTTCTCAAGCTGCATTTGCTTAGATTCCAACACATAACGAATCCAATGATAACGAACATCAATATGCTTTGACCTTGAGTGAAATGAAGTATGCTTAATCAAGTGAATTGCACTTTGATTGTCACAAAACAGCACATACTTGCCTTGCTGAAAAACCAAGTTCTCTGACAAACTTTTTCAGCCACAATAGCTCTTTGCTTGCCTCTGTCGCTGCAATGAATTCAGCTTCAGTTGTGGACAATGCAACACATTTTTGCAACTTGCTTTGCCATGACACCGCTCCCCCGCATAGGTAATCAAATAGCACGAAGTAGACTTTACGCTATCAACATCTCCGCCCCTATCTCGTATCCGTGTATGCAACTAACACGGGAGCACCTTTACCAAAACAAAGTTTCAGATTAGTGTTGCCCTGGGAGGTATCTCAAAATCCACTTCATGACTTCCCAATGTGGTCTTCTGGATTAGACATAAATCTGCTCATAATACTAACCGCATGAGCAATGTCAGGCCTTGTACACACCATAGCATACATGAGACTTCCAACTACTGAGGCATAAGGAACATTCCACATTTCCTTCTTCTTTTCATCAGTAGTTGGACATTACTTGGTGCTTAACTTGAAATGAGCTGCAAGAGGACAACTCACAGCTTTTGCTTTGTCCATCTTGAACTTTGCAAGTACTTTCTCAATGTCTTGCTCTTGAGACAAGTACAACTTGTTGCAACTCTCTGTCTCTCTCAATTCTCATCCCGAGAATTTGCTTTGTCAGGCCCCAAGTCCTTCATAGCAAAGGACCGCTCAACTTCTTCTTCGCTACGCAATCCTAGAGACATTCTTGCCAACAATCGGCATATCATCAACATAGAGCAACAAGATGATAAAATCATCACCTCGAGAACCTTTTGATATACACACAATGGTCTCGCACTTTACTCCTTTTGTAGCCTTGCTCCCCCATAACTGAATCAAACTTCAAATACCATTGTCTTGGTGCTTGTTTCTGTGCCATAGAGACTCTTTTTCAGCTTGCACACATACTTCTCTTTGCCTTTCACAAGAAACCCCTCGAGTGCTCCATGTAGATCTCTTCCTCCAAATCACCATGGAGAAAGGTTTGTCTTCACATCCATTTGTTCAACCTCCAAATTGAGACTAGCTGCCAAGCCAAGGATCACTCTAATTGATGTCATTTTCACCACCGGAGAAAAGATCTCATCATAATCAATACCTTCCTCCGGCCAAATCCTTTCACAACAAGCCCGGCCTTGAACCTTGGATGTGGCTTGTGCTCTTCTTGCTTGATCTCCGTAGACCCACTTGTTTTTCAACACTTTCTTGCCCTTGGGCAACTTCACCAAATCATAAGTATGATTCTTATGCAAGGAATCCATCTCTTCTTGCATAGCTTTCATCCACTCCTTCTTGTGCTCATCTTCCATTGCATCCGCATAACACTCGTTCTCAACCATCGATAGTAACACCACATACCGATCCGAAGGATACCCGGTGGAAGGAACTCAATCTCTCGCTAGATCTTTGAGTGGAATTGGTGGATCTTGTGGTACCGGGTGGCCGCTGATCCGGATCATCAATTTCAGCATCAAACTCATGTTGGGGAGCATTATCATCACCGTACCATGCACATCAACATGTGCATCATCGCAACATCATCATCGCCTTATTCTCGGAGCCGGAGTCAGCGTGAACCGGGTCTAAATCAACCAATGGATCTTGCTGAGGAACCTGCACCTTTGTCTTCACAATATCCTCAATTGTTTGATCTTCAACAAACACAACATCACGGCTTCTCAGAACCTTCCTTGCAATTGGATCAAATAGCTTATACCCAAACTCATCTAATCCATAGCCCAAGAAGATACATTGCCGTGTCTTGTCATCAAGCTTCAACCTTTCATCTTGAGGAATATGAACAAAGGCCTTGCACCCAAACACTTTCAGGTGGTCATAAGAGATGTCCTTGTTATATCAAACCCTGTTAGGAACATCTCCCTGCAAAGGATAACTTGGTGAGAGGTTAATAAGATAAACTGCAGTCATCAAAGCCTCACCCCAGAAATTTTTAGGAAGCTTTGCATGTGACAACAAGCATCTCACTCTCTCAACAATTGTCCTGTTCATCCTCTCAGCAATACCATTCAACTGTGGTGTCTTTGGAGGTGTGAATTGGTGCCTAATCCCTTGCTCTTTGCAATATGCATCAAACGGCCCAATATACTCTCCTCCATTGTCAGTGCGAATGCACTTGATCTTCTTCTCAGTCTCTCTCTCAACCGAGGCTTGGAATTGCTTGAATACACTTAGCACTTGATCTTTGGACTTCAAGGGAAAAGCCCAAACCTTTCCTGGAGAAGTCATCAATAAAAGTGACAAAGTACTTAGCACCACCCATTGATCTTACGACATTTTGCAAACATCGAATGAACCAAGTCCAAGTAACCCCGGCTTCTTGTGAGGAGGTAGACCCTTGAAAGCAACCCTGCTTGCTTCCCGCCTAGGCAACCGTACACTTCTTCAAATGCACACTTTTCACCCCTTTCAGGAGATTCTTCTTCACTAGCACTGTCATCCCCTTCTCACTCATGTGCCCAAGTCTCTTGTGCCATAGAGCACAAGAATCTTCTTTCTCTAATGCATTCATAGAAACACTAGAGAGGTTAGCAATAACATGGTATAGAACTTGAAACTTGGTTACCTTTTGCAACAACCATGTTGCCCTTGGTGAGCTTGTACTTTTCATCTCCAAAATTGCTAGAGTACTCATCATTATCAAGCAATCCAACCGAAATAATATTGAGCCGAAGCGCTTCAACATGCCTCACGTACTTGAGGACCAATTTGGTACCATTTGCAGTCACTAGATGCACTCTCCCTTTCCAACAATTGATGCCTTATCATTGTTGCCCATCTTCACAACACCAAAATCACTCTGTGTAGTTTGTGAAGTACTCTGTGAGATGTAGCATGTATGGTAGCACCACTGTCGGTATCCAAATCATCTCATCACCATTCACATGGTGGATGGCTGCATCATCGAAACTACGGTGATCCTCTCAAGCGGTGAAACTAGAACAACCATTATTACCTCCTCTCCAAAGGAGAACCATAACCCCTTCAACTGCTGAAGTAATATGGCCACCATCACTTGTCACTATCACCTGTCTTGTTTATGTTCTTGCCGCGTTTCTTTTTACCCTTTCCTTTTTCCACTTGCGACATTGCCACTTTTTGTGTCCCTTATCATGGCAGTGCCAACACTCAACATCAGCATTTATACCTCTTGACTTGCTTCTACTTTCAGCTCTCCCTTTCTTCAGACCTCGACTCTTACTTCTCCCCCGTGCCTCAGTGACCAACACTTCAGATTTAGAGGAGGAACTATCCCTTTTAGCTAGCCTTCTGGTTTCCTCATTTATCACTTTGGTCTTGACAAGGTTCCAAGTGACAACACCATTAGGGGCTGAATTGCACAAAGTGACTTTTAAAGTCTCCCAAGTGTCCGGCAATGAGCCAAGTAGCAGCAAGGCTGTAACCTCATCTTCAAATGAGATTTCCATAGAAGAAAGCTGATTTATAATGCCCTGAAATGCATTCACATGATCAGCCATAGGAGTACCATCCCGGTACCTCAAATGCATCAACTGCTTGATTAAGAACATCTTGTTTGCACCTTCCTTTCGGGCATACAACTCCTCTAGCTTCTGCCATAATGTACGTGCATGTGTCTCTTCAATGATATGGTTCAAAACATTGTCATCGACCCACTGTCGAATGAACCCACAAGCTTGACGATGAAGAACCCGCCACTCATCATTAGATTTGTCATTTGGCTTTGCTTCAGCAAACATTGGCTTCCAATACTCTTTCACATAGAGTAAATCCTCCATCTTACCCTTCCAAGCTTGATAATTTGTACCATTCAAAGAGATCATTCCATTGGGTATTTGTTTCCATCTTCAACACAAGGCAAATCAGCAAGTAATCAAGGTTGAACACAACCGAACCAAAGAGCTGATACCACTCTGTTGGGATTAGGGGGCAAAACAAATGCAACTAATCCCTCATCTTGTGCTGAACCATGAGGATAACATCTACCACCAGTCTGGGCAAGCAATGAAATAACAATCACACAATAGACAATAGACACAATGATTTACGTGGAAACCCTTCTCAAGGTGAGAAGGAAAAACCACGGACCAACCGGTCCACTCCCAGCCAAACTTCCACTATAATCAAATGGGTACAAAGAGTCTTCTCTAGAGCATCTAGAGGATTACACCAGCAACAACACACTCATCAAGTTACAACTTGGCAACACCCACAACCTTCTAACAAGAGGAATAACAGCAGCCAAACAAAGAAGACATAGATTCTATCCACCTCGGTAATCAGTTCGTATCTCCCAAACCACAGCTCCAATGTGCACAAATTTTGGTAGGAAGATAGCTCCAAGAGTCCCCTAACCACTGACCAAATTTCAGCTCAATCAGACACCGTTTGACCCCTCAAACAATTCATCTACCAAAACTGCTCTGTTCTGAAACTGCACAGACCCGAACTAACAAAACCCCTCTCAAATCTGAACCTCTGCTCAGCCAATCCTCAAACCCACTAAACAGATCGAAGTACTCTAAGTGAAGAATGAGCTCACCAAGTTTGGTGCCAATCTAACCACGTTTGAGCCTCCAGTCACCAGCTTGAAGATGACCGGTTCAGATTGACGAAATCTGGACAGATTTCCCTTCTCCTGCTTCTTCCTCTCTTCTCTCTTGTTGTGGTGTTCTTGTGTTTTGCTCTCTCACTCTCACAGCAGCACTCTGATGAGATGAGGATGGAGGCTAGGGTTTCCTCCCTTTTATTCTTCCCAAGAAGCATTCTCAACCGTTGATTTCAGAGATCGACGGTGCACAAGCATTGGGCTTGTGGCAGACTTGGGCGCTTTCTTTGGGCTGCAAATCATCCTCCATGTGGAGGGATAGTCCAACTTGAGCTACACATCCAAGAATGTGTTAGTCTTGCTTTGCATGAAAGGTCCATTACTTTCGTCGAAGTCCGAGTTGATTCCTCCAATCAAGCATTATTATTATTTTTTTTACTTTCTTCAACTTTTTAAAATTTGCTCCCAATTAATATGATTTTATCTAAGGGCGACTCCAAGAGAAGAGGTCTACAACAGCCTTATTTTTTCTCATCTTCATGTAGCTAGTATCCCTGGTTGGCTTTATATGGCTATCAATCGAGAGATAGCCATCTTTCTATTTTACAAAGTTAGATAGCACATTTGTTCGAGGCTGTTTTTTGCTATACAAATTCTAAAATTTCCTCCAAAATAAGAATAGCTAAGATGATGGTGTTGCTCTAATGTGGTGGTATGCCACCCACAAGAAAGATAATCTACATTTTTTTACATTTTCATATTTATCCTAAAATCATGCTCTATATTATGGCTTTGAATTGTTTGAATCTTATATGGTTTTGTTTTGATGTTTATTTGTTAGTAGATGTTCACATACCTAATGTAATTAGTCTATTTTGATTTTTGACAATGCATGTTCTAGTTTAAAAGTGGGAAAGTTTTCTAATAAATATTTAGTAGATCTCATGACATCATTTAGTAATTACTAGCAAACATTATGCATGACACATTGCACAAAACTCAATAGTGTTGAAATGGCCTTCTTATCATCACTTGAGGCAAACTTTTCTAATTTGTATGAGCATGGATCACGAATGGTCATATACGAGATACAAATGGGGTGGGGCAGTTTGGAAAGTAAAAAGGTATAAAAAAGGGTTAAAAAAGTTTTAAAAAAGTTTGAAAGAAACATTTTTATCTTAATATTAGATAAAGATAGAGAAAACAAAATAATAATGGTAAAGCACACGCACCTAGCTACATAAATACCACAATTGATCAAATATCAGGGTTTTATTTTTTTTTTAAATCAAAGGCCACAATATTGATGAAACTAGTTTTCATCTCTTCTTTGAATGTTCTTTAAGTAGGGACAGTTGGGGTACCAAACCAATCACCTGGAATCCCAGTCTAGATCCCCATGACATGATCCTGCAAGGATGAGCTTATTTCGACAGCATTATCTCCAGACAACATTATTTCGACAACATCATTTTTTACAATGGGCAGAGAAGTATCAATCTTTGGAAAAGAATGTTCAAACAAGAACTTGGCCTGGTGTGCACCAAAGCCAAGCCCACAAGAAGCTCCCTTATTAGTGCCTCGAGAGATTCATACATGTAACTCTTTCCTTTTTTTTCTCTTTTGAGCCTAGAAGCTCTGTAAAATCTATGTACAGAAACATTCTTTCATTTAGTTGAAAAAAATAGGTAGGGGGCCTCCTCTGCCGGTTTGAACATTTTTTAAAAAATCAAATGCTCCGTTCACCTTTATTAGAAAGATTACCAACCTCCGATCTCTGCTAGGGACACCAGCTTACATGAAAACATCGCAATAGCAGGCAAAGCCCGCCAGAAAACGTACCAGCAACATCTGACAACAATCTTAAAGAATGGCAACACTGCTAGCAGCTAAAAACTCCGAACTCCCTTCTCACGGTCACAACCCAAGCACTACACTCTAAGCAAATTACTACACCATCTACAAGTTTTACTCCTCCATGAGGCCCCGGTCCATCTTGCCCCCGCCATCGACTATTTGATAAGTGGTTTCATGGTTTTGTAGCTAATAAGTTGGCTGATCTTATTTTCTTAATGAGAGAAAAATAACAACTATGATGGATAAGTAGGGATGATAAGTTCAAGCGAACATGACGTTGATCAGCACGATTGATTTGTGGATCAGAATCTTTGGGGGAGCCAGCACATTGCCATTAAAGTCCACATCATTTTTCGTTTTCAAAGTGTCCAAAGAGCCCCTGCACCGGGTTTTCATTAGAGTATACTAGTGGAAAACTCAATTTCTCTTGCACGGCATCGAAGAAATAAGACCCTCTTAATGTCATCGGTTGAAACTATGTAATAGGCTTGACAATGTCTAATTTTCTGTGTTTCGCAGTAGTTTCTTGATTTTGGTCACGCAGCATGCACCTCCCAATCTCCCATATTTGTGGCCAACTTTAAGCCCCTATCGCACCAGCTTTAGGTGCTCACGAGGTAGCTTCCAAAGCCCGAGCAATGTTGCTGTCTTAATCGGAGATGGATGGGAACTGTGATTGTGAAGCTGCAGGGGCGGAAGATCGATCGAGTGAACAAGCAAAACGCCTTCAGGTTCATGAACGCCGAGGTGCCACCAAGGTTGTAGTGCCCCTGTACGGTGAGTCCGCTATATGAGAAGAATGCAATTCTAGATTTGATCAAAGTCAACTATTGTACATTTAACTAAATTTATTAATAAGAAAATAATATTTATATTATAAATCTAAATAGATATACTATACAAAATATATTTTATAAATAATCTAATAATATTTTCACACTAATTACTATTAATAATTTTTATATAAATTTAAGCAAAAATTTACATATCTGAGCTAGCACCGTTATTATGTTATGTAATTGTATTCTTTCTAGGGCGCAGCAAGTTTCTTGCAAGCTCCACTATTGAATATGCAATATTCGTACTGTTTGATTGGGCGCCGTGCTGACCGTGGTGTTTTGTTGTACTACATGTAAACCTAGAAAAAGGAAAAGCAGTTCCATGTGCGCGTGGTGTCGGTACTGTACGGAAAGTGTTTGGCTCGAAGTAAAGGAATACCAAACTTGTGAATCTCAGACAACCAGAAATGTGGTCGGAAGCCAAATTCATTTTCAGCAGCGACTTGTTTCATTTTCAGCAGCGACTTGGTCCAGGCGAAACATTTCTGGCATCATTTTCATGGTCATTTTCCCCCAAAGCAGACATGCACTTCTTCTAACAGCGTCGGCAGACCACTATAGATTATAGTTTATACCGTGTGTCGGGTAAAAAGGTTGAAGCTTGCAACACGGTCCCCCTTTTGCCGCTTTAGAAAATTACTACTACAAGGTGACGTCACACAATTATCATATTTGCCAGTCAAAAATACTGACAATCTGCGCGAGATGGGGCTAAAGTATAAATCGATCCAAACACGCATCAAACTACTGAATGCGGACAATCAGTTACCAGTGGCTCGCAAAGTCGCAACACGTTCCACTGTTACTATTCCAAAACAGCAGTACTAGTCCATCGCAATCCGATGGCAGTTTGAAGACATTTACATGCTTCTCGCAACTATGCAACCCACTGCCCACTATAGCTGTGTAGAATGCACTGCTACGCTCCCCAGGCCTGACTGGCAGATCTTCTAAAGAACCATCATTTATCATGCATTCATGTTACAGAAACCAAAAAAAAAAGAAGTTATTCTACAATGCTCTTACATACAACCCCACAGCCCAAAAAATCCTTAGATAATATTGATGGGCAGTATCACCTCATCACCTTTCATTAGTTTTGGGAAGGGAAAGCTTACAACAACTGCAAGACACCTCAACTGCTAGGAGTGGGTTTCCAGCCAAAAGCTAAAGATCAGCCAAATCATTGCGCCACCGGGCTTGAATATTCGTGTCCAATCTCTGAAGTCATTACGCTGGATGACCCTGCCGATGTCGCATTGCTGTATGAAGATCCGTTCCTGGTGGATTTTGGTTGGAGCTCCATCTCTGTTTGCCTCTCGGGGGCTGCTGCAGGTACTTGACCAGCATCAGCTAATCTCTTCAGGATGTTCATTACAGTGGGAACAAATTTCGTCGACAGTGAAAGGAGGGCAGGAAGCTGTGTAACAGCACAAGAATAAAGAAGTTGATTAGACAATATTCAGGTGCTTAACGTGTGCAACAAAAGGCGGTTTGAATACACACAAATCCTTGTTGGAATTCCCTGCCAATTTCTGACTGCACCCAAATAGCTTTTCCAACAAGGTAGATCACAAATATGGCAAACAGGTAAAGCGGATTCCTGCTATTCAAGTGGAAAAGTTAGCCTGGTCAAAGTGATAACTCCACTACTGTCATGTATGCATGTTTCTGCAGACAAAAGAAATACCTCAGTAATGTCATAAACTCTTTGAATCCAAGGATAGCTATTGCAGCAAGTGCCCATGGAAGTGGCAGCCAGTTGTTGTTCATCTTATTTGCTTCCTGATCAAGGCAACAGTAATGTTTAGCAGATAGATCTTCTCGAACGTTAATATTGAAGTGTCCATTCCCACTTCCCAAAAAGTCCCAATTAATAAACAAAACAGAGGGATTTTTTGAGATGACATCCACAAGGTGTCAATAGCACATATCAGTTAACAACAGCCGGATCCGTGGCGCAATGGTAGCGCGTCTGACTCCGGATCAGAAGGTTGCGTGTTCGATTCACATATCAGTTAACTGGTGGAGTGGAAATGTGGAGATACCTGAGCAGCTATAGCTTGAGTGACTGTATATTCAGTTTCAGCTTTGAATTGCCTCCACAAATTTTTGCACTGCACAGGGGTAATTACAGTCTTCTCCTCGGCAACCTGCTCAACCTGCTCATGAATGGTATCTCCTCAACAAAACATATGTTTTGTGCTTAAAGAAAAAGTGCTAAGTAAAAATGGGTGTTTGCTTCAGCAGAGGAACATAATTTACATGTAAAATACAGCTTTGTTACCCTTTCCCATGAGCTGGAGGCAAGTGGATATCTGTAGTCCCAGGTTTTGAAGTGTCAATAAGAGCACGGGAGAGAGTGTTCTCAATGTTATCACCATCCTCCTCCAACCGAATTGCAGCCAAGCAACTTCATGGACTGTAGCAAAATGGGAGAATGAATATGCTTTCCTAAGACAATTCCTTGCTGTTTCATATATAATATTAAATGTCAGCATTTGACCTACGGGGCTGAGTGGGCAGTTTTTAGTTATAGCTTTTATGTCCTCCTTTCCTGTCCACAGCCCGAGCATAGAATCAGCATCAAACCTGTAAATTGGTTTCAGTTTAGTCTGCACAGAAGATATATATGAGTTGGTTTAACAGAGAGCACAGCTCACCTGTCCATCATGCGAATCAAACTCTCTCCAGCTTCACCTTTTGCCAGGACTTGGTCAATGACTTTTCAGTGTCCTCTCCAGCTTCACAGCAGTTTTTTCTCAGTTGCTTCATCGAGTTCAAAAGCTGACACAGCAGATTCAAGACCTGAAACAGCATTTTTTTTTTGTCTCACTTGAAGAAGCTTTTGACAGCTTGGGCCACACCTTTCTGGCCTGCTGAAGAGATTGAACTGGTTCCGCGAGAGATTTGGTAAGTTGTGCCTGAAAACAACATATCTTAAGATTAGGCAATTCTTTGGGGCTGTGTGGTGACACAAACAGATGAATAAGACACAAGACGGCACAAAGTTCAGATAATTTAGTAGCTCGAACTGAAGCTACCGAGCCTCAATGTCACGCTCTAAGCTTTTTTTCTATGAACATGCAACTGCATGTGTTTCATTAAGCAGAAGAAGCCCTCACAAGGTGTTTGGTTACCACCCTAAGCATATCCTTCACTTTTATAAACCCAGTTTACTGTTGAATAGCAGCATCTGGTCGAAGAATATATGCACACATCTGATAATGATAAGACATGCATTTATGTGGAAAGGGACGGGCAAATTGGCAAATAGTTGGAAGGAGAGTTTTAGACGAAAGCCTTGAGCATAGAATAACTAACAAATGGAGTCTCAATTGATGTTTTAGAAAGCTGGAACGCTTCAGCTGGATGCTACAG
>JAENPR010002034.1:0-84564 GCA_018135685.1 Themeda triandra
TATAGACTTTGTACTTTTAGGTTAAAAAATTTACATTCATAATTCTTAAACTTTTGACTCTGGGATTACAAACTTTATATTGCTACTAGTTTCAAAACTTGGACTCTAAAATTATATACTTTGTACTGCAAGGTTCAAACTTTTACACTCAGAATTTATAAAACTTTGAACTATTGCATTGCAAACTTCGTACTGCTAGATACAATCCTTTGATCTATCATAATATATACTTTGTATTGATAGATCCAAAACTTTACACTTAGAAAATATAATCTTTAAACTATCACATTATAAACTTTACACCAGTAGATTCATTTTAAAGCTTTGAACTATCACATTTAAAACTTTGTACTACAAGTTTCAAACTTTACACTCAAAATTTATGAATACCTTGAAATATCATATTACAAACCTTGTACTACTAGATTCAATACTTTGATCTATCACAATATATACTTTGTATTGATAGCTCTAAAACTTTACATAGAAAATGTAATTTTTGAACTATCACATTATAAACTTTACACCGGTAGGTTTTAGAACCTTTAAACTATCACATTTAAACTTTGTACTGCTAGGTTTAAAACTCTACACTCAGATTTATAAACTTTGAAGTATCACATTATAAACTTTTCAGGTTCAAAATAACTTTACACTCAGAATTCATAAAACTTTGAGTTATCAAATTACAAACTTTGTAGATGTGTGGTAGCATGATAGGATGCTGTACCAGTACCACTTATGCTTTGTTTGTAAACCATCACCAATCTTTCTTGGAATATATTAAATATTATACATTTCAACTTCCTTTATGG
This sequence comes from Themeda triandra, assembly GCA_018135685.1. Classification (NCBI taxonomy): domain Eukaryota; kingdom Viridiplantae; phylum Streptophyta; class Magnoliopsida; order Poales; family Poaceae; genus Themeda; species Themeda triandra. The sequence goes on from JAENPR010002034.1 coordinate 816, forward strand.
AAAACTACTATATCATAACTAACTGAAAATTGTGTGCCGACATTTATATTTTAACACAACTCAATAATCCCAACTAAAACGGAAGCCATCTGTACTTACAGTATAATATCCTATTGGATCTTTCAAATCACCCCCCATCATGTTATTAATCATGCAGATTATTAGGTTTCTGGTTTTGACAATATAAGGGCATTATCATTGCCACTTCCCCATGCATGTGCCTGCAAATCTCAGCCAAAACTAATCATGGGTCACTTCCATGAGCATCCATCACCTTTGAGGCCCCATGGCAACACTTTTAATCTCAGCTCACTCATGGCTAGATTAGCAAATGCCTCACTCTTCTCTCTCCCACGTACATATGCATTGATGTACGATCGAGGCAAGAGGCTACCAATAGGTCCAAACTAGTTATGGGCAACATGTGAGTCAAGAGATCCAGCTGAATTTCCTAATGGTAGCCGAACAATGTACTGGTCAGTGGGCACTGCAATCTTTTGAAAATAAATTCGTAGAGGACAGTCTAATATCTTGCATGGGAAGGCAATGGATCAACACACTGCTTACACTCTCTGATAATGTGTGTAACCTTCTAGAGATCTTCTGACAGAAGCAATCTTTGCTTGATTCCAATGTGCATGAAAGGTGAAAGGTGTATCTTTGCCAGATCTGGGACTACATTTACTATTACCATTGCAACAACACAATCATATAGCTAGCTAGGATCAAATGAATCTTGAGAAATGTGTCATCATGTATACAATTTATCTCCATTTGTGCTTCTCCGGCTGAGTCACCTAGAATCCTAGATGACCTAAGGTGTCCTTTGTTCTTGTTAGATATGTGAGATGCAATCTTCCACTATTGAGTTTTCTTTTTTTTAAAAAAATTAATGAACTCAACCAACATAACCATTTCAAGCATGGATGCAGAGTATGTGCGATATGATACGACACAATATTTAGCGGTTATTTGTTCGTATCGTATCGGTATTAATATATTTTTCTTTTACATAGACAGTACCTCAGAATTAAATAAAGCAGTGATCTGAAACTAGGAGCTTCTATCGACAAAAATCTGTATAGACCAAATGCAGGTCAAGTCAATCCTCCTCTTACACTATAGTCACATTACATTAAAAAAGACTGTATGTCTGATTCTGCAGAGTATTTGGCGAAAATTGACCATTGACAAGCTATCCTGATTTAGTACAACAAAAAGGTTTGCATCATATTACAAGCAAACAAATATCGTGTATGATTTTTTTATCAAAAAAGTATGGTGATACTAGTGATTTTGAGATGGCCGTGCATTTCCTAGAATATTCACTTTCGTTGTTTTCAGTTGCTGCTACTGTTGCTGAAACTAAAGAGTACTATTCAAGTTCCTGACTGGGTGAAGTCCAGCTATTTATCTACCTTGTATGCAACTTGAGAAAATCATTTTGATTGAAACTTTCATATCATCCATTTGGCAATGCAGAAACATTGCTCTTGAGTCTTAACCATAAACAAACAAATCTGAACTGGAAGTAAATGGAATGCGATATGATAACCTTATTATGTTCTCAAGTCTGAAAGTCTATCTTTCTAGTAGAATCAGAGAAGGTGTATACAAAATCTTAACAACTTACTTTGAAAAGAATCCAAACTACTCTATCTGTAACTCTATTCTTGTGGCTACATCTTGTGATTAGGTATCCTTGTGACTTCCCCGATGCTTCCTCAGATCAAAAAGCAAGCAGACACATAAAAAAATGAATAAAGCATGATTTCGAACAAATTCTCCCCGGAGCAACAAACAAGAAGTTTGGATGAATAAAACTCATGTGCTCTAAGAAATAGATTTGGACCTGATGCAACCTATTCTCAACAAACCTGTTGTTTTGAAGAGCCATAGTGGTATACTTATACAACGGAGAGCAGGAGAGAAGAACGAGGTGAGCACAGAAGGACGAGGCATGCGACCCGTACCTGGAGGAGCTGGAGGCGTTCAAGCACGTCGGCGTGCACGACCTCGCCGCAGCAGCCGCCGGATCACCATACTAACTACTACATCCGTGCCTCCAGCAGGCGGATCTCACATAAGCTTCGGGAGGCCATGCAGCAAATATGAAAAATGGTTAGTTGCATTCCTATACTATGAACATGATAAAACTTATCAGCATATTTTGATATCAGTTGACCTGTTTGTCTTTTACAGTTGATTGCATACACGGGAGATGATTTTAAAAATTATAAAAAATATTGGAAAAAGTCTAAATACCCCCTGAAGTATGAGCGTCGGCTAACATAACACCACGGACTATAAAACCGTCTGTTTTGCACCCCTAAGTACGTTTATGGGTCTAAAAACCCCCTGGGCAGTATTCCATGGTGGTTTTGTCCACCTAGACCGCTGGCGTGGCGGCCGGCGCGCCTGCATGGCAAGGGCCCGCATGTCAGGCGGCTCCCGCGGCTGAAATACCCCTCCGCCCCCTCCCATTTCCGCCTCCTCCCATTCTGAACCCGCCACCCCGACTCTTTCACTCCCTCGCCCGCTCCGCTTTCTCGTCTTCTTCTCCGGCGAAACGGACGGCGCGCGGATGCTCCGGTGGACGACACGGTGATTCGAGCTCTGCTCTTCGTCCAGGTGCGCCCTCGGTACCCGCATCCCGAATCGCAAGATTTGATTTGCGCTCTGTTAGATTTCCAGTAGAGGTTTCGGGTGGAATTGGGGTTTTCTTGTGGACTATTGGTTAGGGTTACATGGAGTCGTAGGTGTGGCTTTGGATTAGTTGTTGATTGAAGGGAAGGAGTTATGTTGTTGATTGCAATGTTGTTGAAGTCGATCGGCTCTTAGGGTTAGGAAAAATCGATTGTTCACATTCTTGGTTTTGACTGCGTTGTATGAATTTGGCAGGATAGAAGAGCACATTTGCATTAGATTCCACTTCGGTGGTACTTTTAGCACTGTGGGAGGTGCCCAGTTCTATGTTGGGGGTGACATTGCTGAATCATGGATCGAGGTGGACAAGCTCTCATTTTTCGAGGTGAAGGGGCACCTAGCTGACCACTACAACCCTGCTGCTGTGTTGAGGATGTATTGGCTGAAGCCTGGGAAGCATGTGAGTAATGGTCTTGTGCTGCTGCAAGATGATGCCTCCTGTCAGGTAATGTACCAAGATCACAGTGATGGAAAGTGTGTTGACATGTATGTGGAGGAGGTACAGATGATGAGTGCTGATGAGCAAGAGATATGGGCTGGAGATACAGAGGAAGGAGATGGAGATGCAGAGGAAGGAGATGGAGAATCAGAGGGAGGAGATGATGAGGAACATGAAGATGCTGCAGAGGATGCTCAAGATCACAAAGGCAAAAGGGTTGTTGATGAGCCACAGGTAGTTGCTGCAGAGCATGCACAAGCTGATTCTGATTCTTCTTCTGATGAAGATTATAAGCAGCCAGCTGAGGATGATAGTTCTGCTGATGATGAAGAGGCAAATGAGCTCAGGAGTTATGCTAGGGAGATAAGGAGGAGTATCAGAGCTCAGCAATTTGGCCAAGCTAGAAACATTTCAGTTGAAGAGTTGTTCAATGGAGTGTTTGCCCAAATATTTTCAGAAAACTAAAACTGAACATAGAGTTATCTGGTAGGTGCTATGTGTTGTGGAATGGAGAGGATGGATATGAAGTCCAAGAGAATGAAGACAGGAAGTACTTGGTTAAGTTGCAGCAGAGAGAGTGCAGTTGCAGGTACTGGCAGCTGTCTGGCTTGCCATGCCAACATGCAATCAGTGCAATCTACAAGTCTAGTGGCAAGATTGACGACTACATTGCACCCTGCTACAGCATACAAACATACAAGGAAATATACCACCATGTGCTTTATCCAGTTGAGGGCGCAGAAAATTGGCCAACTTCCTCCATGCCTAGACCAGCCCCACCTGCCTATGTCAAAATGCCTGGCAGACCCAAGACAGAAAGGAGAAGGGAGCAGGGTGAGGACCCAAAGGGAAAGAAGCTCACCAGGGTTGGACTGAAGATGAGTTGCAGTAGGTGTGGAAAAAATGACCACAACATCAGAAGGTGTCCACAGAATGGTGGCAGCAACCAACATGCAACAATTATCAGAGAGAAGAAGAGGACAAGGAAAGCTGCAGAGACTTCATCCTCCAACAAAGCCAAAAAGGTTAGACCTTCACTGATTAAATAATTTCCTTGCATTGAGATACCCATGCATATGTTATACATTGTGTTTAATTCTGTAGACCAAGAACCCCACCCAAGTCAACACTAGTCAGACTAGTGCAAGCCTTGGGCCAAGCCAGCCTCAAGCAAGCCAAGGGCCAAGCCAGCCTCAAGCCAGGGGAGCAAGCCAAGGAACAAGCCAAGCAAGGGCAGCAGCAGGAGCTACAAGGGGAAACCAAGGAAGGGCAAGAGCAGCAGCTCCAAGGGGAGCAACAACATCAAGGGGAGCAGCAGCACCAAGAAGCAGTGCAAGGGCTGGTTCATATAGGAACAGTCAACTTGCTCATCTGATGTTTAGAGATAACATCTGAGATCATGCAAGTTGAACTAGTGGCCAGGGGCCTTTTGTTTTCTGGTAGAAGAACTTAGGATGTAATCAGAAATGTGGCCAGGGGCCTTTTGTTTTCTGGTGGAAGAACTTAGGATGTAAGATCTGATGGATGCATAAACTAGTGGATGCATCCTGTCATTTTGGTTGTATAATAGGATCTGGGAACATGATGCAGTATGTGAACTAGTGGATGGTTTAGGATGAACTTAACCAGTTTGTGAACTTAACCAGATTGGTGGATGCAAATATGCCTGTATTTCATCAAGAGGAATGAAATGGTCATAACCTACAACAAAGGCATGATGGTGGCGAGAAGCCATCAGCAATCCAAACCAAAACAGCAAACCTAACTACTGGATCCTTAACGTTTGTATTACATGGATAACTAATTATGCGACCACAAGCTGGAGCTCAACAAATGCGACTCGTCACGGCTGGTCCACGACCATCGCCGGCACCTCGGCCGTGAATAGGCCCCTCCCCAGGTAGTACGTCTCCATGGCCTTCCTAGTCTGTTCCGGCAACGGGAGTGCGAAGGCAGCTTAGAACTCGTCGAATGACGCCGTGTCCGGCTCCTGCGTTTCGACCTCCATGCCCAGCTTCTTCATTAGTAATTTCCTAGCCTGGGCCTCAGGCTTCGGTTCCCTGTGCTTGCTCTTGGCCGCCAACCGTGCACTCCTCCTGGGGATCAGTTCCTCATCAGTACAGGCTCTCGGATCACGTGTGATCCTAAGACGCGGCGGCGACAGAATGAGAGGCTGATCCAAAGGCTTCCTGAAGCGGGAGATGAAGTCGTCGACCGCCATCTTAGGAACCGGCGTCGCCACATCGGAGCCCGTCGCAGAGGCCGGGGAAAACGCCGTGGCCTCCGGGCGGAGGGCCAGGGAAGCATCCCCAATATCCGCAACTGTCATGGTCACCGCGCCGTTGTCGACGACACAGACACCACCATTGCCACGCTCCCCGATGACCTGCTGAACAACAGGCACACACACCTCCGAAGCCGCGAGCCCAACATGGCCACGACACTCGACAAATGCGGACGCCCCGCATACCGCGTCGTCCTAGTGTAGCGGCAAGGTGGCATCATGGACCGTAGCAGCGGGAGCCACAACTCCAACAGCAGCAGGCATCTCCCCCGCCGAGCCAACGGCAGAAGATAGGTCAACGCTCGGTCCCTGGCTCTGCAGATCCACCACGTCAGGCATGGTGGTAGAAGCATCGCCCCCTACGGGGCAGCCCAGGAACAGATCGGGTACCGTGGGTGTCGCGTCGTCATCATGGCCACGGGGCTCAACGGATGCAGACGCCTCATATGCCGCGACATCGCCACCCTGGTCTAGAGGCATGGTGGCATGAGGCTGATCCGGGGCCAAGTCCAGATCCCTCAGCGAGCACGAATCGGACGCGCCGTCATCTGGGCGTGAGAGACAGAGGCCCACCTCACAAGGAATCGTTGGGGGGCTGCTCCAAGCGATTACAGCTTCAAGCTCCATGGGATCCACCCGGGGGGGGCGCCCCCTGCTGCTCTGCGCCAACAGCAGTGGGAGGCCACACGAATCCACCAGTCGGGGCCCACCTGAGCTCAACACACTCAACACCATCAGTAGGCGACGTTAGTGCAGACGCCCCACGCTGCGGCAAAGGCTCCTCCCGTGGCGGCAGCTGTGGTGACATGGGTGGGGCCGGCTCAACCGGCAGCTGTGGTGTGGGCGGCTGACAGCAACGCAACACAGACGGCGACCGACGGATATGGGCATATGCACGGTCAGCGGTCCGCGGAGGCGGGCGACCACGTCTGGCCCCAACCACCACCACCCGCAGCGGGCAAATGCGCACCCGATGCCCCTCGCCGCGGCAGGTGCGGCAACGCGACGCGAACCTACAACCCGCCTTGACGTGGCCCTCTCGAAGGCAGTTGAAGCATAGCCCGACAAGATCTACCGGCACCGGCCGCGGCGACAGAGGGCGTCTGGGCCAGCGACGCCAACAACGGCGACTGTGAACCTCCCGAAACCCATCCGCGTCGGGCTGGGAGGAGAGGCGCATCGGGTGAACGACAGTGGCAGCATCGGAGTGCAGCCGCGATGAATGGGGGAGCTTATCCGCGGTCGAGGGACCCACCCTAGAGGAGCCCCCCTGGCGACGACGTCATGACGGGTGGCGCGCGCCCCGCGAACCATTGGCGTTGGGCTTGGACCCGTGCCTCCGTGGATGAAGACGCTGGTGAGCCAGGACTCGTGGCGTCGCCTGTGGCCCGAGGCGCTGGTGTATCAGGACCCTCGCAGCCCCGACGTCCGTCCCCATCGCATGCTTGGCAGCGGCCAAGGCCCTGCGCCGCCGGCGCCGCCAGGTCTTGGAGTTCCGAGGTGGACCCTCTGAACTAACCGCGCCTGAGCCAACAGCAGCTGCGACGTGCGCTGTAGTCGGAGTAGGGCAGTCACACGCAGACCGCGGTACACCGAGGACCACTTCGAGGTAGGGGGTGGCCCTCGGCGGCTCTTCAGCATCGCCATCATCGAGGTCGGCATCCGCCCAGCGACAGGCCTTGGAGAGCCCGGCCGAACGACCTCCAGGATGGAATGGAGCTGCGTCCGGAGAGAGGGAAGACTGCACGCCATAACCTGGCGGGGAGACTGCACGCACCTCGTCGTCCGCGTACAGGTCGTCGTCGTCGTCCTCGTCGTCGAGAACTCCTCGATGATGACCTCGCCGTCCTCTAACAGCTGCTCCGCCGACCTGGCGGACCTCTGCCTAGCCACCGCGGGGGCTGCGCAGGGGGTCGCGGCCGCGGTGAGGAAGCTGGAGGAGGGGGTCAACGACGATGGCGGCGTGGGGTAGGCAGCGGCCACCATGGGCGCGCCCGAGGTTCCCCCTCCTCCCCGGTCGCCGTAGTGGCCGGTGGCACCTCCGGCAGGGGCGCCGCCCCTCCAGCAGACGGAGGTGACAAGGAGCCGGTGCAAAGGCCCGACGGCAGCGACGGGGAGGAGGCCGCGGCGCTGGCGCCCAGAGTCAGCAGCGGCAGCTGCTGCGAGGCAGGCGTATCCGCGGCCAGAGGCGGTTGGGTGTCCTCCCCGCGAGGTGGCTCCGCGCGTGCCACAGGCACGTTGATGGCGGAGGGGGCAGGCGTGCGGCCGGCCGTCGTTGCTTGTGCGGCAGAGCCACCGCTAGGGGCCGATTCATCACCCACCAGCTCCCCCTCGACAGCCTCGTCAGCTGGAGCCGGGGGCGCCCCAACTCCGGATCCGGCCGCGACTGCAGCCTCCGGCTTCAGCGAGCTCAGCCCCACCTCCGCGCAGGGGCGAGCAACGTGCTGCAGGGGCCCAACTCGCACCGGCGACGACTTCCACGCGGGCTGCGACCGCCGCGCAACACCGGCGACGACACCAGCCCCAGCACGCGGCGGGGAAGCGGCCTGATGCGAGACCACGACAGGCAACTCCGGCAGCGGAGCAGCAACTCGCGAGGAGGACTCAGGCCGTCGGCTTTTTACCAAAAGTACAACCCCACCCGAGCGGCCATCATCACCGGGGAAAAACACCCATCAGGTTGCAGATCCTGATGAGGTAGGAGCGGATCTGGAGTTGGGAGAAGGATTTTAGTAGGATTTGAGGAAGATTTCGGTGGATTTTGGTGGTTTTTTGGAGGAGGCGGCTGAGCGCTCGAGAGGAACATGAGCGCTAACGGCTCCATCCTAGGCACGGTTGAAGTTAGGCCTTGTTTAGATCCCAAAATTGGGAGTCTAAATTTAGGCGTTCACACACTGTAGCAATTTCATTTGTATTTGTGAAATATTGTCCAAATATTGATAAATTATACTCAAAAGATTCGTCTCACAAAGTACAACAAAACTGTGCAATTAGTTTTTAATTTCATCTATATTTAGTACTCCATGCATGTACCACAAGTTTGATGTGATGGGGAATCTTCTTTTTGCATAGTGCCAAAGTTGGGAGTTTGGGGTGAACTAAACAAGGCCTTAATTTTGTCGCTGCGAGTCATATGCGGCCTTTCCGCATTCAGTTGTCGGCTGCGCCGTTCAATAGCTGAGGAGGGGGTCTAAAATTTTTTGCCGCATCGGGGGGGGGTCCACGGCCCTGCTGGCACCCCCTGGCTCCGCCACAAGGTAGAGCTATACTAGTCCGGGATCCAGTTAACAAGCAGGACGAACAGCCTCTACAACATTCGTTTTAGGCGTGCGCGTGCTGATGCGCCTGCCCACAGTGTCGCTGGAAGACTCCAGCGGGCACATATTCCTCAACTTGATGGCGTTCGAACGGCTGCACGTGGGTGCCGGGAACCAAGTGACAGCGTACGTGTTCTTCATGAACAACGTCATCAAATCGCCCAAGGACGTGGCGCTGCTGAGCTCCCTGAGTACCCTCCGTAGCTCCGTGGGTGACGCCGCCATTGTTGAGCTGTTCAAAAGGATTTCCAAAGACATTGTGCCTGGCCAGGTTGCCAACCACCCAACGCTGGCCCGTGTCGCCATCGTTCCCTGGTGCAGCCGATGCCATGCTCCGGTTGGTGACCACGCCTTGATGGACCGGGTGCGCCCGGGCAGCCGCTCGCCACGAAGGACTGAGCGAGGGCAGGATGCCCTTGCTCATTGTCGGTGTATGGACTCGCTGGTCCAACACTTCAAGTAATGATGCTGCGTGCTCCAAACTCAGATGGTGATACAAAGCGAACACGGCGGTTTATCCTGGTTTGGGCAAAAGAAGACCCTACGTCCAGCGGAGGAGGAGGAGTTTGTATTCCTTTGCACCTAGGTGCTTGCGTAGGGGTTACAAGCGAGTGAGAGAGGAAGTTTGCTCCAAGTCTCAGGAGGGAGTGGTGAGTTGCTTGAGATGTTGATCACAAGCAAGAATGGGTGGAGTGTTCAGTGCCCAGAGAGTCCTAAACTAGTGCCAAGCCTCCCTTTTATAGGCCCAAGGGAGACAGGCGGTACAATCTGAATAGTATGGGGCCATCTCGAGCCCTGTAGCGCGCCCATGGTGTGGAGGATGGGCGTCGCCGTCCCTTGAGTCCGGCGTGGCGTGGAGGGGGGCGCTGAGTCCTGCTGGAGATGGACGGATCGCTGTAGGGTGCGTGCTAATCCCTGTTGGAGGCGTGCCGACCCCTGTAGATGCATAAGGAGTCGCGCCGGCTCCTAAAAATCAGGGGGAATAATGCAACTAAGATGTATGTAGGGAAAATAAAGATGCAACTAAGATACAACTAAGATGCATGTAGGGAAAATAAATATGCTAAGGAATAATGCAATGCTGAAAAGGAAAGTGTTGATAAATACCAAGTTACATCTTGGCGCGATGTTCGGTGATTTCAAGTCCTTCGAACTGGACGTTCTTGTTCGCTCATTGTTCAAAGGGCGCGTCAGACTGCGCCTCTGATGGTGTTGCGTCTTGTGTAGGTTCTACCTCGATTTTACTTTTACCTTCCATACATTCTTTGTTGGTGAGGGTGACCTGGAGGAGAAAGCTTCTGGGATCATTATCCCTTCTTCTGCTGGCGGTACCTCTTCATCTTCTACAATGTTCTTTTCTTCTGGGTATCAATCTTCATATCTTGATACTTCTCCTTCATAGTCAGTCCATCCATCTGTAGTGATGTTCTTCTTGCTCTAGCGACGGTATGCTGCCTTCTCCTTGTTCTGTTCTTCTTAGGCTCCTCATCGATTATATAATTGTTATTGAAATAGCGACGTACCTTCTCAGAGGAGAAATTGAGGTGGATCTCTACTGTTCCAATGTAGATGATGGCCTTGATGGTGTTCAGGAATGGTCTTCTTAGGATAATAGGTGGATCATAGTCATCTCCCATGTCGACGACTAAGAAGTCTGTGGGGACATAGTGGTCATCGATCTGTATGAGAACGTCCTTCACTAATCCTTCGATGAAGCGGAACGTCTGGTCTGCCATCTGCAGCTACGCATAGGTAGGTTCCAAAGGCATAGTACCATATAGATATTCATAGGTTACCTTAGCCATTATGTTGATGCCCGATCCGGTGTCACAGACAGCTTTATTGAAGGAGCTTCTGTTGATGGAACATTGAATGGTTGGGACACCTGGGTCGTCTTTCTTGATCAGACGTGGGGACTTGAGCAGGTGGTCATGCTCCATGTGGACTACGGCGACCATCCTCACTGTCTCCGTCTTCTTGGTCTTCTTATTCTTGGTCTTGTTCTTCTTTTCAGGGGGTCTTCTTCTTTTGATTGTTCTACTGCTGAGGGTGTGTTGGGAACTATAACATTCTATTGTTGAAGAAGAAGGTCTCTCTCTTGCCCCTGATGTTGAAGATAATCTTGGCAGTGTTGGCATACATGATGGCTCCGGTAGTGTTCAAGAATGGTCGTCCCAAAATGATGGGGGACCTTTCGTCACTGCCTGTATCCACTACCATGAAATCTGCAGGAACATACGAGTTGCCCACTCACACACATATGTCTTCTAATATTCCCATGGGGAAGGGGAGTGACTGATCTGCAAGCTGGAAGCACATGGTTGTGTACAATAAAGGACAATTAAACATTTTCTCATATATCACCTTGGGCATGATGTTGATGCTTGCACTAAAGTCGCAGATCGCCTCATTAAAGTTGGTACTTCCAATGGAGATCGGGATGACCAGCCTCCCTAGATCGCCCTTCTTGATTGCCAGGGTCGAGTCAATCCATGACCCTCTTAATGGGTCACTCCAGTTGTTTCCTGCATTAAATATGTCTACAAGATTTGTAGTTTCTAGCCCTTCCGGTTGTCCCAGCATTTTACCTTGGTCGGCGGAGGGAACAAAATTGGCAAGCTGTTGCAAGTGAAATTCTAGCATTTTGTTGAAGCTAAGCTGATTCCTAATAGCATTGGAAAAACCATCCATTCTATTGCTAATCGTTTCTAGGGTTTTGTCATTGGACGCTAGCTTCTTAGATAGGCTATCCATCAACTTGCCTTGGTTGAGCACTAACTCTCTCAAAGGCGGCTGATTGTAATTATTGTAAGAGGAGTTATTAACTTGATAGTTACCTGAGTAGTTGCCTGAGTTGTTTGTCCTCTGCTGTTGATTCCAGCCTTGATTCAGTTGAGGACGATAGTAGTTGTTGTTGTTGTTGTTGTTGAGGTAGTTCACGTCCTCCTTCAGCTCTGGGCAGTTGGCACCTGTATGCCCAGTCTCTCCACACTCTTCACATGTCATGTGAGCATCATGTATGTGCATGACTTCTTTCTTCTCAGTGGCTCTCTCATCGAGCCTCTTCATTAGCAGCTCCATCTTGGCAGACAGCATGTCTACCTCCTTGAGCTGGTGCATTCCTCCACCTCTCTTGCGGGTCTGAGTTCTCTCTTCACTCCAACCTTGGTTGGATGCCATCTTCTCCACAAGAGCTGTGGCTTGAGAAATAGTGAGTGATAAGAATGCACCTCCAGCAGCAGCATCCATGGTCTCGTGAGTGCTACTGCTGAGCCCATGATAGAATGTTTGCATGAGCATCCAATTCTCCATTCCATGATGAGGACACTCGAGGATGTAGTCTTGAAAGCGCTCCCAAGCTTCTGGACAGTCTCATCATGTTGTTGCCGAAAGCTTGATATCTTCCCACGGAGAGCATTGGTCTTGCCCATGGGAAAGAACTTTGCCAGGAAATTGGTGGAACATAGTGCCGACGTAGTATTCTTCTCCTTGTTGGTGTAGAACCACTGTTTTGCTCTCCCCAAGAGTGAGAATGGGAAGAGGCGAAGTAGTATAGCATCTAGCGTCTCTGGGGACATCCTTGATAGTGAAAGTGCTGCAAATCTCCAAAAAGTGATGGAGATGAGCACTAGCATCTTCATGGGCCTTCCCACAGAACTGGCTTGCTTGCACCATGTTGATCAGCGCAGGCTTGAGCTCGAAAGACTTGTCGATGTCCGTAGCTGGTCCAGTACGGATGTTGTCCATAGTGAGAGTTGAGAACTCGCGAGTGACTTGTTTGCCATGGCTTCAAACACTGGTGTCAAGTCTCGAACCAAAGGTCGGTTTTCTGAATCCGACGAACTTTCAAGTTGAGATGATGATGATGGTTATTTGGTCTTCTTCAACTTGGCTCTGGTCTTCCTGAATAATGCTTCTGGATTATCAAGATAGTTATCAGGAAGAGCAGACTTTTTCATACATTACCCTGCATAAAATATATAGAATAGACAAAAGACAAGGGTAAGGCTATATGAGTAGAGAATGTTGACGGTGCTCAATCTCATTAGTGAGTGCATAGATAATACTGATATAGCATTTTAACCGGGAGTAATCCAGGTATTGTTATTTATAATTTTACCACTGGGAAGGGAATGCACTGGATAATGAGCAATGAGCACTGCACTTATGATAATGGAGAGCTTGACCTTGTCTTTATCTATCTTCTCATACAGGGTAAGTGTCACATAAAATATAGAAATAAATAGTAAATAACAAAGGATAAATGAGAGCATATAGCCACATAAAATAATAATAATCATCTCAATAGAGTACTCTAAGTTTATAACACTAGCATGGACTAGGACGATCTAGGGTATAATCCTAAGTTATTCTAACTATAAAGTCAAAGTATACAATGATTAATGCAATAACATCTAGCAACCATGGCGGGAAAAGGTTATATCTATGCATAGTGATATTACCAGAGAAGATCAAGAACATAGCAATCACTTCAATGTAATAGGGGTATTCTGCTAGACCTATACTCGGGAGAAGGAATACAAAGGACTCAACAGGACTGTCACTCTCGCGATCTACCTCATGATCCGGAATATAGGGTGCAATCGTAGATAAATATGGTCTAGGCACCACGCCTACACAATATTTACCACTCACCCATCGATCTAATGAGCAAGCGCTATACGATCCCATGCATAAACATAATTCAAGTCCAACTATGCTAAACATATAATCAAAGTAAACTAAGAACAATATAATTGAGAATATAATCAAATAGAGCGAAGTCAATTCGATATAATAGAATAGAATAAAGTACTATTCATAGTAGCAAGAACAATGATGAATATTACAAGAACGTAGAGAAAAATTACCAAGAACTCGACGAGATCTGGACTCCAAGCTAGGCTTGATTCCCTCTAAATCTATTTCTATATAGCTATACTACTAAACTATGGAGCTCTAATTGAGATGGTGGCTCTGGCTTCTCTGAATTCTTCAGATGAGAGAATGAACTCTTGAATTCAATGGAATTAGAATTAGGATTAGGGTTTCTCCCAGGGCCAGGGGCTCTGAATATATAGCTCTCTAGAATGCACCACAGTCCTCGGATCAAACTGACCTAAATAGATGATTATTATTGATCCTCAAAGTCGGTGGAGGCAGGATCCGCGAGACTCCATCTCATTGGCTGAGGTGGAGAGGTGGCCCCCGCCACTGGGCGGCCGTCACGGCCACCGCTGTGTGGTTCTAGGTTTTCAGGGTCACCTTCTAGAGGCTTCTAGATTATACTTTTTCACGTGTTCGGTCTTTCTCTCTATGTAATCTTGACATGTGGACCTCCTTTTATTCTTTTCTGATAACCCCCTGTAGAAATAAACAATCACCAAAACTCGTGGAATTCAGTTAGTGTAACCCCTATATCTAGTAGGTAAACATGTTTTAGTCCTTTCTCTTGCTACGTTGACGGGTTAAAAAGGTACTTATCTACCCTCAACACTCATGTGCGAGCTCTCCTTCATTGACGGCAAGTCAGCGGCACTGACACCGGATGCAGTGGTCACAACCTATATCAACATGTACGGGCACGATCTCCCAGAGCAGGAGGTCAAGACCCTCCAAGCAGCAACATGTCTAGGGGACAAGGAGCTTTCCAAGGCGCTTGCAGCCATTGCAGCTGAGTCTGGAGTAGTAGAGATAGAGGTTCCTTAGATTTGCACATGCAGCACTTCCTATGTTCAATGAGGAATGCCATGGTGGCTATGAGATCTAGGTGTATGGGAATGCAGATGATTGCTATGATCATCTAGGTTCATGATAGAGGGAGAATACTGAGACCTCCAACAGTTGTAACTCATTTTAGTAAGTAATTAGCTTTTGTATTCCGAACCTCATGTAGTGGTCTGCTGCAGGCGGTTGCGCTTCTTATGCATTATGTTGTAAACTATCTTTCTCTCTTATTAATATAATGCTAGGTAACCGGATATTTTAAAAAAAAAGACATCGTGCTAGGTCACAAGCACTACAAGAAACTTATTAATCCGTGGACGGATTCTCGGTGATGGATTTACAGATCGTCACTAGCAGACACAATCCGTGACGATAATTCTTTTTCGTCATGGATGTGCCCAATGGATATTCCTAGCCCGCTAACTCGTGACGGTTTTATCGGACCGTCACCATATATGATTTTTAAATTCGCGATACTAGTTAGGCCAAAACAATAGGCCCGCTATCATGTATATTTTTTAGAACACGCCTAAACATGCATTTCATTAAGCAAAAATCCCACTATCATATATTAGTGCAAAGAAAAAATCAATCCTAAAAGATGATTTGTTAAATTATTTGAAATAAATAATTTTGTTACTTTGTTGCATGTGTACGGTGCATATATGATAAAACTAAGAAATGTTGAATTGTTTGAACTAAATAAGTGTGTTATATTGTTGCATGCATATGGTGTATATATGGCAAAACCAAAAATATTCTGCATACATAGGACGGGAAAAAAACTTTTGTAGCATGTGGGACGGCGTGGGCCAGCATTTAAATGGTAAAATAAAAAGTCAAGAAAAGTGTAGAGTAGAAATGGAAGTCCAATTGAAAACAGCCCACTACGCTAGTTGTTGTAAGGGGTTGTTCAAGTGTGCAAGGGTAGGATTCTATTATGCTTTTATTTGTTTGCTGCTGTTGTGTACCCATGGCTTGGCCCAGCACCATATGCACCAGCCCATGGTGTGGCCCAGCACCATATGCACCAAAAAAAAAATGAATATGTCAAAAGAAAAGAGCAACGGCGAGGTAAAAAAAAATATGTAAAAAGGTATAGGAAATACTGAGCCAAAGGAGGATCGAACCCTGCACACACCTCACGACTTCCTTAGTGCTTACCACTGCACTACCAGTTCAGTTGTATGTATTTAGTGTTCCTTTTATTCATTTCTTCGTTTAGAACTAAGTTTCCTCACCACCACCCAGCCGAGGCCATTCACGAACTTAATCGGACACTGCGGCGCCGTCCAGCACCGCCGATGACGAGATTTGGTAGGGCGGCCGTCGAAGCGCGGGAGCTGGAGCTCCGACCCTTTGCTAGCATCCGACGTGTTGCTGCCCCTAGACTTGTCCCCCTCTTCCTGCTCCTTATCCTTGCCATCGTCCGGCCCGGGGAGGACGACAGTAAAGTCGGTCAGGTCAACCTCTGCGAGCTTGTCGATGGCGGATGCGGCTGGTCCTTGCCCCCTCACGGCGGCGCCGCGGCTACGCTTGTCGCTTGGCACGCTGTTCCCTCCGATGACCGACATATACACGAAGAACGATGAGAACGGAGCATGGTGGCCATGTCTCTCAGCTCTGTTCAAGAACATATGAACAAAAGTTTTTTCTCTTTTTAATCTATAACAAAATATTGTAACCAGTCTTTCTCACTCATACTGAGTCCAAATGACGTGGTTCTTTTTCCTAAATTTTTATAAAATCATGGTCTACTAAATGACAATGTTTCTTTGGATATAGTTATTGGATTAAATTTTTGAAACCAAATTTTCCTTTTATGTTGTTTAAGATTTGTTTGTGTTCTTATCAAAAGCAATTGCATGTATTCGGATTTACTCGTGATTTATTAAATGACAACATTTTTATGTTGTATAATGTTCCAACAAAAAATCAAGTGATCTTTAAAAACATGTATCATACTTTGTTCATACATGACACATCTTTCACATAGTTGTATGAAACTATATGAGGGTTGTATATGGTTGTTAACAAAGTGTGGTCCCACTTTGTTTAAACGGTTCAATTTTTTTACCTCAAGCTTATACATACATATTATGCCCCCACACCGAATCTTAGGATTTTTAAAACAACTTTGTATATTATAGTTTATTTTCGTTATTGTCACCAAAATAGTAGTTCAAGTAATATCGAGGAAAACACTTAATTTTCCATCAATTTTCAGAATGTGAACTCAAATTAGACATGTCTTCATACATATATTTTTTTCCTGAAAGACTTGTGTACTGTGCAATGTTGCTGGATACTATATTATAATAAATTTGTTAACAGTGGGCTGTATGTATTTGTTTTAAAGAACGGCTTTATGTTGTACGTGCCAAAAAATGTGTTAAAAATGGTAAAATGTGCTGAAACCAAAAAGGTAAATGGGCTGAAAACGTGATGCAAATGAGCTGAAAATGGGATGCGAATGGGCTGCATTCAAATTGAAAATGGGCTTTAAATAGGCCAAAAATGCACCATGTCATCATCCACGTCATCATCCACGTAAGCAACCTTGCAAGTGTCTATGATGATGTGGCAACTCATCCGTGACAGTTATTTTTCGTCACAGGAAATGGGCTTGGGCTGGACTAACTAGGCCTTGGGCTCTATCGTGACGGTTTAAAACCGTCACCGATTGTGTTAATCCGTGATGGTTTCTTACAGACCGTCACGCAAGTCAATCCATAACGCTCAATCCGTGATGATTTCTAAAACCATCACAGATGTTGTTTGCTGACGGTTTTTCAGTGATCCGTGACAGAAATTTTCCATCACGGATTAGCAGGATTCTTGTAGTGAAGTGTTTCACACTAGACAATAACCAAACGGGCACTTAGGAGTGCCACAACTACAATACAACCGACCATCAATATTTCACTCGACAAGGCACAAGACAATTCTGATAGCTTAAGATGTTTGCCAACCTATATTTACTCCACCAAAGGAGATACTAGGATGAATAGAACTGACTAGGAAATCACAGAAGTGCAACCTCAGCCAGCCTGGTAGTTTGATGGTCCCACCGGTGTCTTCATCCTCGAAAGAATCCCCGGATGAAGAGGGTAGTTGGTGTTTTTTTATTAGAGGCAAAGCCTCGGCTTTTAAGGAAGCCACAAGAGTACGATACACAATACTGGGGATACCAGTTCCAAAAAACAATACAAAGAAATGACTCAATCAGATACACACTGCTTAAACTTCAACTATGCCTGTAGACATCAGCGCGATCGGCTCAAACGACTTCATCCACCTCATAATTGCATCCTTCAGGTCTAGGATTCGGAGTTGCTCATCCTCCTTCAACATCAGACTCCACTTCTGCATAAACGACAACGCAATGTGCACGATATTAGCAGGATTGTTAGGAAATTCATGCCTGATCGCCATCCTATTCCTGTTTGTCCACATCGCCCATGCAAAGCCGACAAATACAAATAGAATCAATTTAACAGGCAAGGGCCCCTTGCTCGAAAGCCATAGTTTAGACAAACTCTTGACAGAATGTGGCCACTCTTCCCAACCAAAAATGGTCTTCAGAACCCCCCAAACCATTTTAGCCAAATGACAAGTGAAGAAAACTTGGTTTACAGTTTCACACCCATCTCCTAAACAACACTCTTCCTCCCCTTTCCACCCTCTCCTCACCAGGCTCACAGCACATTGAAGTTTATTACTAAAAACCTGCCATAAGAAGAACCTAATCTTAAGGGGCACTCTGCACTTCCAAATTCTCTCAGCTAGCTTGTTTGAGAAACCCCCATAGAACAGAAAATTGTTAGAGACTTAGTGGAGAACAACCCCCTATTCTCCAAGGCCCAGCTAATCTCATCTTTAGAACCAGAGTGCAAATTAATAGAAGCAAGTTTTCTCCTGAGCTCCTCCCATCTATCAAATTCTAGTTGATTTAGCGCCCTCCTAAAATCATCAAACCAATCTTCACCATCCCAACAATCAGCCACTGAGCACTCTGGATCTCTGACCATTCTAAACAAGTCCTCATATGCAAGTTTTAGGGGCACATCCAGGAGCCAGCAATCCATACAAAATCTACAATTTAGCCCATTTTTCACCTTGAATATTGCTCCCCATTGGAACAATGTTTCACCTTGTGGAGTCTCCTCCAAAACTGAGAGCTATCCCTACATGGAGTGGAAAAGAAATTTCCATTTCTCATGTACTTAGCTTTGATCAATTTAAACCACAATGTATCAGGCTCCTGTAGAATTTTCCAAATCCACTTATTAAGCAAGCAGTCATTCATAGTTCTTGTATTTATAATCCCCAAGCCTCCCTGATTTTTTGGTCTACAGACAACTTCCCAACTAGCCATATGGTACTTTGAGTTTTTCTTAGCTCTCCTCCACAGAAAGTTTGCTCTTAATCCATACATCCTCTTATGGAAACCATCAGTTAACCAGTCAATCCCCATACAATACATTGGTAAACTACTCAAACAAGTGTTTGTAAGAATCTGTCTCCCCCAAAGGTTATGAATTTCCCTTTCCATGGATCCAATCTTTTGACCTTTTTTTCATGATTGGAGAAAAGGCATTCATCCCCAAGTGATGATCACTGTTGACACTTCTTAGCACAATTACCAAAAATAGACAAAAATTCTAGTCCCCGGCAACGGCGCGTAAAGCTTGTTGGGTATTTTAAACGCACACAGAAAAATCCGCAAGCGCACGGATACTGATGTAGCTTTCACCCGGGAGTATTCCAGAGTATCGATTTCCACGGGGAACGTGAAGTGTACTAGAGAATCAAGGTCGTCCAAGGCTAAAGGTAAGAAAAGAAAGATATATTTTTGGTGGGTGGAGAGGAACCTTCTAGTGTTTTCTAAGTTGATTGGGTGATCAAAATTAGGTGTACTACACTCTACTTATTATGGAGCAACAGTACCTTTCCGACTCTCGAAAGAGACTGAGAAGACAGTAGTCGGGGGAAGGCTGCCAAAAAGCTCTACGAAACACCAACCCGAACATGGTGGAATACAAAGGCCTGACAGAGCTATTACCTCTGGGGCTACCACAACTATCCGTGGGATTGGGCGTAAACTCAGATAAACTATAGCCTAGACACCACGTCTACACAGAGTTTACTACTCTAATTACCATGAATAACTAGAGCACTCAATACGAGCGGAGATCAAGTAAATAGAATAAAGTAAGAATTAAATAAAGAATTAAGCTTAGAAATAGTAATTGATGAACCTGGAGATTGCTAAATGATGAAACAGATGCTGCAACTTTACAATGTTGAGGAAGATCCGACAGATCCGGCTCCTCCTCAGCTCTCTTCTCCTCTCTCTCTCCCTTTTCTAGATACAACTAGATGAACTAGAACTAGAACTAGATGAACTAGAACTAGAACTAGATGAACTAGAGGGGCCCTCTTCTAATTAGATGAAGAATTGAAACCCTAGCTTTAATCTTGTAGAAGAGATATGATGGAAAACCCTAGGGGGCACCCTCCTTATATAGCCCTGGATGTAGACCCTAAGGAATCGCCATGTCATCGATCCGCGTCACATTTTATGTCCACCATTGGATCAAACCGGCCTAGATGGGCGGTGGACATCATCAGCATAATCCTGGCATATTCCCTGGTCGATCCCCGTAGAAAACCAGAGAAGAACATACCATATAGGCCCTGAACCAGACCCAAACCGGCCTAGAATGCCTGCTGGCAGCTTTCTAGAAGTTTCTGGCGGGTTCCAGCCAGTTGAACCCCCGGTCTGGCCGGTCCAGCCGCCCGCGAACCCGCAGACATGTGCCTGGGCCGCTCAACCGCCTTCCTCGGCCAATCCTGTGCCGCCACGTCGCCTCTGGGAACCAGCCGAGTGGGCCTCCGCTCCCGCCCATGGGCGCGCGGATGCGCATGCACGTGGCCGACAGGTGGCACGTGTCATCGTCCCATTGGCCTCCGCTGTCGCGCTGTCTCCCGCGTCCGCGTCGCGCGCGCGCATGGGGACAGGCAGGCCACGTGGCCTCCCTGGATTGGCGCCCGCCTGCGCATGTCCCTCGGTGGGGAGCACCTGCTGCTGCTACCGGCCGACAGCTGGGTCCCGCCCGGGCCCACGTGTCAGTGTATGTCGTTTGTCTTTTTATGCTGTGACATCATCATCACATGTGAAAACTTCTTTCCTTCATATCTTTTTATTCCGAAGTCCAAATGTAGCAAATAATATATCCATTTTGATCAGCGCGACGAGACCTTCATAATGGTGTACTCCATTTCATCATTTGAGATACTTTTATATAATGACTTTGTTCATTTTAGCTCTATTCTGTGTAAACCCTGCAAATCATAGATACACCAAAACTTATAGAATTTATTAGTGCTGGTGATCATCTAATTACAGTTATAGAAGCTATGTTGACGGTTAAAAATTAATGTTAACTACCGTTAACAAACTCCCCCAAGCTAAACCTTTGCTCGTCCTGAGCAAAGCTAAACTTAGCCAAGGATCAGGAGTTGCTACAATGCTTTCACACCTCAAAAGTACACATGCGCTCAAACAGGAACTCTCCTCCGGATTAGAGTAAACTATTCTGACTTTAAACTTACCCATATTACCTTCCACCATGGGGCTTGTAGCCTTCACTTGTGTCTTGAGCAGTTGAAAGACAGAACAGTCAAGTCAAGCACTATGTCTCTAGCTCTTTGCTCAACCATCATTCCGGAGTTTTGCAAGATTTTTAAATAAAACTCAGAGATTCCTATGTATGACCCTCTCAAGTCTCTCCTTTGTGGTATTTCTGGATCCTTACCAAGGCATTGATGGTGTATGTCTTCTCTCTTCTCTTAAGATATGTGGTATTTTTGGCATAAGGCATAGTAACATTGTGCCTTCACTCTCTCACCCTACCTCTAATAGGCTTTTGTGGAGTTTGTAGGTGGGAGTTTATACATATGTTGCATAGTCAAACCATGGATCCGAAGAAACTGGACATACAATCAAATCAAGATGTGCATATGTGCGGCCCTATATATGGGTTAAGTGGATATATAGTGACAGTGGAAAATGGTGATGATGGATAGAAGAAGAAATGAAGGGGTTCAGGGATAATAATGGCGAACATCTAATTCTACTTTTGCTCCTTGAAGAATTTCATACCTCTCTTGAACTATGAAGAACTTGGGGAGAAGTTGGGCTACTGAAAATCTCGCTATGATGGGACATTCCTTCTTGCTCTTCTCTTTCTCTTTCTCTTTTTTCTTTTCTTTTCTTTTTTTTATAAAGCACTTAGGTCTCTTCTTTGAAGATATTGACGGAGGTAGCAGCAAAAGGATATTTGGAGCTTTATTGGATAATAAAAGGGCTAGCAATGGATGAAGGGATATTTTTGATGCTCACTCCCAGTGTAGGAGTAGAACAATTTTGAGATATGTCTAAATGGATGAATTTGGTGGCGCATACTTCCAGGGTAGGAGTAGCGAGGGGTGCATGGTGTACGTGTGTGATCTTGATTTTAACTGTATGACGAGTCTCTAAGGGTCAACACGATCGACCATACTCAACGTATAAGTAAGTATAAGTGGACTTCCTAGTCTATCAAGCATGCATATATGGCAGTGTTAGAAATTTAAACTCTCATCATATAGGAACTCATCATGCAACAGTTTAAATTTTCCAAAAAATAAATTCTTCAGAACTCTAGTATCACTTAGAACAAGATAAACAGCAGCTCAGACCTTCCCATATCATACCAGTCAACTATCTAGACTTAGATCAAGCATTTGCTACCCACAAGTTTTAGGTAAAGAGCAAATCTTAGATCAAAATAGTATGTACAAAACTTGGGAGAGTTCTAGGTTGAAAACGGGCACTTGAAAGGAATTACGACAGAGCAACTAAACATCATTTCCATAAGAGTTTATTCTAGGGATTTATTTTAGTAGGCAAAAACTTATACACTCTCCTTTTATTTAGCAAACTTAAACAGTGCACAGAACTAAATAAATGTAGCAAGCAAATTAAAAATATATAAGAAGGGATCAAGAGATACTTAGCTAGATACACGGGGGTGCTCTCCCCCAAGCTGGATGTTGGCATAATCTCTCACTCTTGTGATTTGCATGTTCGACTTCCAAATCCTACACAACTCAAATAGACAACAAAACTCGTGGAACTGATTAAGTGTTAGGTGTTCGAGCCTTAGTTGTCTAGAGCTTTTACGGTGGAGTTTTTTTTAAATTGGATTTTTAAATTGCAGGAATTCAATCATATCGATTTCTTCTAAGTTTTCAGGTTCAAGGAAAACTTTCAAACGTTGACCATTTACCTTAAATATGTTACTTGAATCATCCTGAAGTGTGACAGCGCCATGAGATGCAACTTCAATCATCTTGAATGGTCCTTCCCATTTGCTTTTAAGTTTTCCATGACCGAAGAGCTTTATTCTTGAGTTGAATAATAGAACTTTGTCTCCGGGCTTGAACTCCTTGTGCTTGATTCTCTTGTCATGCAACCTTTTGGTTCTTTCTTTATAGATCTTGGAGCTATGATAAGCCTTTTCTCTCCATTCTTCCAGCTCAGATATTTGCATCTAACGATTCTTGCCAGCTAGATGGAGATCCATGTTCCATTTCTTGATTGCCCAGTGAGCTCTGAATTTCAATTCAACAGGCAAATGACATGTCTTCCCATATACTAGCTGATAAGGTGACATGCCTATGGGTGTTTTGTATGCAGTCCGGTATGCCCATAGTGCATCATGAAGCTTGTACTTCCATTTCTTTCCCATTTCATCCACGGTCTTCTGCAGGATGTTCTTGATTTGCTTATTTGATTGTTTCTGCTTGACCGCTTGTTTGGGGATGGTATGGAGTTGCAACATTATGCTTAACTCCATATTCTGTCAGGAATTGTTTGAAGCTCTTGTCAATGAAATGTGATCCTCCATCACTTATAACCATTTTAGGTGTTCTAAATCTTGGGAATATCACTTCATGGAACATCTTCTTGGCATGCTTGGAATCGGCAGCTCGACATGGTAATGCTTCCACCCATTTGGACACATAGTCAACTGTGACCAAGATGAATTCAACATCGCCAGATCCTTGGAATGGTCCCATGTAGTCAATTCCCCAAACATTAAACAACTCTACTTGTAGGTTGTTCTGGAGCGGCATTGCATCCCGAGCATTAATGTTGCCATGTTTTTGACTTCTGGCACATCTTCTAACAAATTCCTTTGTATCTTGATACATCGTGGGCCAGAAGAATCCGCTTTGCCCGATCTTTGCATGCGTACGAAATGCTCCATAATGTCCTCCATAGGGTGATGCATGACATCTCTCTATGATTTTCATCGCTTCCACCATCGGGACACACCTCCATAATAATCCATCAGAACATACTCGATAGAGATATGGGTCATCCCATAAGTGACATAGAGCTTCATATTTGAGCTTTCTCTTATCTCCTCCTGGTGGGACATAACCTGCAACCATAAAATTCACAATATCCGCATACCATGGGTTGGAGTGTGTTACCGCGAGGAGTGTGTCGTCCCGTAGATAATCGTTAATGGGCAACTCATGTGTTTCCTTATCTTGGAGCCTAGACAAGTGATCGCCTACGAATTCTCTACTCCTTTCTTATCTTTTATTTCTATGTCAAATTCTTGGAGTAAGAGAATCCAGCGGATCAACCAAGGTTTAGCATCTTTCTTAGTGAGCAGGTATTTAAGTGCAGCATGATCTGAATAAATGATTACCTTTGCTCCAACTAAGTAAGGTCTAAACTTGTCTATTGCAAAGACAACTGCTAACAACTCTTTTTCAGTGGTAGCATAATTGAGTTGTGGCCCAGTCAAGGTTTTGCTAGCATAGGATATAGCACAGTGCTTTTTATCCTTTGTTTGGCCGAGAACGGCACCAACAGCAAAGTCGCTAGCATCACACATGATCTCAAAAGGTAGCGTCCAATCAGGTGGTTGGATGATTGGAGCTGTAATGAGTGCTTGTTTGAGAGTTTGGAAAGATTCATAGCACTCGTTGTCAAAGATGAAAGGTGCATCCTTAGCTAATAGTCTAGTGAGGGGTCTAGCGATTTGAGAAAAGTTTTTGATAAAATGCCTATAGAACCCCGCATGGCATAGAAAGCTTCGGATTCCTTTTACATTTATGGGAGGTGGAAGTTGTTCAATAACTTCAATCTTTACTCTGTCTATCCCATGATCGGACACCTTGTGTCCTAGCACTATTCCTTCTCGAACTATAAAATGGCATTTTTCCCAGTTCAGGACTAAGTATTTTTCTTCGCATCTTTGTAAGACTTTGTCTAGATTCTCCAAACAATCATCAAAGGTTGTGCCATAGACAGTAAAGTTGTCCATGAACACCTCCATGATTTTCTTGATCATGTCAGAGAAAATAGACATCATGCACCGTTGGAAAGAAGCTGGAGCATTACATAGTCCGAACGACATTCGTTGGTATGCAAAAGTTCCATACGGGCATGTGAAAGTAGTCTTACTTTGGTCATCAGGGTGGATTGGGATTTGATGATATCCGGAATACCCATCAAAGAAACAAAAGAAAGAGTGCTTTGCAAGCCGTTCCAACATCTCATCGATAAAGGGTAACGGGAAGTGGTCTTTCTTTGTAGCCTTGTTAAGTTTCCGGTAGTCTATGCACATTCGCCACCCTGTGATAGTGCGCTGAGGAATGAGTTCATTCTTCTCATTTCTAACAACAGTCATTCCTCCTTTCTTTGGCATAACTTGGACAGGGCTAACCCACTCACTATGCGGAACAGGATAAATAATCCCGGCGTGCAAAAGCTTAAGGACCTCTTTCTGAACAACCTCTCGCATAGCATTGTTAAGCCTGCGTTGATGTTCTCTTGATGGTGAGATGTCAGGATCAGTAGGGATACAATGTGTGCATAGAGCAGGACTGATCCCTTTGAGGTCATGGAGTGAGTAGCCTATGGCCGATCTATGTCTTTCTAGGATAGTGACAAGTCTGTGGGTTTCTCCTTGGGAAAGCTTGTCACTTATAATAACAGGCGTTTCTGGATTGTTATTGAGAAAGACATATTTCAAGCCAAGAGGAAGGGTTTTAGCTCAATTGAGGGTTGTGGTGGCACCTCGAAGGTGTCTAGCTCGATAGGTTCTGCTAGCTCTTCCTCTTCTTCAATGAAATTTCAGTATCAAACTGAGGCTGGGCCAAGTCTTCTAGAGATGCCATTAAGACTTCCTCAATGGGTCTTCTTCAGACTTGGGTTCTACTATCGCATTATGTGAGCGTGCAAGTGAAACATCGATAGTAGAGTTTCCTAGCCTTAAATTCAAGAGACATTATTTTGGTCGCTCTTGAAAGAGTGTCCCTAAAGGTACACCAATTAAGATGGACATGTCTGAGATGTCATAGATGTGAAAGTCTAGACGATACTCAGAGCCTCTTATGCGCAAGGGAATAGACCTCATGACCCCACAACTTTCTGAAGTAACTCCAGATGGAGTTCTTAAAAGCTTATGAGATGGGATCAAGGACTCGTTGGGGCAAAGCTCTTCAGCCAAAGCCTTAGAAACAATATTCATCCCAACGGTAGGACTATATTTAGCCTCTATGGTTGTCTTCATTAGGGTGCAAGATAAAACATCAGAGGGGGCAATGATTCAGGCTACCTCTATGGATAACTCTGTTTCTGCCAACCACTCACGGCTCATGATGGCTGAGAGTCCTTCGATGTGTTCCATTAAGAAGGGATCATTGCATGGAACAATGTCATCCCCTAATAATGTAGAATGATCTAGAGGCTTTACTTGAACTGGAAAGTTCGAGGCATTCCCAAAATCTTCAAAAAGACCGTCCTCAATTTTAGAGAGGAACGTGGAAGGATGGGGCTCATCGACTTCCAATGTGGGTTGTGTTCCCATATTGGGAGATTCTTTGACAACCAAATCATTAGAAGGATTTGATTGTATTTCGGATTTGGTTGCATGTATCTCCTCTTTTTGATCAGGGCTTGGCTCGACTTTGTTTTCTTCTTTAGGAAACTCATCATAAATATCAGTGTAGGGGGTGTTTTCAAGGATTTTCTCTAGGATTCCTTTCCCTTCACTAACGAGTTTATGTGAGAATGAACCTCCTGAAGCAATGTCGAGATGTAGAGCAGCTTCCTTGTTAAGACCAAGATAAAAGTGATAGTGTAGGACATGGTCAGGCAAGGCAAGGTTTGGACCAGAATTGGTAAGGCTTGGGAATCTAGCCCAAGCTACTCCTAAAGTCTCCTTCTCTTTTTGTTTGAATGTGAGAACTTCTATTCTAAGGTCAGTGATTCGATAAAGAGGGAAGAAAGCAAGACAAAAATTTTCCCGAAGTTCATCCCAATTTCCATTTGCACCTTTTACAAAATGAGCATACCACTTTTTCGCTCTTCCCGATAGGGAGAATGGAAATAATTTCCATTTAAGGGTCTCTTGTGTCATGCCAGCAATAATCCGACAAGAACACAACCTGCTCAAATTCCCTAAGGTTGGTGTATGGATCTTCGTTTGCTAAACCAGAGAAGGATAACTCCCTAATCATGTCTATGAAAGCAGGGGGAAGCTCGTAGGCATCTGTAAGAATGGGATTGGATGATGGTGGAGGTTCCAACAAGTCCCCCTTTGGAGCAAAGAATTTATAGATAGGAGTGAAATCCATGTGGTAAATGGTGGTTGATGTTTGTGGTAAGGTGAGAATGGTTGTACAAGAATGAAAAAGGATACACTGACGACTTGGCTCGAAACTAGCATAGCTACCGTTCCCCAGCAATGGCTCCAGAAAGCTTGTTGACACTTCTTAGCTCAATTACCAAAGATAGACAAAAAGTCTAGTCCCCGGCAACGACGCCAGAAAGCTTGTTGGGTATTTTAAACGCACATAGAAAAATCTGCAAGCGCATGGATACCGATGTAGCTTTCACACGGGAGAATTCCAGAGTATCGATCTCCATGGGGAACGTGAAGTGTACTAGGGAATCAAGGTCGTCCAAGGATAAAGGTAAGAAAAGAAAGATATATTTTTGGTGGGTGGAGAGGAACCTTCTAGTGTTTTCTAAGTTGATTGGGTGATCAAAATCAAGTGTACTACACTCTACTTATTATGGAGCAACAGTACCTTTCCAACTCTCGAAAGAGACTGAGAAGACAGTAGTCGGGGGAAGGCTGCCAAAAAGCTCTACGAAACACCAACCCGAACGTGGTGGAATACAAAGGCCTGACAGAGCTGTCACCTCTGGGGCTACCACAACTATCCGTGGGATTAGGCGCAAACTCAGGTAAACTATAGCCTAGACACCACGTCTACACAGAGTTTACTATGCTAATTACCATGAATAACTAGAGCACTCAACACGAGCGGAGATCAAGTAAATAGAATAAAGTAAGAATTAAATAAAGAATTAAGCTTAGAAATAGTAATTGATGAACCTGGAAATTGCTGAATGATGAACCAGATGCTGCAACTTTACAATGTTGAGGAAGATCCGATAGATCCGGCTCCTCAGCTCTCTCCTCCTCTCTCTCCCTTTTCTAGATACAACTAGACGAGTAGAACTAGATGAACTAGAACTAGAACTAGATGAACTAGAGGGACCCTCTTCTAATTAGATAAAGAATTGAAACCCTAGCTTTGATCTTGTAGAAGAGATATGATGGAAAACCCTAGGGACGCCCACCTTATATAGCCCTGGATGGAGTAGACCCTAAGGAATCGCCATGTCATCGATCCGCGTCACATTTTATGTCCACCGTTGGATCATACCGACCTAGATGGGCGGTGGAGATCATCAGCATAATCCTGGCATATTCCCTGGTCGATCCCCATAGAAAACAAGAGAAGAACCGACCATATAGGCCCTGAACCAGACCCAAACCGGCCTAGAATGCCTGCTGGCAGCTTTCTGGAAGTTTTTGGTGGGTTTCGGCCAGCTGAACCGCCGGTCTGGCCGGTCCAGCCGCCCGCGAGCCCGCAGACATGCACCTGGGCCGCTCAACCGCCGCCCTCGGCCAATCCTGTGCCGCCACGTCGCCTCTTGGAACCAGCCGAGTGTGCCTCCGCTCCCGCGCATGGGCGCGCGGATGCGCATGCACGTGGTCGACAGGCACCACGTGTCGCCGTCCCATTGGCCTCCGCTGTCGCGCTGTTTCCCGCGTCCGCATCGCTCGTGCACATGGGGACAGGCCGGCCACGTGGCCTCCCTGGATTGGCGCCCACCTGCGCGTGTCCCCCGGTGGGGAGCACCTGCTGCTGCTGCCGGCCGACAGCTGGGTCCCGCTCGGGCCCACGTGTCTGTGTATGTCATTTGTCTTTTTATGCTAACATCATCATCACATGTGAAAACTTCTTTCCTTCATATCTTTTTATTCCGAAGTCCAAATGTAGCAAATAATATATCCATTTCGACCAGCGCGACGAGACCTTCATAATGGAGTACTCCGTTTCATCATTTGAGATACTTTTATATAATGACTTTGTTTATTTTAGCTCTATTCCTATGTAAACCCTGCAAATTATAGATACACCAAAACTTATGGAATTTATTAGTTCAAACCTCTAGACCTATGCTGGTGATCATCTAATTGTAGTTATAGAAGCTATGTTGACGGTTAAAAATTAACGTTAACTACCATCAACAATCACTAACTGGAATGCCTAAGTACTTGAGAGGTAAACTTCCCAAGACACAATCAACATGTTGGCTTTCTATTCTTTTTCTTGCTGGTTGAACCCAAACACACAAACCTCACTCTTATGATAGTTAATCCTTAGTCCTATTAGCCATTCAAAGCAGTAGAGTATTAACTTCAAATTTCTAATGGAAAGATCTCGATCCATCCACCATAATAACTGTATCATTAGCATATTGGATATGAGATATCCCCCCAGGGATTAAGTGGGAAAGCACCCCTTTTATATGCCCTTTGTCAACTGCCTTGTCCAACATCACCCCAAGAACATCTACCACCAATTTAAATAACAAAGGTGACTGGGGTCCCCTTGTCTCAATCCTCTGAAAGTACTGAAGTACTTACTTCTTTCTCCATTCACATTAACACACACTTCCCCCTAACAATGTCCATCACCCAAGACACCCATTTTGAGTGAAAGTTTCTCTCCCCCATTATTTGCTCCAAGAAATCCCATCTCACTCTATCGTAAGCCTTTTCAAAGTCAATCTTGAGAATAAGTCCCTTTCCTTTAGACCTCCTCAACTCATGCAAAGTTTCATGAAGTACCACCACACCTTCTAGAATATTCCTGCCTCTAACAAATCCTATTTGATTGTGCCCAATGATTTTTTATGCAGCAAGAATTAGTCTTTCTGTCAAGGCTTTGGTGATCCATTTATAGTCAACATTCAACAATTGGTCTGTATTGTTTGATTGTGTTTGCATCTTTGATCATGGGCACCAAAGTAATAAACCCGTATTTCATCCTCTTTATGTCTAATCTCCCAGTGAAAATCCTTAAAGATAGCTTCCACTTCTAGTTTCAAGCACTCCCAAAATTTTTTGAAGAAGGAAACTCCAAACCCATTGGGTCCTGGATCGAGTTTTCCTTCATCCCCATTATTATTCCTTTAATTTCATCCAGCTCAAACTCTCCCTCACCATCCAATCCCTATCCCCATCAGAAACTTTCCATTGTTCAGGCCAAAATTAACCCCCAGACTCATCCTGCAAGCTTCACTATGTCCAAACAGGGATTTGTAGTAATCCGCCACATGCTCACATATTTCTTTTTGCCCCCTAATTTCACCCTGATCAGTTTCCAAGAAAGCAATGGTGCTTTTCCTCCTCCCATTTGCAAATTGGTGAAAATACTGTGTGTTAGCATCCCCCTTTAGTAACCACATCTTCCCTGATCTCTGTCTCGAGTGCACCCCCTCATAATACACATCTGATCTAGATTCTGATCTAGAGTAATCCTCTCCTTCCATTCCTCCATAGATAGAAGCCTTCCTTAGCAATAGTATCTAACTTTTGAATCTTCTAAATAATGATGTCTTTTTCAGCTCTCTTGTCCCCTTTCCACTTTAGACTCCATCCTTTTAGGAACTGTCTAAGCTTCTGCAAGCATTCATGCTAGATATTCAGAGAGCAAGAGTAGCTGACAAAATTATCCATGAAAGAACTCCATTTATTCCCTACCATCTCCATAAACCCATCTTGAAGCCCCCACTGGTCATCAAAAGAGAAATAGGATGGTCCGATGGCCCATTGTTCTCTAGTATTTATAATCAGTGGATAGTGATTTGACCCCACCCTAGCTTTGTTCTAGGCATAGAAGGTAGGAAAATTGGACTCCCAATTATCTGTCATCAAAATTCTATCTAGTCTCACCGACAAAGGATCTTTCTATTTGTTAGACCATGTAAATCTAGATCCACTTACAAAAATTTCTCTCAACTGAAAGCTGTCCAATAAAATTGTTAAAAAGCTCCATAAGATTTTGGTCCCCTTGACCTTTATTTCTCTCACTATTCCTCCTTATCAAATTGAAATCTCCTCCCATGAGAATGGGCAAAGCCTCATTTTCTAATTGACAAGATAGTTCATTAAGAAAATCCCCTGATAGATCATGCTTAACAGGACCATAGACATTAACCACCCAAAATCTGAAGTTAGTGAATCTGTTCCTAATCTGAATCCAAATACTATACTGTAGGCACACACTATTTTTAATCTCAAACACCTCCTTGTTGACCCTACTAGCAAGTCCTCCAGAGTGTCCTGTAGCAGGCACCCAAAACCAGCCAAAATCCCTATTTCCTACCAACTCCTTTAACTCAAAATTAGTAAACTCCTTCTTAATGGTTTCTTGTAAAGCCACCACATCTAAACCCTCTTGAATAATGTGGTTAGCCACAAACCTTCTTCTGTAAGCCTTTCCAAGGCCACTCACATTCCAAAAAAGAGTCTTCATCAAGAAACAAATGTAGACACCACCCCCTCTTGCACATCATCTTCATCAGAGCTATCCCCACCCTTGGAGACAAGCCCCTCATAGCCTCTTTGGTTGTTATTTATTGCCCCATGGCAAAATCAAAGATGTCAGCCTCACCCTCAGGCACATCCTTTTCCTTCTGCTTTGCTAAGAACTACTTGTAATTTGCCTCTGCTACAGCAGCCCTAGCTTTTTATTCCAATTTAAACACATCAAACTGTTCATCTATTTCATCTAAGTCTATATCTAGGTCATGCATAACAGAATGTAAAACTAAATTTGGAGTATTTGCAAGAACTGTGAAAGGGTTATGACAAGACATACCTTCAATAGTGTTTTTAGCAGTAGCCCTCATGGCAGCCTTAGTAGCAATGGAAGCCCCATCCCTCTTGTTCCTGCTGCTGGTTCTTGTAGCCACCAAAACTTGTCACTTCTTTAGTTTGCTCAGATTTTTAGACTTGGGAGCTGTCCACCCTTGAATAGATTCCTCATACACTGACTCCCTACTCATGACAGACATATCCTCCATCTTTAGAGTCCATTATATGGTTATCATCTTGAGCCCCTCCAGATGGAGCAGTCAACTTTGCTCCCTGTGAGTCATCAAGACTCTCTTGAGTCACAGTCTCTTTAGGTTTAGATTCCTGTGAATCACCAAGGCAGACAAGCTTTGGCCATCTGGATTTTTCAATCAGCATGGGCCCCTCACTCCCATGTACCACCACCTGGTTTTCATCAGGCTCCAGATATGTATCAGAGTCAGATTCAACTCCTTTCTCATCCTGTTTAGCCTTCCCTTTATCTAAATCATCTATGAGGCCCTCCATGGAGCCCTCTCTCTAATTGGTAATCAGGTTCAATAAACCCATATCAGGGTGGAAAGCAGCTATGGGGATTGACTTCTGACCCGTTGGCACATCTTCCATATCATGGTCATTGCTCCCTTTCCCATTTTCCATCATATAGTCTTCTATGCCATTCCCCTTCTTTATCAATTCTGCCCAGCCTCTCAAACTTCCCCTGTCCTCTCTTACTCTTATCCCCCATTAGGTTCTGATCCTTATCCCTATTCTGAGAATCATTAGGTTTCCCATGTCTAGGGGGCCCCACCACCCCTAGAACCATTTCCAGTGGGCTTCTCCACCTCAAAAACCAAAGTGATTCCCTCTCCATTAAAGAAAACCTCAATACCACCCTTGATGGCATCAGGGTTTCTACATCTTCCTTTGAATCTAACAGGACCCATCCTAATTAGAGACACCTCATCCACCACTAGAGGCTTAGCCACTAAGTTAGCCAAGAGTTTAACAGACTCTTCATCTCTTGCAAAGTCAGGCACCTTATGGATCTTAATCCAAACAGTTTGAAGCACAGAAGACACTGCATAGTCCCTAGTTGCCTTTTCCAGGGTCCCTTTGAGCCCAAATACCTTCATCCTGAAATCAGCAATTCTGGTGAAAGTATCCAGAGACTGTTTGTCGGGAAACACCACCAGGAATTCATTCTTGTCAAACTTCCGGACATTGTAGTCCTAGTCCTGCCTCACCAAGTGTTTAAGTTCCTTTTCCACTTTCAACTCATCTTCATCTCCTTCTTTGATTGTAAGCATTCCAGCATTAGTTCTCTCATGTATCTTGTCAGCAGGTATCTCCATAGAATAGAACCCCTGACTAGGAAAACCATATCCAAACATCTATAGCTTCTTCCCCCTAGAAGAGCCACAATCTACTGCAAGATGTCCTTCCTTCCTGCACTTGTAACATACAGGCTCCTTATCACACTCAGATTGGTGGTGGCCATATCCCAGGCATTTGTAACACTGTATATCAGCATTGGTGGAGGGATTCTTCATATTTTTGGGGTAAACAACCTTGCTCTTGCCATATGCCCTTCCTCTCCATTGATCTTGGTTTGCAAACTGTTGACACTTCTAACACCACATAAGCTAAGTTGTCATCCCTAGCATGGCGCCAGAAGTGTTGGTATAGAAACTACTCCTCCAGTAAAATAAGTATGGGATTCGCAAGCGAACAGATAATACACCATCGTAGCACTTTACCGGGAAGTATTCTAGGCATCGTTAATTTATATTTAGCTCAAGAGAAAGAACAAAAGACTTAAACAATGAGATAAACTTGCAAAACATGACTACTTATGAGTGATTGATTGCACAGTCACATACTTTGACAGAGGGGTAAACCATGATAAATAAGGAATATGAATTATAAAGCTCGGGGAATAAATCACATAGAGATTAGAGATAGACTACTCAACTAAAGGTAGGTCGATGTCGGATTAGTTCAAGAAATAGAATTTCTAGGTAGGTTCTAGTCTACTAAGTCATTCATCTACTCTAACGCTACACTATCATATATAGCACAAAAGACTCCTCCTCTATGTATAAGGATCATTGCTATAAAAAGCCAAGTCATAGCCAGACTTCCTACGCAACTTTAATTCTGCTAGACCTACCAACGGGGGATGGAATACAAAGAACTCAACGGAACTGTCACTTCCGTGATCTACCACACGACCTGGCCAATAGGGTGCATTTGCAGGTAAACGGCATCTAAGCACCTGTTGATACTAGATACGCACACGAAAAAATCAAAGAGAAATAATCCGCAAGCGCACGGATATCGGTGAGCACTTCACCCGAGAGATAAGTCCAGAGTATCATATTTGTTTTTATCCACTAGGAGAAAACGTGCAATAGACTAACCCGATCTTTACTACTACCCCTGGGCCGCAAGTCAAGTGAGAATTAAGCGATATAGAGAGAACTCCTTCGTCAGTCTTCTTCTAACCTATGGCAAGCTTTGAGACTACTATTCTAAGAGGGTACCCTAGGTAAAAACACCACAGAGGATGCTAAACCTGGCACAAAGGACCTACCTTGCCTACCAACGGGAAGTGGGTTACAAAGGCAACAAAGGGATTGTCACTTCTCTCGCTACTACCACGGTTCCGGCCGAATAGGGAGCATCTACGAGTGAACCTAGCCTAAGCACCACACTTACGCTAATGAATGATTACTCTATTCCCAACGCGAAGCGAATAAAGTAAACTCGTAAACCAAAGAACAATAATAACAACGAACTTACTAGTATTAGAAGTTGAATTGCCGAATGATCCTAGAACCAAGCCTCGGGCGAGGAGACTTGATCCTGCAGGTACAACTGGAGAGGAGACACCGTCAGGCCGGGCTTCCTCCAAATCTACTTCCACTCTATACTCTCTTAATCTCTCTTGATGCTAAAACCCTAGAGAGAAGGATCCATTCGAGGGACCCCTCTCTAGCTAATTAGGGTTTCTTCTCTCTCTAGTTGATCTAATTCTAATGAGATAATGATGATGATGATCTGGATCCAAGGGCTGGGGGCTCTGTTTATATAGCCCTCTAGGATTCACCACAGCCCTCGGATCAAACCGACCTAATCGAACGATTTTTATTCATCCTCAAAGTCGGTGGAGGCAGGATCCATGAGACTCCACCTCATTGGCTAAGGTGGGGAGGCGGCCGCGTCCACCCCTAGGGTGGCCGCCCCTGGAGTATGCCAGGTGGGCCCCAGATTGCAGGGGGTGCCTTCTGGAGTCTTCTAAATTATACTTTTTCACCCGATCGTTCTTTCTCCCTATGTAATCCCGACATGTGGACCATCCTTGGTAGTTTTTAGCTGTCACCCCGTAAATAGATATTCACCAAAACTCATAGAATTCTATCGGTGATAACCCTATATCTACCAAGTAATTGCAAATAGATCCATTTTCATGCTGAGTTGACAGTTAAAATTATGAGTTAACTACCGTCAGCAAACTCCCCCACACTTGTCTTTTGCTCGTTCTCGAGGAAAAGGATGGATTACTTTAAGCATAGCCTCAAACCAAGACATCAACATTAGATTATCCCTGATCATACCTGTACTACGGGATTCAAAGTGTCTACCACTGGACTTTGGGAAGTTGAAGATGGAACAACACGAAGTAGAGATCCTTCTTCTGTCAGTCCTGTCACTTGGAGTTTTTATAATATTTTTGCAAAGAAAACTTAGCTTACCATTCTCCATCATGTAGCACACTCGAATCACTCAATATATGTGGTATTTGTGGAGTATGCCTTAATTTGTATCCTATTCTCTAAAGGCTTATCTGGAGTTGAAGGTAATTCAAGGAATAGCATTTTTACCTGTGTATATTGACTAGTCAAAACGGGATCCTCAGAGGGGAATGCCATACCCTAGATCAAGCGTGTGCAAGTGTGTGGAATATTTGGTGGCTAAGATTATGTTAACAATGATCCTTCTTCTCTTGCACAATCTTCTTCGGAACGATGCTTCTGCTGACCTTCTTTTGAACAATGCTTTTGTTGATCTTCTTTGAATGCTTCGGAGATCATGGGCTATCTCTTTCTTTCTTTCTTTCTCTCTTTTTTATATGCTTTATTTGCATAGCCCCATGTCTCATTCTTGGATACAATAACATTTTGAATATGATGATGGTAATGATGATAACTTTCTTTCAAACATATAGATGATAATAATCCTTGAAGCATGTAGAAGTCCTAAAAAGTGTATGTATCCTCTCCCAGTGTAGGAGATAGATAGAAGGTGGAAGGCACGTTTTTGCGTACTCCCAGTGTAGGAGCAGCAGATATATGTGGGTGTAAGTGCACTTGATCATAAGAGTAAGACACCCCTCTCGCAAGGGTCTAACATGCCATGACCATTCTCAACACAAATAAAAAGCTTATGTGCTGGTCTTTCAAAAATCTATTGACGAGGCTCTATAGGCATTTAATAACTACAGAGGAGAAGTGCAGCTAAATAATTTCAAGATTTTCAAAGGAAATTCTCCAAACAACTAGACGTCAGGAATCAGGTTCTCATGGTTCATGCTATCTCACTTTCCACAACAACCTAAGTAAAGTGGGGTCCCTAAAAATAAAGTTCCCAACAGCAACAGGGATTCTCAGGAATTATCATGGTGTGAGTCTATCTTGGGGCCATGATTAAAATAATATACCTTCTCAATATAGCAAGTGATTTAATTCAAGGTGTTCCCAAACGAATCGGAAAAACGTGATTGGTATAAAATTTGGAATGCAGGGAAGCAAACCTGACCGTGGCCGAAAGCTGGTGTCAAGTGGGCCAAGTGGCCCCTTAGGGTCCACTTCGCCGAGCGCAATCTCCGTGTCATATCTTTTACAAATTTTCGATGTCTCACGAGATATCCGTTAGTTGTGTCGTCGGGTGCTTCCCCCACACTAGATTCCTATTATCTTCATTCACAACAAGGTGGAGACAAAAGAGGCAAAACATATCTAATAATATATAAATCTTTATTTCATCATCATTAAGGCCTGGATTACAAGAACTGAATAAAGACTAAACTTTAAACTAAGCACACCATAGACTACTCTTTAATCTAAGCAATCGACTAAATCTCACTAGGCCTCTCCGATGTTAGGATAGATTACGTCTACTTCTTACAATCCTCTAGAGCTTTTAGTCTCTTCTCTAATTCGGCCGTTTTCTTCTCTAGATTAAGAATTCTAGCGTCCGAGCCAAGAATGCTTCTACTCTAGACACGTTGACAAGCTTCTAAGGATGTGGTAATGGAACGCTGAGCTTCAAGTTCCTTCTCTAGGTCTGCCATGGTCTTGCGACGCTTGCATGGAGTCTCAGATGCAATGAGAGCGGCCTTGGGATATTCCTTTGATGCATCATGGCTGTGCTAATTGATTTCTAATTTCTCTTTTCCCTCACCTGAATTAATCCGTGCACGTTAGGTTAGTACTCTGCATCCATGTGAGTTCTGGTGATCAATCATTCACCTGAGGAACTCTTGCCCCTTGAGATTTGTGTTTAATCATCCTCTAATACTGCTAGAGAGCCTCTGATAGAAATAGCTAATATGTATTGGGAGTGCATAGCAGGCTAGAACTATGCATGGGTTTTTTACTTTCTTAAAAATGCATATCTATTCATATGTTCTGTACAGTGGTGTTGTGTTCAAGTCATGGTGCATGGTAACACTATCAATTAAAATGCATTGAGCAAATAATTAGCTTTAGATTTGGCTAGAACAATCCTAAGAAATAAAAATAGATTCTGTACATATGAGCGGCACTATGTCTATAAAAAGTGAAAGCATGTAAAAATGTTGCACAGTACAACTGTATTTGTAGTTTAATGTGCAAAAGCAACGCTGCTCCAAACAAATGACTTCTTACTTTGTACAGGTGGTTTTAGATGTTTTATGGAGAAGCTCATCCACAATTTATCACGGAGTACGTTAGAATGGCTAAGCGAACATGTTTGTTCCTCTCTTTAAATTAAAAAGAATCTCTACAATTTGATGTACATGTTTGAAATATGAATTGGATATACATTCGCATGCACCTTATTCCTGTGGGTCTGAATAAAGAATTCTGGTTGGTTTGTTTCTTCATCAGATTGCACCTTGGTACCAAGGTATTGTTCGTCAGCATTTTCCATCATACTGCTACTTTTCAGGTGTAGAATTTTTCCAGTTCTCATTGTCAACAAAAAGCCTTCACAAAGGTGGAGCACCTGCCCAAAGCTCCTGCTCTGCTTCATCTGATCTGTTCGCTGACTGAAGTCCAAAGTCAAGAACAAGACCATGCTGCCTGCACTGAAGACTGAAATGGAGACGAAGACCATGCAAACTGTGATCGATTCATTAGTTCTAGTGCCTCTATTTATAGGCTTTCTAGGTGTTTTGATTGGGGTGCTTGTAGCTGAAATGTGGAAGTGAACGAAAGCT
Source organism: Themeda triandra (assembly GCA_018135685.1). Lineage (NCBI taxonomy): Eukaryota > Viridiplantae > Streptophyta > Magnoliopsida > Poales > Poaceae > Themeda > Themeda triandra. Next base: position 39,073 of record JAENPR010002034.1, read on the forward strand.
TGTGTGTGGCTGTATGTTTCCAGAAAATTGCAATGAAATGAATGTATGGTTGAAATGAAATGAATCATTGTTCTGAATGATTGTAACCTGCAATCACCTGCTGTAAGATAACTTGGCTGACAATGGATAGATTTCCTTCAAAGAGTATGGCAAGCAGAAAATTCACATTGCTTGGCAAGATCAATTTGAGATTCCAAACGGCGAAGAACTTGGGAAGATGAAGAAAAGAAATGCCAAGTTACCGGAAGAACATTTCAAAACACTAAACATCTCTTCTGGTCGATGATGGAGAGCGCGTGGTGGCACGCTATGGCACCACAACACTGGCTGCATGGAGTTGAAGGGCCGTGTGATGCCCCTGGCTCCAACCTATAGGGTAGGGCGACGGTGTGGCTACAGAAAGAGGCTGCGACCGCGGGAAGTAGATGAGGTGCATCACAAGTATGTAAAGAATTTTTGGATCACAATTCAATACCTAAACTTGTCGACAATAGTTAATATAGGTCATGTGGCTAACAATGACAAAAACACGTGTATGTTGTACTGGTTAGTAGCTAGCTTCAAATCCTTGAGGTCGCAAGACCAATACCCATAAGAAACATTTTTCCTTTTTTCTATTAAAATTTGCAGCATTTTTTTCTTTTTTTTTTCTATATACTTGTTGAGAACATTCGATATTGCAACTATTTTTTTTTTGTTGCTATATGTATAGCTCTTTTGCAACACAAGCGGATATTGCACGCAACAAATTATATTCGTTGCAATATTGACGCGCTTTCGCGACCAACAACTAAAGCGTTGCAATATCACATAAGTATTGCAATGCCAACCAAAATGTTCGCAATGTAAATCAAGTCGTGGCAAAAGTGAGGACTTACTGCAACCGATTTACTACAATTGGTTGCAATAGCACTTAGTTATTGCAATGATCTTCACACTTAGAGCCACGAAATAATTTGCGTGGCAAAAATTCCACCTATCGCAACCGAAGGTGCAAATGGTTGTGATAACACCTCTTGTTGCAACCAAATCTTGCCGTTGCAACAAAAAAGCGTGGCATAAGGGTCAGAAATTAGTAGTGCTCCCTCGAAGTAGGTACGCTCTCTGGTGCTGTACTTGGCGCAGATGATCTCCCCCTTCTTGTTGGTCTTAACTCCCATGAGCGTCTCATTGTGCTTGGGAGAAAGAAGCTTGGTTCCTTTGGGTATCTTCATGATGGGCCCCTTCGGTGGAGGTCCATCTAGGAGTAGAGGCCTAGGTGGTGCAGTGAGCATGGGTTGAGCGAAGTAAGGTTGGCTATAGGTGCGAGGTGATGGTGGATGAGTAACAATGGGGGTAGGCTCATTGGAGAGGACAATGGCTTTGCTCCCGGGCTCCTCCTTTGGGATAGTGTTGAGGTCGATCCCGTAGCGAATCAATCTCCTATCTAGGTTTTGAGGCTCTGGCTTCACCATGGCTGTGTAGCAAGGTTGGAGCAAAGAGGGGAAGGCTTTAGATGGAATGAGGTTGGCCGGAGGCATGGGCTTGTTTATTGGGGCTCAAAAAGCATCTAAAGGGCATCTTCGGGGAATATCGGGACGAGAAATCAACGAAAACCCTAATCAACTTATTTTCCTGAAGGAAGAGTGTAGAATGAACATGAAGGAAAAAGGCGGCGGCGAATGGCCAAAGTGGAGAGGCGGCCGCCTCTAGGTCAAGGGCGACCGCCCCGGCCTTGAGCCTCCGCAGCTCCGCTTTTTCACAATCTTTTTTACATATTTTTGTCATTCAAAAAAATATGCTTTGGACCCCAAAAATCGAAAAGTAAAAAGGTCGGGCCCAACTACCCTAATGGAGAAAGAAATTAATTTCATCTATTTCTTTTAATTCTTCATTAGTCTCTAAAAATATTTTAAGACGTTGGCCATTTACCTTGAATAGCGTACCTTCGTTGTTGCGAAGCGTGACGGCTCCATGCGATGATGAGCTTACCACTTCGAATGGTCCTTCCCACTTGCTTTGAAGTTTTCTATGCCCGAAGAGCTTGACCCCGGAATTAAAAAGTAATACCTTATCTCCGGGTGTGAACTCCTTGATCTTGATTCTCTTATCATGCCATCTTTCCACTCTCTCTTTATATATCTTTACATTGTGATAGGCTTTTTCTCTCCACTCTTCTAGTTCGGAGAGTTGCATCTTTCTCTTCTCTCCTACTGCTTCTAGATCCATATTCCATCTCTTGATGGCCCAGTGAGCTTTGAATTCTAGCTCTTCTGGCAAGTGGCAAGTCTTTCCATAGACCAGTTGATATGGTGACATCCCAATAGGTGTCTTGTATGCTGTTCGGCATGCCCATAGTGCGTCAGGAAGCTTGTCCTTCCATGCGGTCCCCATTTCATTTACTATCTTCTCGAAGAATATTCTTTATTTGCTTATTTGATGTTTCGCTTGGCCACTTGTCCGAGGATGATATGGAGTAGCAACGTTGTGACGTACCCCATGTTTCAGCAAATATTGTTCAAAATGTTTGTCGATGAAATGTGATCCTCCATCACTTATGACTATCCTCAGGACTCCAAATCTTGGGAATATTATTTCCTTGAACATCCTCTTGGAACTTATATTGTCTGCTCTTTTGCATGGCAGGGCTTTGACCCATTTGGACACATAGTCCACTGCCACAAGGATATATTCACATTTCTTCGATGGTGGAAATGGTCCCATGTAGTCAATTCCCCAGCAATCAAAGAGCTCTATCTGGAGATTGTTGATGAGTGGCATGGCATCCCTTGAATTGATATTGACATGTCTCTGACATGGACCACATCTTCGAATGAAGTCTTTTGTGTCTTCGTACGTTGTTGGCCAGAAGAATCCACATTGCCAAATCTTCGCATGTGTTCGGAATACCCCATAGTGACCTCCATATGGTGATGAGTGGCATCTTTCAATAATCTTGATTCCTTCTTCAGTTGGTACACATCTTCTGAGTAAGCCATCGAACATACTCGAAAGAGGTATGGTTCATCCCATGTGTGAGTACGGCTCTCCTGGATAAGTTTCCTTTTGCTGCCTCCTGGGGGTACATAACCTGTAACCATAAAATTAACAATATCTGCATACCAGGGGTCAGATCTGTTGATTCCGTAGAGCATGTCATCCCGGAGTGAGTCGTCGATGGGTAGTTCCCTGTGGATTCTCAAACCGCATTCTAGACAAGTGATCGGCAACAGAATTTTCTACTCTCTTTTTATCTTTTATTTCTAAGTCAAATTCTTGGACTAATAAAATTCATCTTATCAAACGAGGTTTAGCATCTTTCTTAGTGAGCAAATATTTCAATGCAGCATGATCAGAATAAACAATTACTTTAGCACCCACTAAGTAAGACCTAAACTTATCGATAGCAAAAACAACAGCCAGAAGCTCTTTTTCAGTGGTAGCATAATTAAGCTGAGGTCCTGTCAACATTTTGCTAGCATAAGCTATTGCATGATGTTTCTTATCCTTAGTCTGTCCTAACACTGCCCCCATAGCGTAATCGCTTGCATTGCACATAACTTCAAAAGGTAAAGTCCAATCGGGGGTTGAATGATTAGTGCAGAAATAAGTGCTTTCTTTAGAATCCCAAATGATTGCAAACGGTATCATCAAATTCAAAAGGAACATCCTTGGCCAATAAGCGAGTAAGAGGTCTAGCAATGTATGAAAAATCTTTTATAAATCTTCGATAAAAACCAGCATGGCCAAGAAAACTTCTAATTCCTTTCACATTAACAGGCGGAGGTAGCTGCTCAATCACTTCTATTTTAGCTCTATCTACCTCGATGCCTCTTTCGGACACTAAGTGTCCTAGTACTATTCCTTCTCTAACCATGAAATGACACTTTTCCCAATTAAGGACTAAGTGCTTTGCCTCACACCTTTGTAAAACTTGATCTAAGTTTTCAAGGCATTCATCAAAAGTTTTTCCATAAATAGAAAAGTCATCCATGAAAACTTCCATAATCTTTTCAATCATATCAAAAAATATAGACATCATACATCTTTGAAAAGAAGCTGGTGCATTACATAACCCGAAAGACATCCTACGATAAGCAAATGTTTCGTAAGGGCATGTAAAGGTCATTTTGTTTTGATCATCAGGATGGATAGGGATTTGATGATATCCTGAATATCCATCTAGGAAGCAAAAGAAAGAATGGTTGGCTAATTGCTCTAGCATCTCATCAATGAAAGGCAAAGGAAAGTGATCTTTCCTTGTTGCCTTATTAAGCTTTCTATAATCTATGCACATTCACCATCCTGTGACGGTTCGTTGAGAGATTAACTCGTTCTTCTCATTTTGGACAACAGTCATGCCTCCCTTTTTAGGCACAACTTGGACAGGGCTGACTCACTCACTGTATGGCATAGGGTATATGATCCCAGCATGCAACAGTTTCAAAACTTCCTTCTTAACAACTTCCCTCATCGCATTATTGAGTCTACGTTGGGGTTCTCTAGATGGTGGAATATCAGGGTCTGTGGGAATGCGATGGGTACACAGGGCAGGACTGATTCCTTTGAGGTCCTGGAGTGAGTAGCCAAAAGCTGATTGATGTTTTTCTAGGATAGCCATTAAGCGAAAAGTTTGCTCCTGAGTAAGACTATCACTTATAATCACTGGAGACTCTGGATCATTTCCTAGAAAGGCATATCTAAGACCGGCTGATAACTGTTTAAACTCAATAGGAGGTTTAGGTGGTATTGCAAACTCATCTAAAGGTTCATTCTCAGAAGGGTCAGCTTCTTCTTCTACGAAGAATCCAGCTTCATCTTCTAATTCTGGTTTAGCTAAGAATTCTAGAGAAGCAGCTCTAAATTCCTCCAATGGATCATGATGTGGATAAGGCTCGGTCCTAGTGTTTAGGGAGTGTGAAATGGACATTGTGAACTGGAGTTTCTTTCCCAAACAAATGTTTAGTTTCTCAATCTGTCCTTCATAGAGACGTCTTCTAAACGGTTGTCCTATCAACAGGTGGAAATCCCATATGTTAAAGACATAAAAGCTCAAGTGCACTGGGGTTTCTTCCACCTGAAGTGGTAGGACATGTAGGATTCCCAAACAGGGGATAATGTGTCCTGAAAGATTTCTTATGAATTTCACTGTTGGGGTTAATGTCATGTCCTTAAGTAAATATTGTGCTAATGTGACAGACATGATATTTATACCCACAACTGGATTGTAGAGGGCGTCTATGCGATCTTTGTTGATTACGCAACGAATGGGAAGAGAAGATGAATCCAAATGGATTATCGAGAGGAAAGCTCTAACTCTTCCAACCATTCATTGCCCATAACAGACACTAACTCTCCTGTGGTTTTTCCACATGGAATGTCCTCATCAATATTGCAAGGCTTTATTGGATGATATTTGCTCGGTGGTTTCTTCACTATGTGATAGTTGAAGATGTTTCCGAAATCGAAAAAAAGATCAGGTTCAATATCTAGCATAAAATCAGGAAGTGGAAATTCTTTCTTTTCTTGCTCAAGACATGGGTTAGCTGAAGTAGATGATGTATCTGGCATAGAATTGGTTTCAGCTACCTGAGGTTCTATTTCTAGGAGGTTGTCTAATTCACTGGATAGGATTTGATCTAGGATTGATCTTGCTTTCTCAGCAGAGACATGCAAGAATGATCCTCCTAAAGTTGTGTCGAGCAACTTTTTACTATCCCTACTCGAGACCTTTATAAAAATGTTGTAAAAGAATAGGGTCTGGTAGACTAAGGTCCGGGCCTGATGCTAAAAGTGTAGTGAAACGATTCCAAGATGAGGCCAAAGATTCTTCAGGTTCTTGTTTAATAGTCAGAACCTTGACTCTAAGGTCGACGATTTGGGAAATGGGATAGAAATCTAGGCAAAAGTTGGAGCGTAAAGATCCCCAATCTCCTTGTTGCTTACCTACAGCCTTGTCATACCATTGTCTAGCTTTTCCTTTTAGTGAGAAAGAAAATAGCTTCCAACGGAGGGTTTTATCGGACATGCCCAATGCGAAGACAGTCACATGTTTGCTCAAAGTCTCTAATGTGAAGGTAAGGGTTTTTGTCTCCTTCTCCTGAAAAGGAAAGGTTTTGGACCAATGCAATCAACCGCGGACTCAGCATATAGCTAGGTGTTTGAATAGGTTGTGATGACTTATGTGGCACTAGGCTGGTCTCCATGGGTGTAGAAATTTAAAAGATAGGAATGGAATTTAAATTATCCATAAGGATAGAAAAAGGTAAAATGTAAGAAAAGGTGAGATAACAGAAAAAGATAAAAGTATAGGTACAAGGTGGAGCAAGATTTAGGTTATCTAAGCAGACCAACTTTCTCCCCGGCAACGGCGCCAGAAATGCTTGTTGATACTAGATACGCACATGAAAGAATCAAAGAGAAATAATTCGCAAGCGCATGGATATCGGTGAGCACTTCACCTGGGAGATAAGTCCAGAGTATCGTATTTGTTTTTATCCACTAGGAGAAAACGTGCAATAGACTAACCTGATCTTTACTACTATCCCTGGGCCGCAAGTCAAGTGAAAATTAAGCGATATAGAGAGAACTCCTTCGTCAGTCTTCTTCTAACCTATGGCAAGCTTTGAGACTACTGTTCTAAGGGGGTATCCTAGGTAAAAACACCACAGAGGATGCTAAACCTGGCACAAAGGACCTACCTTACCTACCAACGGGAAGTGGGCTATAAAGGTAACAAAGGGATTGTCACTTCCCTCGCTACTACCATGGTTCCGGCCGAATAGGGAGCATCTACGAGTGAACCTAGCCTAAGCACCACGCTTACGCTAATGAACGATTACTCTATTCCCAACGTGAAGCGAACAAAGTAAACTCATAAACCAAAGAATAATAATAACAACGAACTTACTAGTATTAGAAGTTGAATTACCGAATGATCCTAGAACCAAGCCTCGGGCGAGGAGACTTGATCCCGCAGGTACAACTGGAGAGGAGACACCGACAGGCCGGGCTTCCTCCAAATCTACCTCCACTCTATACTCTCTTAATCTCTCTTGATGCTAAAACCCTAGAGAGAAGGATCCATTCGAGGGACCTCTCTAGCTAATTAGGGTTTCTTCTCTCTCTAGTTGATCTAATTCTAATGAGATAATGATGATGATGTTCTGGATCCAGGGGCTGGGGGCTCTGTTTATATAGCCCTCTAGGATTCACCACAGCCCTCGGATCAAACCAACCTAATCGGATGATTTTTATTCATCCTCAAAGTCGGTGGAGGCAGGATCCGCGAGACTCCACCTCATTGGCTGAGGTGGGGAGGCGGCCGCCTCCACCCCTAGGGCGGCCGCCCCTGGAGTATGTGTTGACATTTCTAACGCCACTCAGTGTTAGGTTGTCATCCCTAACATGGCGCCAAAAATGCTGGTACTAAATAATGCAACTGCTACTAGAAATAAATATGGGATCCGCAAGCGCACGAGATAATACCGATGTAGCATTTTAACCGGAGTAATCCAGGTATCGTTATTTATAATTTTACCACCGGGAAGGGAATGCCTTTGGATAATGAGTGATGAGCAATGCACATGTGATAATGGAGAGCTTAACCTTGTCTATATCAATCATCTCATACGGGGTAAGTGTCACATAAAATATAGGAATGAATGATAAATGACATAAGATAAATGAGAGCATTTAGCCACATAAAATAATAGTAATAAGCCATCTCAACTTAGCACTCTAAGCTTATAACACTAGCATGGACTAGGACGATCTAGGGTATAATCCTATGTTATTCTAACTATAAAGTCAAAGCATACAATGATTAGTGCAAGAACATCTAGCAATCATGGCGGGAAAAGGTTACATCTATGCATAGTGATATTACCGAGAGAAGACTAGAGACATAGCAATGACTTCAATGTAATAGGTTTGTTCGCTAGACCTATACTCGGGAGAAGGGCTACAAAGGACTCAACAGATCTGTCACTCCCGCGATCTACCTCACGATCCGGAATATAGGGTGCAATCGCAGATAAATACGGTATAGGCACCATGCCTACACAATATCTATCACTCACCCATTGGCCTAATGAGCAAGTGCTATACGATCCTATGCATAAACATAATTCTAGTCCAACTATGCTAAACATATAATCAAAGTAGACTAAGAATGATATAATTGAGAACATAATCAAATAGAGCAAAGTCAAGTCTGATATAATAGAATAGAATAAAGTACTACTCATAGTATCACAAACAATGATGAATATTACAAGAATGTAGAGGGGAATTACCAAGAACTCCGACAGATCCGGACTCCAAGCTAGGCTTGATTCCCTCTAGATCTATTCCTATGTAGCTATGCTACTAAACTATGGAGCTCTAATTGAGATGGTGGCTCGGCTTCTCGAATCCTCTCGGATGAATGAAAGAGAATGAATTAGGGTTTCACCCGGGGGCCGGGGCTACGAATATATAGCCCCCTAGGATGAACCACGACCCCCGGATCAAACCGACCTAAATGGACGATAATTATTCATCCTCAAAGGCGGTGGAGGCGGGATCCGCGAGACTCGACGTGATTGGTCGAGGTGGGAGTCGGCCGACTCCCCTTGGGCGGCCGATGTGGAGGCTGCCGGTGGGGCCCGGCCTTCGGGGTCGCCTTCGGAGTCTTCTAGATTATACTTTTTCACCCGTTCGGTCTTTATCTCTATGTAATTATGACATGTGGGCCTCCTTTGGTTCTCTTTACGATAACCCCCCCGAGAAATAGACAATCACCAAAACTCATGGAATTACGTCGTGTGTAACCCCTATATCTAATAGGTGAACTCATATTAGTCCTTTCTCTTGCTGCGTTGACGGTACAAAATTGATACTTAACGACCGTCAACGGTATGCCAGTGGGCCCAGTCGCAGGGGTGCCTTCTGGAGTCTTCTAAATTATACTTTTTCACCCGATCGGTCTTTCCCTCTATGTAATCCTGACATGTGAACCATCCTTGGTAGTTTTCAGCTATCACCCTGCAGAAATAGATATTCATCAAAACTCATGGAATTCTGTCAGTGATAACCCTATATCTACCAAGTAATTGCAAATAGATCCATTTTCATGCTGAGTTGATGGTTAAAATTATGAGTTAACTACCATCAATAGCACCATGCTTACATGAAATCTACCACCTAACCCTCCCACGAAGAGAGCTAAGCGCTTTGCAAACATATACATAAACTTATTATCAATCATAACCATATCAAATGTAAAATTAGAATAAACTAGGAACATAATAAATAGAAACATAATGATATTAGAATAAAGTCACAAGAATAGATACAAGATAATACCAATCCTTGATGTTGAAGATCCGGAATTCCGAGCACAAGCGCCCGATTCTTCCTCTATCTAGTCTAAACCTTTGTAGAACTTGATGAATTGGAGTAGCTATTCTAATTCTCTGGTGCTGGTGGAGAGAGATCTCTCTAAACCCAAGCTCTACTGATGGCTACCTCTATAGAATGAATTCTAGAATGAATTAGGGTTTCTCCTGGGGGGAGGGGCCCTGAATATATAGCCCTCTCGGAGGCACCATAGCCGTCGGATCAAACCGACCTAAATGGATGATATTTATTGCTCCTCAAAGTCGGTGGAGGCAGGATCCATTTGACTCCCCCTGATTGGCTGCAGGAGGGAGGCGGCCGCCCATAGGGCTGTGACGGCCACCCCTGGCCTATGCCAGGTGGGCCTCAGCCTCCAGGGCTTGCCTTCCCGAGTCTTCTAGATTGTTCTTTTTTACACGTACGCTTGTTTCTCTCTATGTAAATCCGACACGTGGGCCTTCTTGGGTAGTTTTCGATAATCCCCGAGAAACGAGATATTCACCAAAATTCATGAAATTTTTCAGTTAAAACCCTAAGTCTATGGTGTGATCAAATTATGCCCTTCTTTCTCTCTAGTTGACACATAAAATTGACGGTTAACAACCTTCAACAAACTCCCCCAAGCTTATCTTTTGCTCGCCCCCGAGCAAACAACTACAAAAGATGGATCAAGAGTTGCTACAATGCTTTTACGCCTAACAAGTACACATGCTTTAAATAAGAATTTATCCCCAGACTCGAGTGGACTATCATAACTTCCAAATTTACTCATGTTTCTTTCAATCATAGGGCTTTTACCTGTACTTGGGTCATGAGCAATTGAAAGATAGAACAATTAAGTCAAGCACTGTTGTCTCATGCTCTATTGTTCCACCTCTGTTCTGGAATTTTTACAAGATTTTCAAGATAAAATTTAGAATTCCTTAGTATGACCCTTTCAAGTCTCTCAATATGTGGTATTTTTGGATCCTCTCTAAGGCATTGAAAGGAGATATGCCTTCTCTCTTGCTCTCAAAATATGTGGTATTTATGGTTCAAGGCATTTATATGTGAGCATTCACTCTCTCACCCTATTTCTAATGAAAGCTTATGTGGAGCTCATAGGTGTGGGGAACTAATACATTGGGCCCGATCGAACCATGGATCCAGAGGAACTCATCATATAACCAATCGGTTTGTGCATGTGTGGTTTTGTATGTGGATAATATAGCGGAGAGAATATTTGTGGGAGAAGAAGGGGTGCAAAAACAATTCTATCAATGCTCCTTTATTTGGAAGATGACTCCTCTAAACTTGAACTTGAAAACTTAATGAAAACTGGGCTCATAAATCTTTTCTTTCTTCTCTCTTCTTTTTTTAATACATCTTGCAGCCCAAAAAGAATACTCTTGTAAATGGTAAATTGTAGAGGAAATGACAAATGACACTTGGAGCATTGATCTTTAGATAAGTGGCTAGCAAAATGAACATGGGAAATATTTTTGGTGTTCACTCTCAGTGTAAGAGTAGAATAATTTTTTAAATGGGTAAAGATAGGATATATATGTGGTGCATACATCCAGAGTAGAAGTAGCAAGGGTGAATGTGTGTGTGTGCGCTGAAACCAGGATTTAGCCATATGATGAGTCCCTAGGGGGTCATCGGGCTCGAGCAAACACAAGCCCTACAAATGTGTGGAGGCTTCCTATTCTAATGAACAATTATAGCTGTGGTAGGAATTTTAACTCTCTGTCATAAAAGGAACTCATCATGAAACATTTTAAATTTTTCACAATCAAATCTCTAGAATTTAGTGGCACTTAGGAACATAATGAACAGCAGCTCAGACTCATCATATCATGTCTGTCAACTACCTAGACTTAGTTTAAGCATATGCTCCCATAGGTTTAAAGTGTAGAGTAAATTCAGTTGTCAAACAGTGTATCCAAATCTTGGGAGAACTCAAATTTAAAGCTAGATACTTACAAAGAATTATGGCAGAGCAACTATTCATCATTTCCATCACGCATTCTTCAAGTCTACATAGTTTTATTTATAGCAAACAGAATTTTAAAGCGACCTATATTACACACTTTTTTTGTTTGGTTTTCAATTTTTAAACACGCTCGAAATAAAGCAGTATCTGGAAAGCAAAAAAGAAAACTAAGCAATAACTAAAACAGTAAGCAAATATTTAATGGGTTTTCTGGTTTTTTTTGATTTTTTAAAATACGATAAACAACTTGAAATAGACAAACTAAAATAAAAAGAAAACTTACCTTGATAATGGGGGTCCTCCCCCAAGCTAGTCTTGCGGCGGCGGTGGTGGTGGATAATGGATGTTCAGCAGATTCACAAGGTCATGCAGGGCGGTGTTGGTCTGGCCCTGATTCTCCTGGATGGTTCCCAATGTCTGAGTGGTGTTCTGGTTCCATTGACGCTGATCATTCCACCATTGTGTGTTGTGGTCAAGGGCGGTGTCGGTGCGGTTCTGGAACGCCACTTGTTCATCATAATGCTGCTAGGTGTAGACAAACCCAATGGCATCAGAGCTGTGCCCTGGCTTGAAGTCGTGGTGCGATTCTTCTTCTTCTATTCTTGTACCAAAGGTATCACATGAATATCTAGGTGCTTCTCCTGAAGGTTCTGCTCCTGAAGGTCCTTCTCCTGTGGGGGTGAATGGTGGGTAATACCCATAATATGGCTGTGCTGGTTGGCTTGGTGGGTATGCCCATGGGTTCAATGAGTGGTAATGGGGTGCATGCCATTCATTAAAGCTGGCATGTGCTGGCTCCTCTTGAGGAACATCAGCACCATGCCAGACTGGATCATGGTTTCGTGCCACTCTCTCAGAAGCTATCCTTCGAGGTGCTCTTACATTCACGGGCTGTACTTGCAGCTCAACATGAAGGTCTTGAATAGAATATAAGGCCAACTCGGGTTAGGTAACCGGAGTGAGCATTACCATAAGTCATATACAAAATGTCGTTCTCCCTTTTCAACAAGTGGCCATGGGAAAATAGTCAAAACCATAAATCTCTCTATGATCCCCAATAAAATCAAGAGAGGCTCCATCTATCAAATTAAGACTTATGGCAAGACGAGTGACAAGAGAGCAAATGGCCACACCTCCCACTTTGTAGTGAGGAACACTCAACCAATGATGGACCAAGAGGAGAACAGGTGAAACTTTGACTTTCTTTACAGCTGCATACATCAGCTATAAATCTGCCACTCTAACCTTGCTTTCATCATCTTTGGGGAAAAGGTCGCTCCCAACCATCTATGTAAGAACCTAAGTGTGGGGTGCTCTATGTCTCCCGTGCGGTGTGCATGGAGAAATGGTCCTTTGGAGATGGAGCTCCAAAATCTATGTGTGTCATAATCACCCAAGGCTACTTCTATATCTATAGGTGCATCGTGGGGGAAACCTAGGAGGTCACTAAGGTTTCTCCAAGTGAGATTATACTCCTAGGTGAAAAGTCTAAAATAAACCCCTGACTCGGTGAGTTGAAGGGTGCAGAGAAATTCTGTGGTTAAAAGCTTTGACCCTAACTAAGGTTTGCAAAAGTAGTCCATCCAACCAACTGAAAAATGATGTCAAATTCAGTAGCCATACCTGCCTCGCAAAGAAGCATAGGATCGATGATCGGCATGTGGGCATAGCTTCTATTCTTGAGCTTCTTGTAGATGGCTCTCTCTCAGGAGTCTCTCAGGCCAAGGTCAGATGGCCTGCGAAGGACCCTTTGAGGTGCTGAGGAAGATGCCGGCGGGGGTTCAACTGGAGGATCGGTGCTCATGTCGGAGCCGGCTATTGAAGTTTGTCGGGACGAGCTCCTCATCCTTATCTTGTTGATAGCTCCAACAATTCCCTTTGCGATACTCTTCATCCTGCAAATCACTTGGAAACACAATACTAGTGTAGAGGGGGTTAGATAAAAGTTAGTGGTTAGCGTCCAGAGTCAGCAGTCTAGAGGTTAGTCATTCTTCAAGATGATTTCTAGTTTCTAGGTTGGATTTTGACAGAACCTCCCCTAAAATTTTAATTCTCTTAAGCCTACTTGGACAACATCTCCAGTAGGTTTATGAAAGACCTATTGCAGCACTACGTCTTTTCTTCACTTGCTAAAGAAACTCTTGCTCACTCTCTATTTTTCTCACTTCTCCTATCTTCCTACTCTCCTTCTCCTCTCTCAAGCCCTCCCAGAAAACTTGAAGTTGAGAGCAGCTTGGAGACTAAAATTCTGAAGTGTGTGTGGTGCATAGAAGCAACGGGAGGAAGGGTATTAATAGAGGAGGAGGTGGAGGGGCGGGCGCACAAGTGGTGGGGGCGGCCGCCCACCTGCTGCTCCCTCCCTAGCTGAAATTTTGCATGCTCCCTCTTGCTTTAAAGCTAAGCATAGAAAAAAGATGGGATGGTGGATTTGGCGGTGTTGGCATTTCTTAGCGCAGTCACCAAAAACAGACATAAAGCCCATCCCCGGTAACGGCACCAGAAATGCTTGTTGGTAGTTTCTCAACACAATCACTAGAACAAGTTCTAGTAACTATGCGAGAGTTGCCAAAAGATAGATCACATCCTATTAGAATAATATCCGCAAGCGCACGGATCTATCATCGCAGCATTTCACCCGAAAGTATTCGGATATCGTTATTTTTATTTTCCCAAAGGAAGGCATGGGTTGTTAAGTATCTAGCACGGGTATGAATATAATGTTTAGCATGAGGAGAAACCGACCAATGTGCTATACAGGGGTAAGCAAACGGTAGTTTGGATAGTGGACACACACTCAGAGCAATCTCAAAGGAATAAAGGAAAAAATAAAGAATAAAGAATAAACTAAGTGGAGCAGGCAGGTCCTATATAGTCAATGCTAGAACAGCTAATGTCACATGTTATACAAGTCAAGAGTCGACTATAGACTAGGAATATGGAGAGACCTCGGCAACTGGTCTGCCAGTCGATGGAGGCATTTATGAACTCCTACACGATATGCGAACGTGGGGGATTACACGGGACGGACAGGGCTGTCACCACCTGCTGCCTACCACCTCAACCGTGGCATGCCGTCATATCCGAAGGTTCCCTCACATCTGGACACCACGCCCACATACTAAGGAGCTACCTACATCCCCCCAGGACTCCCACCCTTCAGATGGACGAGCTAGGACATAGGTGTTGATACTAGATACGCACATGAAAGAATCAAAGAGAAATAATCCGCAAGTGCACGGATATTGATGAGCACTTCACCCGGGAGATAAGTCCAGAGTATCGTATTTGTTTTTATCCGCTAGGAGAAAACGTGCAATAGACTAACCCGATCTTTACTACTACCCCTGGGCCGCAAGTCAAGTGAGAATTAAGCGATATAGAGAGAACTCCTTTGTCAGTCTTCTTCTAACCTATGGCAAGCTTTGAGACTACTGTTCTAAGGGGGTACCCTAGGTAAAAACACCACAGAGGATGCTAAACCTGGCACAAAGGACCTACCTTACCTACCAATGGGAAGTGGGCTATAAAGGTAACAAAGGGATTGTCACTTCCTTCGCTACTACCACGGTTCTGGCCGAATAGGGAGTATCTATGAGTGAACCTAGCCTAAGCACCACGCTTACGCTAATGAACGATTACTCTATTCCCAACGCGAAGCGAATAAAGTAAACTTGTAAACCAAAGAATAATAATAACAATGAACTTACTAGTATTAGAAGTTGAATTGCCGAGTGATCCTAGAACCAAGCCTCGGGCGAGGAGACTTGATCCCGCAGGTACAACTGGAGAGGAGACACTGACAGGCCGAGCTTCCTCCAAATCTACCTCCACTCTATACCTGTCGACGAAATATCGGCGATAGCCTACCTAGGGGTATGCCCGAGATAGTAGATGATTGGCGGGGTGCGCTTAGAATACGAGCTAGACATGCAACAGAGGACAGAACACACGGTTTACCCAGGTTCGGGCCGCTAGGAAGCGTAATACCCTACGTCCTGCTCTCTGTTGAGTTTTATTGATTTGATCTGAGATGTCCTCTGGGGGACGCCTGTCCCTCCTTATATACTCTGAAGGGATAGGTTTTACATGTAAACTAGCCTATTTGGTACTATTACAATATTGTGCGGTGCACGTCTTCATCCTGTGGGTTGGGCCACCTCCTGTGGCGTGGCCCATGTACAGCCCGTGAGGGTATATGGGGTTTATACCCCCATAGCTAGTCCCCGAGCGCCATGAATCTTGAGAGAAAGCACCGTCTTGACTTTATTCCGACCAGTCGGGTGTCGAGCAGGTGGTCGAAAACATCGTTCAACATTTGGTCCGAGCAGAGCTGGATGGCCGTCTTGTGCTTGCGACCAGTTCTACTTCATGCCAACCACAATGTCGGTCAAAACGGGGTTGTTTGAAAGATTTATGGTGCTCCTGAAAGAAGAAGAAGAATTTTAGAGGACCCTCGTCTGGTGACGTGGGCCCACGTTAGTATGTGATGCCTGCCATCACGTGGTACATGTATAGCTTTAGCTTAGTAAAGACATTTTGATTTATACTGGTATAAATCGATCAGGCCGAGTCACGCCAGTGACGTGGGCCCACGTAGTCCCCGAGGTTGCTAGAAGATAGTATATGTTGTAGCAAGCTCTTAGAAAAAGGATTAGCCCAAGTCACCTCTCAGGTGACATGGGCCCACGTAGTCCCTGAGCCTGAGATAAGGTCGAACACGTTGTGTCAGGGTCTAAAAAAGACTGTTTGTGTTATACAATTTGCTTTGTATAGTAGCACGTGTATCCGACCACATTTAAGTGAAGCCGAGCAGGCCAAAATTCATTTGGGCTGGTCGGTGAAAACCATGCCATGACTTCGTCATGATCGAATTAAGACGGCTTTGCCTCTTAATTCAGTCCCCAGCGAGGTCGTGAGACCATGGTTGTAAAAACTAAACCCAAGAAATAGCTTCGCTATTTGTACGCCAGAATAACCGGTATCATTGGCAAGTCCCCAGCTTAGCTGGTGGACTGTGTGGGTTAAAGGGGTGCTATGTCACGACTTCGTCGTGATGGGTTGGAACAGTTTCGCTGTGAACCCAGTCCTTAGCAAGGCTGTCGAACTATAGCTAAAAAAGCCAGACTAAAATGGTTGTCAGTGGCTTAGCCGTGAAACCAGTCCCCAGGTTGGCTGGTAGACTGTGCGTCTGCTGAGAAGTTCGTATGTTAAGAACATACTGGTGGCTTAGCCACCATTGTGTTTGTTTAGACTCTGTTTCGATCGAATTTCTGGTCATTATTATGACTTTTATTGTCGTGTGAAGATATGTCTTGGGCTTGCTTGTATCCTTTTGCAAGATGACACTGCTTTGACCTGGGCTTTAAAAGAAAATGAAAATGTGTTAGTATTTTGAAATATAATGAGAGCCGTGACATGTACGTTGCTGCTACAGGACGTCCTCGTTTGCGTCTCATCGTCCGAGTCCGCATCTGCTCGGCGTGTGGTTGGGGTCGAACTCAGATGAGACCGAGTTGGTCGGCGCTGGTGAGGTACGTGTTGCCGTCGTTGCAGCGGTGTGCTCTGGTTGCGAGTGGTGCAAACTGCTGGCACGTGCGTGTCCATCTTCTCCTCCGAACTATGGCGACGAGCGTGTGCCTTGGGTTCGATGATCCCACATGTACATGCATCTTACTCGCCGATGCAGATCGGATCTTGGCTTGGTTATATGCATGCCGGAAATTCGCGATCTGATTGGCGCGAGCCGATGATGATGGATGCATATCGATGACGAAAATCCGTATTGCTGGTGGCTGACAGCGGTAATGGGTGCATTCTTCATGATGACGACGATGGCTCGGACGGCTTGCTTCTTCGGGTGCACCACCGCCACGACATGCATTCTACCTTGATGCACCTGTGTCTGTGCGCCGTCTCTCCATGCCAAATTTGACATCATCGTGGTTGCTGCATGCAAATTAGCTTTGCATGTGAATAGATCTCCTGTTATGGGCTTCTGCCACGTCTCTTGGTTCGTACAGGAGTAGGACTGTGACAAGTCGAATCCAAGATCGCTGATGGAGTCGACGTGTGATCTTGACTAGATCGTAATTGAAGGTGCATGTCGTTGTTGTGGAGTCCGAGGAGATGAGTGCAGCTCGGATGGCCTGCCGACTGCTTGCCGATGATTCGAGGTGGCTCGTGGATTGCGTGATGCCGGCTCGGACGGCTAACGATGTGTCGATGGTTTGACGTGGTCGGATCATGGCTTGTACACCGGAACTGGCAGTGCAAATGGGCTCCTTGTTGGCGCATAGATTGATCTGCGAGACAACAGGGGCCAATGACTGTGTCTCATGGAGTCGGCGCCGAGGTGGATCTGCGCGTCGTCGGGGCAATAGGGGCGAGTGTTCTGTCGATGGCGGCAAGGTCGGAGCTGTCAACGGGGTGCGCGTGTCAATGAACGTCAATTGATCCGCAGTGTGACGACGGCAGCTTGTCGGCATATGACACCAATGAGATGATTTCAGCGATCATGTACAGCTCATGTATATGAAACTTGGCCCATGATCTTGCCATCATGGTAACGTATGCTGGTTTGTTCCCCATAGTTGGCTTTGCTTCGTGGCTCGTTGATAGCTTCGCCGGTACACTTGCCTCCTGGGATGGCTCGACAAGCTGTGCTTGGTGCATGGTCCCGTACGTATGCACGATGGATGCATACCATACGTGCACACACACATGCGGGTACGAATCTCATGTTTGAATCTGAGATTCCTAGTTAGTCTGCGTGTCCGTGTATGGCCTGCTTCCTTCTCATCTGCCTATTAGCTAGAGCGTTATCTTGGCGGTGTTGGAGTTGGACTCCGTTGTCGTCACATGTACTGGGTGACAGCATCGTGTCGGACTTGGACGTGACTCGAGTCGGCAGGGCATGCAGACCGCTTGTGTGGTGACTCGGACGGCTCATCTTGCGGCTCACTTGATGGCTTGACGCGCGGTCGGTGTGTCCAACCAGATGGACGCCGATGATGGAGCCGTAGTTGTAATCTGGCCCAGCGTTGTCGGCTTGATGACAGTTTCGAACGGCTCGGTGATGAGTCTTGCTGCTAATTAATAAGGTGCACCACGAGTACGACAGGTGCTCTACCTTGGGGTCCCTGCGTAGTTGCGCCACCTCCTCCGAGCTCCAGCAGCGGGTGCAGTCAGATCGACTAGGTGATGTCGATGAAGAAATCGAGACGCAATAGAATGCTTTCGAAAATGCTATATCTCAGCCGGATGTTTTGTTGTTTCATTTTAGCCGGATTTGTGGCCGTCCGATCTGTCATCGTGGCGCTGTCTCCGTCGTTGGATCTGGCGGTGCGTTTGGTGGGAACGCGCGGCTGCCTCAGCGCTCTCGTATCTTCTGTTTCCTCTCTATGACAGGGGCCCCCACATGTCGGCGCCACTGTTCAATTTTTTGGGACTGCCGCCCGTATATGCCGCTGCCGTTTCCTCTCTCTTCTTATCCTCATTTCTCCTCTTCCATTTCTCTTCGTCTCCCTCTCTTCCACCGCGGCGACGGCGCGCTAGGGTTTCGAGGTTCGTCCTCTTCCCCGTCAATTTCTTGCATTTCGTTTGTTGATTTGCTTCGCCCTGATGTCCCCTGTCTCTCTCTGTATCTCACTCTCGTTGATTTTTGGTTTTTTTTGCTCCGTTTCATGATGATACCGTGACGATTTCTGCGTGATTCGATGCTTCGATTTGATGGTGCGACTTGGCGATTCGGTGCTGCGATTTGATGGTGGTGATGATGTGGTGCGGTGATGGCGGGTGGACATATGCATGTTGCGTTGACTTTCGACTGGTTTGGGGATTGATTCTCTTGGGTTCTCCCGCGACTTGCTGCTGTGATTTGGCGATTTCTATGGTTCGATTTGATGGGGGTGATGATGTGGTGCGGTGATGGCGGGTCGATATCTGCATGTTGCGGTGACCTTCTACTGGTTTGGGGTATTGATGCCACTGGGTTCTCCTACGGTTCGTGAAGGTAAGTTTCCCTTGCGTCTCTTCGATTATATGCGGTGATTCATGCTTTTAGTCGTTGATTCATGCATGTTTGGATGTTATCTTTAGATTGCATGGTTGTTTCCCCTATTTTAGGTGTAGATCTGGAGTTCTCTATGTTACTATATGCATGCGATTTTTCTGAATATTTTTGTTATGTGATTCGTTGATATGATGATCTGATTAATTAGTGGATTCTCTTGTTTACCTATATTTAGATGCTGGTATATTCATGGTTATTCACTTGCTGGTAGTTGATGTGCATTGCTTGCCTATTTTTAGTTCACTGTGATTGTTTTTCACATTTTTTCTTCAGATATTTTATATAGTGTGCTTTTTCAATGTGCGATTTATTAGGTGTTTTTGTCCATCCTCATCTTATCGCCCCTATGAGATGCTTCTGTCATTTTACAACCGGCTAATAGTCATGCATTAGCTCTTAAAATAGGTCTGAAACATCTTTGCTTGTTATATCTCCCAATGGCTTTGAATTTGCTATGCATTAGCTCTGAATTTTTGTAGGTGTTTTATATTGAACATTAAAATGTGTTAGCTCTAAATTTCCTATTAATTCATAATTTAGCTTGAGTAAAAGTTACCTCACCTGAAGCTTAGATTGTTTTTTGTGGCCTTGCTGGTCTGTGTTTTATGATATTCCATCTACTCGAACCTTTAGATTATACTTTATGCATGACTTTGTTTGACTCTAGTCTTAGCATGTTGCATGATTTTTTTGTTTAATGAATATTGTAATTATACACAGCAAAGTCCATCTAGTACTTTGCTTATGTAACAAAAATTTCTAGGTTCAGCTAGTTAGTCTGACAACACGAAGTATTGTATGTTGTGCAGTTCATGATGATGTAATTTAGAATCATCATTGATTCTTTTTTTTTTTGTTTCTCTGATTTGATACTAGAGAGGGCGCATGCACACACACACATAGAATTTTTTTGTATATGTTTCAGACTATAGAGTTCAGGTTAATATCTTATTTTTGGGTTATTTATCTTGGTCTTCATATTATTATGTGCCAGTTTGAAGCTTTAGATTATATTAAAAGCATATCTTTTCTTTGTTTCAAGCCCTGTTTCTTTTTGCTGTTGTTGGTTCCAAAGATACTCCTCTAAAGTGGTGAACATTACTACAGTTTCTTGATGATACTGATTATTTCAAAAGTAACTTGATTTTCTTGCTGTTGTGTTGAATTATATAACTTCAGCTCAATCTTATATATTTTTTTCTTAGATGGTTCGGAAAAGGGGAGCTGGTGTTATTGACTTGTCTAGTTCTGGCGGATCAGATAATGATGAATTTGAGGATATTCAGTGTTCTCAGGTCCCCTTATCAGATTTTGAGGCTTATGATGATGTTGATGAAAGAGTGGTATTTTTCTCTTCTTTATTTTTAGAATTGGTTCTTTTATCTTTGAGTCAATAATTGTTTCGATATTACTTTATAAATTTTTATCTCGTGTGTTTATTTGCGGGTTGATTCATCTCGGTGATAGTTCAAGCTTTGAACAGATTCGAAAGATGTATGTTATATTTCTTTAAATTCTTTGTCTCTTCATCCTTTATTTATGTTATGTAATCTTATTCTAACTTTTATGTTTTTGTTTGTTTCCTTCAGTATCAAAAGGTGAAAAAGAAGGAGAGAAAGCTTAAAATGGCGTTGAGGCATAAGGTAATTATTTCTTATTCTTCTTTTTTAGTAAGCTTCAGTTAGCTGTAGGTTTATGGTACTGAATCATGTTGATGCGTCTATGTGGTTGCTTTATATTGTTGTAGTAAATTCAAAGTTGTGTCTGTGTTTGGAAAATGCTAGCCTCTGTATCACTGGAGCAGTCATGTTGCTATGATTATGTTTTTAGGACTCCTGGATGACCTTTTTCATGACTGCTCATTGTAAAATGCTTGCCATTTTGTATCGTTGGATCTGTCTTGTTGCATATGTTATCTTTTCATATACTGTATGTTACCTAGAGTATACTGTTTGCATGTGTTTATGCCCAATTTTTGTCACAAATTATTATCTTCCTTGTTATGTTTTTCATACATTCTGCCCTTGCATTCATTCTAATGTATTCATCCGATTTATGTTGTCATTTATGATTGTATATATAGTGACATTAATGCTTGTTCTCCTTTTCAGTCTAAGATGCTTAAATCTGTCAAGAAACAAAGTGAAGGGTTTACCCGATTTTCAGCTTCATCTTTCAGCAAAGTCATATCTGCTCTTTCTCCTGATCAGAAATCTGTCATCAGTAGTTATGGATTTGGTTCTCTGCTTCTTTTTGACAAATGTTTCGTTCCAAACAATTTTGCTAAGTGGGTTGGTCATTTAGTTGATTCAAAGTCGAGGTGACATTGTTCGTAATGGAATTGTTATTTCATTGAGTGAGGAGTCTGTCAATATGGTGTTGGATCTCCCTCTCGGGTCTAGGCCTTTCCCCTCTGACCCTACTGCTGGAAAGAATGTTGTGCTAGACAGGTTTGGATTATCAAAGATTCCTCCTGTGAATTACTTTGTTGCCAAGTTAGCGGTGGTGAGGTCTTATCGGATGAGGATATGTTCATATGCTTTATGGTTGTGGCTTTGAGTAGTTTCTTATGCCCCAATACAAACCCTGTCCCTAGTCCGAAATACTTTGGTGTTTTTGAGGATATTGACAACATCAGAGAGTTCAAGTGGTGCAACTATGTCTTACAAAGTGGCTTCTTGATCATGTGAAGGCATTCAACAGAGGACAAGATGAGAAATTGAAGCGTTGTCTAGGTCTTGGTGGTGTTTGTATTACCTTGCGGTATGTGGGCTTGTTTATGTCCTATTAGTTCTATTTTTAATGTATTCATTCTTATTTTGACTCGCTTCATGCTTTTTGATGCCTTCTTTATTATTCTCTCGTACGTAGGTTGTTTATCCGGATCACATTGATTTTGGTAAACGGCAACTCGGCCGTCTATCCCTCGTGTTTCGTGTGGAAAGGTGATATGGTTAAGTCTTTCTCTGAACTTGATATGAGATCGCATGGTATTTATGGTTATAGGCCATGCATTGTGTTTCAGAAGACTTGTTACTACAAGGTAACCATCCAGTCTTCTCATCACTCACTGTCTATCTTTGTTATAACTCTAGTTGTGCCACTTGTCAATTTAGACATCATTTGCTCTTTTTAAAAAACACACGCTTTATCGAGTTATGTTAATTGATGTGTGTGATGGTTCAATTGTGTGAATGTATGGAATGAATGTTTTGTTTTAGTCCTAGTGGATTACGGAGTGTATGATGCGTATGCATGTAGCCTTTCGATCTCCGTATTATCCTTATTTTCTTTATCACCATGTTTGAGTTAGTTAGTATTAGCATCAATTAGTATCGTTATCAGTTTTGTTTTATAATTTATGTACTTAGATTATTTACCTCTCATCTTACTGAATTTTGTTACCTCTCATTGCATAGTGTGGTCGTCTAAAGTCAATATCATCTGCTCAAGATCTTGATTACGCTCTTCTCGTGCAAAAATGGAGGTCATTTCGGTTGTAAGCTGCCCTTGCATTTGAAGCTCAAGATTTCTCAACTGATCGAGAAGCATTCTTTTAATTGCGGTGTGTCGGTGAATATGGATGTTGTTTCTCTTGGAAATGTATCAAAAGAGTTCCAAGTTATGTTTGCAAAGCTCATGCAGCATGTTTGTAGTATTGATGCCATATCAAAGAACTTAATTGTTGATGTTATGGAAGCCATTGCTCAGACTGATCCCAATAATGATGAAGATGCTCGTTCTCCTGTTGTGTCTGCAATCCCTAATGGTAATGGTGTTAATGATGAACCTGATTTGGATTTACCTGATGGCGCTCCTGGTGATCTTCATCAATCTGAAGGTTGTTTCATGTTTTTTTTGTGATTCTTTTTATTTTGTGCCCTCCCAATCTTTTTCTTTCTTATATGTTGTGTTTTGTTTAGGTTGTGCTCGCAAAGCCTCTCAGAGCACACCTGCTGGTGGTACTGACAATGATCCAATTGATTTGGAAGCTAATGTTCCAAGGAGTATGTTATCTTTTTTTTTTGCTTAGATCTTACTTGGTTATCTTTTTTTATGCCATTTCTTTTGTGTTGTAATATATACTACTTTTTGTTTGTAGGTTCTAGTTGTAGAGTTTCTCGAGAGAAGAAAAATGGCTAGTATTCATGATGTTCTTGTTAATTTGGAAGGGAATATGACAAAGAGTAAGTGTTTCGTATCTAATCTTATATGTTTTATGTTTGTTTCTTTATTTTCATATTTATGCTAATCTTATCTTATGTTTAAATGCTGTTTACTAGGTGTTAATTGTTGACGGTTGTTAATGATCAATTTTATATGTCAATCGAGAGAGAGAAAGAGGGGTATAATCTGTTCACCATCATAGACTTAGGGTTTAAACCGACAGATTCCACAAGTTTTGGTGAATATGTGTTTTCGCGGGGGGATTATCGGGGAAAACATCCAAGGAGGCCCACATGTCATGATTACATAGAGAGAAAGACCGAACGGGTAAAATTGTATACTCTAGAAGACTCCGGAAGGCGAACCACAGCGGGGACCCACTGGGCGAGTGGTGGGTCGGCCGACTCCCTCTTTGGGTCGGCCGACTGGCCACCTCCACCAATCAGGTGGAGGCTCGCGGATCCTGCCTCCACCGACCTTGAGGAGCAATAATTATCGTCTGTTTAGGTCGGTTTGATCCGATGGTTGTGGTGCATCCTAGGGGGCTATATATTCAGAGCCCCGGCCCCTGGGCCGAAACCCTAATTCATTCAAGAATTCATTATTCGAGGTAGCCATCAAGCAAAGCTAGGGTTTAGAGAGAGATCTCCACCGAGAGAATTAGAATAGATACTCTAGATCTTCAAGTTCTACATAGGTTTAGACTAGATAGAGGAAGAATCGGGCGCTGTGCTCGGAATTCCGGATCTTCATCATCGAATTGGTATTATCTTGTATCTATTCTTGTGACTTTATTCTAAATATCATTATGTTTCTATTTATTATGTTCCTAGTTTATTCTAGTTCTACATTTGATATGGTTATGATTGGTAATAAGTTTATGTATATGTTTGCAAAGCGCTTAGCTCTCTTCCGGGGGTTAGGTGGTAGATTTCATGTAAGCATGGTGCTTAGATGCCGTTTACTCGCAAATGCACCCTATTGGCCGGGTCGTGTGGTAGATCGCGGAAGTGACAGTTCCGTTGAGTCCTCTCGTATTCCATCCCCGTTGGTAGGTCTAGCAGAACCAAAGTTGCGTAGTAAGTCCTGCTATGTCTTGGCTTGTTATAGCAATGATCCTTATACATAGATGAAGAGTCTTTTGTCTTGTATATGATAGTGTAGAGTTGGAGTAGATGAATGACTTAGTAGATTAGAACCTACATAGGATTTCTATTTCTTGTGCTAATCGATGTCAACCTACCTTTGTGAGTAGTCTATATCTAATCTA
This sequence comes from Themeda triandra, assembly GCA_018135685.1. Taxonomy (NCBI): domain Eukaryota; kingdom Viridiplantae; phylum Streptophyta; class Magnoliopsida; order Poales; family Poaceae; genus Themeda; species Themeda triandra. The sequence continues at coordinate 63,916 of JAENPR010002034.1, forward strand.
CGTGTGATTTATACCCCGAGCTTATTACTTTATATTCCCTTATTTATCATGGTTTACCCCTACGCAAAGTATGTGATTTGTGTAATCAATCACTCATAAGTAGTCGTGTTTAGCAAGTTCATCTCATTGTTTAAGTCCGTAGTTCTTTCCTTTGAGCTAAATATAAATAACGATACGGAATACTTCCGGTAAAATGCTACGATGGTGTATTATCCGTTCGCTGCGGATCCCATATTTTTTCTTGATTAGAGGAGCAGTTTTTATACCAACACTTCGGCGCCATGCTAGGGATGACAACTTAGCGTGAGTGGTGTTAGAGGTGTCAACAAGCATTTTGGCGCCGTTGCGGGGGGACGGAATAAACTTTTAGAGAAAAATTGCTTAGCGAGATACTTAGAAAATGAGTGATTGTCACTAGTCACCTCTACTTTGGCGGGTTCACCCCTCGTTGTTTTTTCTTTGTCTATATTTTATACGGGGTATTAGCAGGATTGAATCGATTCATTCAAAACTCTCGATCATCGTAGTCGGTTCAATCAAGAAGGAAGCTCGTCACCAATCAAGATGGCCGAGAAGACCTTCTTGGAGTTCTCTGCTCCAACAATAGAGAACATCCGCACCGGTCCAAAGAATAGAAAATAATATGGAGTTTGAGATCAAGACAAGTCTCATCAACATGGTGCAAGCTATCCAATTCGGTGGAAAGGTACATGAAGATGCAAGTACACATTTACAAGACTTCATGGAGATTGGAAACACCATCGCCATAGATGGAGTTAAAGAAGACCTTATACTTCTTCGCCTCTTTCCATTCTCACTAGTGGGAAGAGCGAAGCGGTGGTTCTATGCAAATAAAGAAGATATCAATACATGGGCGCTTGATGTTCCAAGGCCTTTCTAGCAAAATTCTTCCCAATAGGCAAAACCAATGCCTTAAGAGGAAAGATTACCAATTTCCAACAGCGAGAAGACGGAGACCATGTCGGAAGCATGGGAGCGTTTGCAAGGATATATCCAAGATTGTCCCCATCATGGAATGGAGGAATGGTTACTCATGCAAGGTTTCTATCACGGATTAACTCCGAAGACGCGTGAGCACCTAGATGCAACCGCTGAAGGATCATTCTTATCACTCACTCTAGGGAGAGCTAAAAGACTCATGGAGAAGATAGCGAGATAATCAAAGCTGGTCCCAAGACAACATTCAAGATTGTCACCGAGTGAAGAAGCAATAGAAGAAGTGAATGCATTATCAACCAAGATGGATGCCTTACTCCACGGCTTGACCGAGAGGGCCAAGTACAAGGAAGATCAAAGAGCAATTGAAGCAACATATAAGCGAGAATTCAAGTCCCATCGTGAGAAAGGTTCCACATTGGGTGCAACCATCCATTAATCAAGGCACACAGTCAAGTAATTATGCAAAGCAACCTACTTTAAGAGAGTTGGTTCTACAACAGTCCAAGATCAACTCATCTATGGAGGACAGGTTTGATGCTAATAACAAAATTTTGGAAAACTTAAGTATTAAAATGGATAGTTTCTCCTCTGCCATTAATGATCAACTAGAGTTCAATCAAAAGATAGAAGAAAGGTTAGCAAAATTGGCCATTACTTTGCCTGTTGCCACTAACCCTGAGCAGGTGAGATCTATTACTACAAGAAGAGGGAGTTCCACCGAGAGATCCTCCCTATCCAAAAGGAGCAAAAAGGCCAACCATGCTACCACCAAGCGAGAAGAAGAAGACTTCCAACCTGAGCTAGAAGTATTACCACAAGAATCGATACGAAGCCGAGTACAAGATCGGGAAGCAAGACAACAATTTTGAGATACAAACTACCTACCATTCCCTAGGAGAAAGAGAGGACCACAACAGACAGATGAGCGGTTTGGTAAGTTCGTGGAGGTAATTCAAAAGTTATATGTCAATATACCTCGCTTTGGATGCCATACAGGTCCCCACTTATGCTAAGTACATAAGAGATATTCTTAACAAGAAGAGACCACCGCCATCCAATGAAGTGATCAAGCTAACCGAAGAATGTAGTGCGGCCATCCTCAACCAACTACCGAAAAGAAGAAAGATCCGGGATGTCCCACTATCGTCGCACAATTGGAGATCAATATTTCAATAATGCACTCGTGATCTTGGAGCAAGTGTCGGTGTGATGCCCGAGTCTACTACAAGCTCAACCACACCGCACTTGAGCCAACATCAATGTGTCTACAACTAGCCGACCAATCGGTTCGTTATCCGTTGGGCATTGCTTTGAAAACATTCCGGTCAAGATAAGAGAATTCTTCGTGCTTAGGTAGACTTTGTAGTCTTGGATATGCATCTAGACTCAAAGGTATCACTCATCCTTGGAAGACCCTTCTTAAGCACCGCCAATGCACACATTGATGTCGGGAAGGGAGAAATCAAGTTCACTATAAATGGGCAAGAAGAGCAATTCGCACTCAAGTCGAAACAAGAGCTCAACAAATCCGCGAAGATGGTAGAAGAAGATCGAGAAAGACAACCACCAGAGACAGAGGATGCATCTCGGGATCATCAGCGGAATAAATATTTTGGAAGGTCCAATTCGGAGGACTTTAAAAGTCCGAATCCTCGCGGAAGGTAACTCGGTATTTATCCACATTTTAAATTGCATCTCTTATAATTTTCTTAGGCATATTTATTTCTAGCATTGCATTATAAAATTCTATGCCCCATATAAATAATTTTACGGTGTGTGACAACCCGTCGAAAATATTTTATCGTGGTGGCACAAAAATTTATCATTTCATGCATTTAAATTAGTTTACCTTCATTTAAATTTCTGCACCGTTTATAATTTTTATCATGGCATTTAGTGCTTGGTGGGTCCCTCACCATGGGTCCCACATGTCATAGACTACACCTCACATACATCAAATCACATAATTTCATCCACACTCACCTCCACTATCCTCTCTTTTCCACCGCCAAAACCACTCAACCGACCAAAATTTTCGGATGGAGGAAAGATCACGCAATAGCATGTGAAGTGGCAGCCACATTGGCCAACCTGGTGGGGCGGCCGACCCCACCATTGGGTCGGCCGACTCCCCCTTCCTCCTCTATAAATAGGCCTCCTCCCATGGCTTCCTTACACCACCCACACTCCAGAATTTTAGCCAAACCTTCGCTCTCGACTTCGTGTTTGCCGGAGAAAGTTAGAAAGAAGAGGAGAAGAGTAGGAAAGAGAGAAGAAGTAAGAAGAGTGAGCAAGAGTTTAGTAGCAAGTGAAGGGAAGGGATAGTGCTGAGTAGATCATCAAAAAAAAAAATAGTGGAGATGCTGTCCAAATAGGATAAAGAAAATCTAAAATCAAGGGGAAGTTCATCCGTCAAAATCAAGACACGAAGTTTAAACTTTTTGTCATGAAGAACGACTAACCCCCGGACGCCGACTACGGGACGGCTAACCACTAACCTTGTGCTAATCCTTCTCTCCACTAGTGTTTGTTTTTGTTTGTTTTGAGATACTTGCGGGATGAAAGGGCGTTTTGCGGGGGATCTCGGGAACCTTCGGAAAATCGGGACAAGAAGTACATCCCGCGAACTCGGTGGCTGGTTCCGACATGAGTGTCGACCCACCACCGAAGCACCGAAGTACCTCCCGAAGCACCCTGGCAAAGCACACCTCGCATCTCGGGAGAGTTCTCATGAGAACATCCGATCTCGCCCGAGAACCGCCCGGGAAAAGGATGTATACAAGAAGCTCAAGAACAAGCGTTTCATCCACACGCCGGTCATCGATCCGACACTTTTGCTAGCGGCAATGTGTATGGCTCAAGAATTCGACACAATTTTTCCACTAGTTGGTTGGACTTCCTTTGCAAACCTCACCGAGAAGGGGATTAGGCTTTTGACCATAGAATTCCTTAGCACCCTTCGATACACGGACAATGGAGTTTATTTTAGATTGTTTGCTCTAGAATATTCTATCTCTTGGAGAAACCTTAGTGACCTCCTAGGTTTCCCTCAAGATGCCCTCATAGATTTAAATGCAGCACTAGGTGATTTTGATGCACATAGGTTTTGGAGCAGCATTTCTAGAGCACCGTACAACTTAGCGCACCGCACCGCAGCCATAGAGCATCCTACGCTTAGATTTTTGCACCGTTGGATAGGAGCCACCTTTTTCCCATGATTTGATGAGAGCAAGATCAGAGTAGCCGACTTACAGTTGCTATACGCACTGTCAAGAAAGAAAGTGTCTCCCGTCCATCTCCTAGTGAACCATTGGATGAGTGTCCCTGGTTACAAAGTAGGAAGTGTGGCCATTTGCTCGCTTATCACTCGCATTGCCACAAGCTTGAAGTTATTAGAGGAGCTACTTTTGAGTACATTGAACATCATAGAGAATTTTATGACCTCTATACTTTTGGCCAAGGTCACTTGCGAAAAAAGTGAATGATGTTTATTATGCAAAATATGGTGATCTTTGCGATCCGGTTACCTAACCCGAAGCGGCTTTGTATCATGTGCAAAACTATCATGTTGAGTTGCGTGAGAACCGGTGAATGAGAGAGCACCTCGAAGAGTTCGCTCGGAGAGGGTGACGGAAATCGTGAACCGGTTTGGCGTGGTGCCGAAACCGCCCGAGAAGAACCAAGACATGCCGGTTTCAATGAGTGGAATGTACCTCAAGACCACTCACTAAACTCATGGGTGTACCCACCACAAAGCCAACCACATCAACCATTCTATGGTTACTACCCATCATACAACACCCCGGGAACATCGAGCCGGGACCATCCGAGCCGGGACCCTCACGGCCGCCAAGATACTCTTATGACCCCTTTGGTACCAACGATGAAGAAGAAGAAGCCCACCATGACTTTGAGCCACGTCGCCACTCCGATGCCACCAGTTTCATTTTCACCCAAAGGCACTATGATGAACAAGTAGCCTTCCAGCACAACACCACACGCCACTTTCCGAATCGCCATGATCGAGGTGGAATGACCTTGACTCCAAAGTGGAACCGAACACCACCCGAGACACTAGGCACCATTCAAGAGAACTGGGAAGAAGCCGCTTCCATGCGCATGGCTTGGTGGACTGTTGCACATCCACTATCCACCACCACCGCCGCAAGGCTAGCTTGGGGGAGGACCCTCATTATCAAGGTAAGTATTTCTTTCCTTTTGTTTCGGTTTGTTTGTTTTTCTTTGGTTTGTTTTATGCATTGAAAAAAAAATCAGAAAAACTAGAAAAACCCAATAAAAATTTGCTTGCTTTGTTTTAAGTGTGCTTGTTTACATTTCAAAGTTTGCCTTAAGATGAAAACCAAATAAAAAGAGTGTGCAAGTTTGTTTTCAATTCAGTTTGCTATAAATAAAAATGTGTAGACTTGAGGATTGCGTGATGGAAATGATGAATAGTTGCTCGCTCTAGTTCTTTGCAAGTACCTAGCTTTAAATTTGAGTTCTCCCAAGATTTGGATACACTTTGTTTGACAACTGGATTTACTCTACACCTGAAACCCGTGGGAGCATATGCTTAAACTAAGTCTAGGTAGTTGACGGGCATGATATGATAATAGTCCGAGTCATTGTTCATTGTGTTCCAACGTGCCACTAAATTCTGGAAATTTGTTTGTGAAAATTATAAATGTTTCATGATGAGTTCCTTATATGACAGAGTTAAAATTCCTACCACGGCCAAACTTGATCATTAGAATAGGAAGCCTCCTCATTTGTTTAGGGCTCGTGCTGTCGGTTTGTGTTGTATCCTTATGAACTCATCATACGGCTAAATCGGTTTCACACATTCACATGCACCCCCGCTACTTCTACCCCGGAAGTACGCACCACAAAAAGCCTATTATTATCCATTGAAATTGTTCTACTCTTACACCGAGAGTGAACACCCAAAAATATTCCTTTGTTCATTTTGCTAGCCATTTATCCAAGATCGGTGCTCTAAGTATCATTTGTTATCCCCGATGTGAAGTTGTCAAGATTGAGAAGTGTTCCATTCAAGTATTTCATTCCTTTTTGGGCTGCAAGAACTATTAAAAAAAAGAGAAGAAGAGAAAGAGAAAATAAAGAAAAATTTATGAGCCGAGTCATTGTCAAGTTTCCAAATTCAAGTTCCAAGAAGTTCAAGTGTTGAAGAAGTTCCAAGTTTCATCCAAATAAAGGAGCATTGGTAATTCCTTTGTGCACCCCTTCTCCTCCCACAAATATTTCTCTCTATTTTATATATATCATCCACATATAAAACCACACATGCACACACCGATTGGTTGTATGTTGAGTTCCTTCGGATCCATGGTTCGATCATGCCAATGCATTAGTTCTCCACACCTATGAGCTCCATATAAGCCTTTATTAGAGTAGGGTGAGAGAGAGAGAGAGTGAAGGCTCGTCTATAAATGCCTTGAACCATAAATACTACATATTCTGAGAGTAAGAGAAAAGGCATATCTCCTTTCAATGCCTTAGAGAGGATCCAAAAATACCACATATTGAGAGACTTGAAAGGGTTATATTAACGAACTCGAGTTTTATTGAAAATATTGTAAAAACCTGCAGAGGTGGAACAACGTGAGCATGAGACAACGGTGCTTGACTTAATTGTTCTGTCTTTCAACTACTCAAGACCCAAGTGCGGGTAAAAGCCCCATGGTTGAAAGAAACATGAGTAAGTTTGGGAGTTATGATAGTTCACTCTAGTCGGGGATGAATTCTTGTTTAGAGCATGTGTGTTTGTTAAGCATGATAGCATTGCGGCAACTCCGATCCATCTTCGTAGCTATTTGCTCGGGGACGAGCAAAGGGCAAGCTTGGGGAGTTTGTTGACGGTTGTTAATGATCAATTTTATATGTCAATCGAGAGAGAAAGAGGGTATAATCTGTTCACCATCATAGACTTAGGGTTTAAACCGACGTATTCCACAAGTTTTGGTGAATATGTGTTTTCGCGGGGATTATCGAAAAACATCCGGGGAGGCCCACATGTCATGATTACATAGAGAGAAAGACCGAACGGGTAAAATTGTATACTCTAGAAGACTCCGAAGGCGAACCTCGAAGCGGGGACCCACCGGCGAGTGGTGGGTCGGCCGACTCCCTCTTTGGGTCGGCCGACCGGCCACCTCCACCAATCGTGGAGGCTCGCGGATCTCGCCTCCACCGACCTTGAGGAGCAATAATTATCGTCCGTTTAGGTCGGTTTGATCCGATGGCTGTGGTGCATCCTAGGGGGCTATATATTGAGAGCCCCGGCCCCGGGCCGAAACCCTAATTCATTCAAGAATTCATTATTCGAGAGGTAGCCATCGCAAAGCTAGGGTTTAGAGAGAGATCTCCACCGAGAGAATTAGAATAGATACTCTAGATCTTCAAGTTCTACATAGGTTTAGACTAGATAGAGGAAGAATCGGGCGCACTGTGCTCGGAATTCCGGATCTTCATCATCGTAATTGGTATTATCTTGTATCTATTCTTGTGACTTTATTCTAAATATCATTATGTTTCTATTTATTATGTTCCTAGTTTATTCTAGTTCTACATTTGATATGGTTATGATTGGTAATAAGTTTATGTATATGTTTGCAAAGCGCTTAGCTCTCTTCCCGGGGGGTTAGGTGGTAGATTTCATGTAAGCATGGTGCTTAGATGCCGTTTACCCGCAAATGCACCCTATTGGCCGGGTCGTGTGGTAGATCGCGGAAGTGACAGTTCCGTTGAGTCCTCGTATTCCATCCCCGTTGGTAGGTCTAGCGGAACCAAAGTTGCGTAGTAAGTCCCGCTATGTCTTGGCTTGTTATAGCAATGATCCTTATACATAGATGAAGAGTCTTTTGTGTTGTATATGATAGTGTAGAGTTGGAGTAGATGAATGACTTAGTAGATTAGAACCTACATAGGATTTCTATTTCTTGTGCTAATCGATGTCAACCTACCTTTGTGAGTAGTCTATATCTAATCTCTGTGTGATTTATACCCCGAGCTTATTACTTTATATTCCCTTATTTATCATGGTTTACCCCTCAAAAGTATGTGACGTGTAATCAATCACTCATAAGTAGTCGTGTTTAGCAAGTTCATCTCATTGTTTAAGTCCGTAGTTCTTTCCTTTGAGCTAAATATAAATAACGCATACTGGAATACTTCCCCGGTAAAATGCTACGATGGTGTATTATCTGTCATTGCGGATCCCATATTTTTCTTGATTAGAGGAGCAGTTTTTATACCAACACTTCTGGCGCCATGCTAGGGATGACAACTTAGCGTGAGTGGTGTTAGAGGTGTCAACATTAATCTTATCTTATTGGTTGCTGTATTGTTGTATTTAGGTTCCCGTTCTTCAAGTCAGCGGGTGATAGGCAATCATTCTAAATCTGCTCCTCGTGAAGCTTCTGTTGTTCATCATGCTATTCGGAATCCTTTGTCTGATAGGACCAATATTGTAAATCATTCTCGCTCTTCGTTCCAATCGTTAGTTAGTTGAGGATGTAATTGATCTTGAGAAGGAGAATGCTTGTTCCTAGTTCACTTTCTCCTCCATTTCGTCATCGTTCGGGTTAACACCCTCTAAGGTATTCCATTTCGTGTTCTATTTTCTTTTCAAGTTATTTGTGTGTTTTTCTAGTTGTTATCCACTTAGATTTCCTTGTTTCATATTTTTATTTTTGTTATCCTAGGTTTGCTCAAGGCTCTCAAAACCGGTCTTGCTAATCATTTAGATGAGGTTTATGCTCTCCTTTTTTTTTTAATTTTCCTTGCAATCATAAAATATAGTTATTTGTATTTTTACTTTTTCTTCTTCCCTCGCTCGGGTTATTTGGTTATGCATAGTCTACCATTTTCGATGAAGAATCTCCTCTTATAACTCCTAATATTCCAAGCCGGCCTCGTTTTCCTGTCCTTCATCTTTCCGAGAAGAAGCGTCATGGTTCTACGTCAAAAGAAAAGGTTAGTTTTTTGTCTATCCATTGTTTATTTTGGTTCTTTAATTTCTCAAAAGTGGCATTGGCCTTTTTTGTTTGACTTTGCTTCTCTTCCCTTTGTCTTTACAACATCTTGGCCTTGTAGTTGTATCTCGTGGGTCTATTAATCGTGGGTCTTGTTCTTTTTGAATCGGAATCAATGATGTTTTTTATGTTGTCTTTGCATCCATTTCTCTCTCTCTTTTCTTATTCTTTCTATCTCTTCAGCAAAGGTAGTCATGTTTCTTTTACAATTCATTTGCTCTAATTATTTTTGACACTTTGTTCTTCATACGAGGACAATTCTCCCGTTGTTTGCACTGGATATAGGTCTTTTGTCCAGAAAGTTAGAAGTGATACCGCAAAGAGTGATTCTCAGCACAATTCTAATCGGATAAATCAAACAAGAGCTCACAATCTCAAAATTTGAGTTTGAACCAGACTCGTGGCTCTCCATTTGAAGCTTCTAACCATTTCGATGGTTTGGCCGGCCCATCGGTTCAAGTCCAAGGATTCCTCAACCGGTGGTAAAGTGCCACCTCATGGACCAAGAAGAATGGTTCATCCAACTCGTATTTTTGGCGGTGAATTTCAGAATGTACAAGAGAGTTTCAAAGTTTCAAAATCTCAGATTGACAATTACAAAGCTATCTGTGCATTGGCTGATAGTCGTTATAGTAAGTAAGTTATCTAATATTTTCTTGTTATTTTCATATTCTGTAATTTCTTTGCTATGAATATTAATTCTAGTTATCTCTGCAGTGAAAATGCTCTGTTCTTTAGTGGAGTGCGCTGTACTTTTTGGTGCCTTGGTGAGTCTATGAAGCCTCGTGGCGAGATGAAAAATTTTATTTGTCTCGCCTTCGTTTTCATCTATGCCGTCGATTCGATGCTCACCCACATGCATCCAAGTGTCATTACTTCTATCCTAATGCCAGTAAGTGCCTATTCTTATTTATTTGCTTTATGTCCGTGTTTTTCATTTTAATCTTTACATATTCTCGATTCCATTGAATTATTTAAGGAAAATTTCCTCAAACATCATGATGAAGCGGATATTGAAAGCCTAACCAAATCTTTCACCCTATCTCCAAAGTCTAGGCCTCTTTGGCGCCGTGATATGGTATCTTTAAACTTCTTACTTTCCTATATATTGTAATTATATTTTGGAAAGGGCATCTAGCAATTGTATTTTCTCCCGTTAACTTTTTACAATTTTTTGTTGTTTTTCCAGCTTGTACTTCCCGGTGAATATCGGGATCACGGGTTCGTTTTTGTTGTTGATAACAAGGATCATTTATTTCTTTTCTTGGATCCATTTTATGGCGAAGACCATGGCTACCATATATATGTGAGGGAACAAATGGTATGTGTTCATTTCTTTCATTTTCCTTTTTATTTCTTTTTCTAATTGCAAATTTACAATGATGTTCTATAATATTTACATCAATTTGTTGATTATAAATTTAGTGGTAGGGTGATGTAAATTTTGGATTTCAGTATTATAAATTCCAAATTTTCATTGAATCAATTCTTAGAATGTTTCTTTATGTTTCCCATTGATTTTTAATTAATTCTGTAGTCTTTGTTTCGCTTTCACCGTTACTAATTAATTTCTCTACTTGCTAATGTGTTACTAATTCATTTATAATTTGTTCTGTCTTTTAGATTCCAGAATTCAAGTACTGGTGGCAACATTTTGTCAAACGTGATATGGAATTTGAAGGATATGAAGTCAAATATCCTGTTGTTCCAAAGCACTCTCCATATGATAAGTATGTATTCATATTGTTGATTTGTTCTTAATGTCTCGATTCACATTTCTATTTTTTTCCTAACGATTTTTTCGGTGTTGATTACGGAATCTACATCTTGATGTTTCTAGAGTATTGGGCGTCTCCAAGGACAAACTTGTGTGCTTTCTTGTTTGTGATGACATTCGAATCTCGAGTCAAGTTAACTAATGAAATGCTGTGGAATCCTAAGAACAGCGGTGCGAAGCAACTTGTTACATCCTTTGACATTGAATCGGTATGTTGATTTGCCTTATCTTTTATATATTTTAGATTTCTGTTATTTTTCCTTTTAATTTAATCTTCAATTTATTCTTGTACTTGTTTTTCGATCGATGATTCGCAATAGCTTCTCTCGGGTGTGGCTGCGGTCTTGTTCTCGCAAATTTTCACATTGCTTTTCTCCCGATAAAGGCTACATATTATCTAGAACCATATAGTATAGTACTAGTTAATATCGTGCACATTTGATATGTTTGTGATGATGTGCATAGTCACACATCAGAACTGAGATACACCAAATATGTCTATTACTCTATTACATTTAAAGCCATTACATAATAATAATGTCTTGGATCTTTATATTGTTGGCATTTCTTCCTCATTCCATTTTTCTACTTGTTCTTCTCCACTTCATTGCTTTTCTTTGTCCCTTTCTTCATTCTCTTGGCTTTTGGTTTTGTTGGCTAATTGTCATCGAAGGTACAAACATCATTAGTAATGTATTTTTTTTCCAATTTCTTATTTTATTCTTTCTTGGATGTGAATCATCAAGCATTTTGTATGATTAATTTTTGTGGTTTGATTTTTCTTCTTCTTCCTTTCACGTGCTTTTTCATCTTGTTCTTGACAACTTCTATTTTAGTCTTCATCCTTTTTGGATCTTCCGGCCTTCCCTTTGGAATTGCCGCCTCGGATCAAGAATTACTTCCGCCATTTCATTCAATGCATTTTCATTGGTTGTTCTGTTCAATGTGAGCATCTCCATTATCTTGAGTTGCTAGCATCGCATCTATGTCCAATTCAAGCCTCTCCATTTCTCGTTATAAGGTAATTGGTAGCCTCCTCCATCTTTGATGCTTTTGAATTTATAGTCTGTTGACTTTCTTGTGACACATTGAATCTAAGGATTGAACTTGTCGAGCGCATCATTTTCTCTCCTATGTCGGTTCAACTTGTGTTCCTTTTTCCTCCATCGTCAATGATGTACTTCTCTGGTATCTTGTTGATTTCTTTTTCTATCATGACTTTCAGGATATGGGAGCATAGGATGCCATCCTTGCTGAACTTTGCACAAATGCAGTTAAATTCTTCATTTCCTTCTGTTAGGTCAGTGAGCACAATGTAATTCCTTATCCTATGGATCTTGTTCACTTGATTGCTTACATTGCCATACTTCAAATGATTTGCCTTTTCGGTTTCTTTGCAAGCTAGTTTGGAAGTAGCATGCAATTAATCTAAAATTTTTTGTAGATATTCCTTGTGTATAACTCTTGCGCTTGTTGCTCTATTGTGTATCCAAACGGTAGCTCCTTAGGCCTCTTCTCAATGCTATCTTTGGTCTTCTAGGTTCTCCGCCCCGTCAATTCCTTCTATTAGCCTTGAATTCAGTGATGAAGCGATATCTTTTGTATGTTGGCCCCACGTTCTCCTTGATTCTTGCATTAGTTGCCTCACTTCTTCTTCGTGGTGGATGAATGGGAAGAAATCACTTTTATAGTACAGGGATGAATCTTTTCCTGGTCTCCCACATTTTTGAGAAGTACTTGTTGTTACAGAATGATTTTTCCTCAATCATCTTGGTCCACAGTTCCTCAAATTCATGCTCACGCTGACACGTTGTTTACTATGTCTTCAAACTCATCATATAGGTTCACCTCATCGTCATGTTTTGCTGCGAATACTTTTTATGTTCTTGTTGTAGCATTTAGTCTTGATATGGAACCGGGCAGTTCCGTGTCTTGTATTTGGCATGACCTCTTCTATTGCTGCCCTCATCGCTTTGTCTCGTCCGTAATTATAGACTAGGGTGTTTCCCCTCCCATTGATTCTAGGAATGTGTTGAATACCCATTTGAATGTATCTATAGTCTCATCACATAGAAATGCACATCCAAATATGCATGTCTGTGAATGTCCTGTGATGCCTACAAATGGTGCGAAGGGCAGCCTGTACTTGTTTGTCATGTATGTTGTATCAAGTGACGCAATCTCCAAACTGCGTAGTATCTCGGTGATGATCCATCTCTCCAAAATAAGTTTTTCGATCTCTTGTCATCATCCGTGGTCTAATTTGTAGAAGAATGATGGGTCTTTGGTCTTCTTGATTATGAAGCTTTCTATTACTTTGCTCATGTCCGTTTCCTTTAACCTCTCTGATTTATTTCGGTTACGTAGTTGCTCACATCCTTCTTTTGACGGTGCATTAGGCCCTCCTCTAAGATAAGCCATGAGAATGGATATCATCTTCCTTGTTGGTATGTTGCTCTCATTTAAAGTTCGATCATCAACTTCTCCATTTCAATCATATACTTGTGTCCTTTGAAGTTTCCACTGGATGTAGCTCATGGTTATGTTCCAAGTCCAGTACGATGATTGACCAAATGCCACCTTCTTCTTTTGCCACAAAGACGCATGGGTGTCTTGTTTTTACTATGATTGGTTTTTTTGGTCCCTTCTTCTTTCCTACTTCCTTATCTACTTCTTGCTCTAGCTCTTAATCGTTTTCTCTTTTCCTTTATTTCCTTTGGGCTTCCCATGCCTATTACACTTCACCGTAACTTTTGTCACCTCACCTTCCCTTTTCTGTTTCTGTCCCAAAGAGTACATACCGTTGTTTTCAAAGCCCGCAATTCTGCATAGAAGTCAAAGAATTTCTGCTTCCTCTTGTGGAACTCCGCCCCATGCGGTGTGAACACCGCACTTTGCTCAAGATCAACATTGTTTCCTTTGATGTTGCTATTTGTTCCTTCATTATGAATTCCTCAATCTCTTCTTCGGTAAGTTACGCATTTCCATTCCCTTCGCGTTCTCAATCTCTTCTCGCTGTATTCCCTCACTAGGCCCCGTTTCGCACTAGTGTTTGTCTCAAGCTCACATTTGTTACTTGTTGCGGAGTCTATTTCCATGGTGTCGAAGATTCTATTTTGCCAAAGGTCTTCATCATATTCAGGTAACTCTTACGTATCCCAATTTGTCATAAGCGATTCCCGAAATATAGAGTTTCAATAAATGTTTTAGTATTTGGATGCTTTGTAGAATATCATTGTTTTGTATAGCTGGAAATGTAATTTGAGTTTACTTCTTTTTTAGAATCTTACTTGGAGTATTGATGATGAGCATTCGAAATTCTTTGTTAAACTCAATTTGTCCTCCATAAGCTCTGTAATTTGGTGAGTAAGAAATGTTTGTTAGTAATCATCTAGGTTTCAAAAGTTTCTTGTTCTTAGTCATTTTACACAATCTTTACTATGTGTTTCTCCCGAAATTGTTGCATTCAATCCCTTTGCATCTATCTCATTTGAATTCAATTCCTGCAATGTCATGATGTCATTAAGAAATGTTACATTAACTAAAATTTGTGATTTGGCAATATTATTTTTTCTGCAACCTTATTTATCCATTATGTTGGTTTTTCTTACCTTATTGATATCTCCTCCAAGCATCATACTTGTAAATGTTACTTGCATGTCTTGGGTTATGCATTTACATGTTTCAAGAATTTTACGTCAAATCCACGGAATTTACACTACCAATGTTCATGTAAGTTGTGAAACATTGACCGTAAATTTGTACTCTATGGTATTGTAAACTTTCTCGTGATTACCGTTTTGTTTCTTCTTGGGAGTTTCTTACTTGATCTATCCATAGCCCATTTAAGCTTTCACATTCGTGTCAATACAAAATGGAGTTATTTTTATTGTTTATGTCGAGGCAATGTAAATATATGTCTACGCACTTTAGTTTTTCTTTTGTTCTTACCAAGTTATTCCCCCCAATTGTGTACCGATGTGTATTCTTTTGCTTCAACGATGTTGCTTCAACATTTGAACTTGCTCCGCATGTGCCTTTTCTCCATTCCCCCTTGCATATTGTCTCGATGCGTTTGCATCCGTCAACATAAATATATTTAGTTGTGTTCATGTTAACCAAACTGGATGTTGTTTCTTTCTTGTTTCCTGTGTTATTTCATACCTTCATGATGCCGTCTCATTAGAAGCTTATCGAGATCTCGTTTGTCATGGTTCTGATGGTGTTTCTCAAATGGATTTGTTCCCGAGGTATGCAAAATTTGGGCATTCATGTAATGCCCGGATCATTTATCATATGTGTATGACTTTTTGCATTATATTGAGTATGCAAATAAGTTATCTTTGAATCTTTCTACTTTACACGAGATTGGTTCCATTGATGTGTACCATAGTATCACGATGATCCATTGCTTGTGCTCCTTCTGCATTGTGATTAGAGATTACGTCTATCATTGAAATGGCTGATGTCACACCACTAAATGTGGACCAGGATGAGTGTAATGCCTCATTTTTTATCTACATTGCTTTAATTAACCTATATTCTTGGTTCGGTATAGTACCTCATTGTTTGTATACATCTTTTGCATATCTTGCTTGCCATTGATGGCTGAGATTTTTTGGTATGTTTTTACGCAAATGGATTTCCTGTCATATAGCCCAAAAATGTGTGTTGCCCCTGTCATTGGTTAGATTCCCATGATCTCTTCAGCAATACACGGATGCGCTTGTCCTGGGAAGGATTACGCGAGAGAAATTGGTAGTTGTTAGTTAAAATCACATGATATGGCTTAGATTATCTAAAATTTGATGTACTTACCTTTGATTTTTTGTTGATCGAGAGAAAGATGCACGAAATTATCTGGAGGTTCCATCCTTGATTCCCTCCTTTGGTGGAGCTCCCGTCGGTGATGGATCTGGAGGTTGCATGCATGCCTGTTTTCGTCCCTCGATCCCCCCCTTCCCCTCCCAATTCGATGTGGACTTGTTTGGTGCCTGGCGGTTGATCGCGGGCAAGTTTTCCCCTTCCCTTCCTACTACTCTCGGACCTTTGGAATCGTTTCTTTCCGATCTTCTTGGTCTCCAAGTTTGGAGTTTTTTCGTTTCCCCCTTACATCTTTCATCATATTCCTTTTTTAGTTGTCCTTGTGTTTACATGGTTTAACACCATGGGCCTTTCTTTATGCAGTGTAATCTTTCCTATGGGCCTTTCTTGTTGTTCTTCGATTCAAGTGGGCCTTATTGGCCTTGATTATTTTTTCCTCTTTTATTCGCATTGAAGTGGGCTTTTTGGGCTTTTCTCATATATTTTATGTATTGGGCTTCTATTATTTCAATGTAGTTGGCCTTGTGGGCTTTTCTTATTTTTAATGCATGGTCCAAGGAGGGCTTTTCTTTTTTGAAACCAGTAGTTCACGGGGCTTTGGCCATTTCATTTATTGCATTACCATCTACTCCACCTATCCCTCATTCTTTCATTTTCATTTTATTTGCCTCGTTGTTTACTGGCCTTAAATACTGGTTCCCTTCCCTCATTCTCCTTCCATCTTCACTTCTCTTTACTTCTCCCGTGCGTCCTTTGTATACGAACAAGGATCCCAGTGGTCCTTTTCTCTGAGGTAATCCTTGCCACTTTTCTGATGCTTTTATGCGAACAAGAATGGTTGGATGCTTTCTTTCTTGTTACATTCTTTGCGTCTCTCTGTCTCTCTTTTCCTTTTCTCTCTCACCCACTCTTATTCTGTTACTGTGTCTCAGTAGTTTTCTCTCTTAATGCAGTAAGCATTCTTTTCTAAGTTCATTCATGCTATTCGGATTGCTTTCTCCATTGGGTCCATTTTGGACTTTTTCTATAATCTATCATATGTCAAACATAGAACAAATATGTAAATTTGCAACAATTTTGCATGTGTTTTCTCCACCATTTGGTCCATTTTGGACTTTTCTATCTTGTCATATGTCAAACATAGAATAAATTTGTAAATTTGCAACAATTTGCTTGTGCTTTATTCACCATTTGGTCCATTTTGGACTTTTTCTATAATGTTTGTCTTATGTCGGGCATAGAATTAATATGTTAATTTGAATCAATTTTTATGTCATATTCACCTTTTGCCTCATTTACGAGTTTTTTGTATAATATGTTTTATGTCTAGCATAGAAATAATGCGTGCATTTGCTACAATCAGCTTATGCCACCTTCATTATTTGCTCCATTTGCACATTGTATAATCTTTGTCATACTGAATTTGGAACATTTTTCATTGTATGTGGATCTCTTGTTACAGTTGAATCTGGAATCCAATTATGTTTTATATCTTGTCTTTCCATCCATTTCTATCCTCTCTTATTAATTATTGTGTCTCGGTGTCTCTTTTCCTTTTCTCTCTCACCCTCTCTCTTCTCTCTCTCTCTCTAAAACTCACTCTTAGCACTAAGATTGACAATTAGTTAGTAAAATAAATTCAATATTTTTGGTTCGAGATCTTAAATCCTTGGATGTTCTTTATTTATTCTTCTTGTTATCTTTCTCTATTTGTTTTTGTTATTGCTACAACTCTTCTTGACCTAAATTTACGGTGTCGATATATATTATTTTACAGCGATCGATCATTGTAAAGTTATTTCTTTTGGTGGTGTAAATTTATGTTTCTAGTAACATAAATTTTCATTTTTGGTTTATGTCATTTATGTTGTTGAATCTAGTCTATTTTGGTCCATGTGTCTATTATGTTAAACAACCAATTGTCTATTTAGACACTTATCTCTTAATGCATCTTCTACTTGGTGTGTATGTAGATATGTTTAGTCTCGGTTCATTTCTACGTATTACTTTTAATTTGTTATATATTTATTTAGATGGGGTTCAGTACTTGAAGGAGAAAGGCATTTGAATATGTCTTTGAAGTTCTCGGTTTGAATCTGGTCATAGTCCCTAACACGATAGCATTCGGAGCTGCTCCTAGCGTGCTATTGCTACTTATTGATAAGGTTTGCATTGTTCTTTCTTGGTTTTGAAATTTATTGAGCGCAAGCCTCCTACAATGACGGTTAATGAGTTGAAGTCTTTGTCTTGATGATATTGATGGGGTTGTTTATGCCTTAGCTAAAAGTTCTTCTCGCCCACATCAACTTAGACCTTTCAAGATTGGTGTTGATAATGCTGCTATCTCTCGTTTATGTTGTTGAAAGTATTGTCAGAAGGATTGATTCTTGCCGATCTTTCAATGACATTCTAGTTAGGTCAAGGTATGTTGATTATATTCATTTTTGTATTTCATGTTTTTATTATTAACTCTCATATCCATGTTTGCTAATTACCACTATGTATTTTATGTTTGGTAGTTTATTAAGTGAGCTTATATGTCTTTTGATTTGTTTCTAGGTTGTATCTAAGAAGAATTCTCTTGATCCCAAAGCTTCGTTCCTTTCATCTCAATGTTGAAGTTGTATCTTTGCTTGTTATTAACAACTTGGATTTAGAAGTTGGGGATCACCGAATCGATTGTCGCAAAGGGTTTTCCTATCGATGATCAGTGAAAGCCGCTTTCGACAATCCAAGAAGCTAGTTGCTCGTGTCCTCAAAGCAGAATCGGGTGCTGAATATCTCGCCTTTGCAAGCTAGTCTTTGATTCAGGCAATTCATCCGTTTATCTGAAGGTTCCATCGGAGGCCGATGCCAATTTGATGGCGAGGTCGTTCATTCAAAGTTGCGAGGCCACTCAATATCATTCTATCGCATCCTTAGTGTCATTGTTCGCCCGAAGCCGCGAGATCATTATCGTAGCTATGCTTGCCGCGATTGCCCCATGATGTTGTTTGTTTCATCTTTATGTTGTCTTATCTTTAGTACTTTAAACTATCTAGTGTTCTCCATTTACATTATGTTGTGTTTGATGTTTTGAACTTTCTCGTGATACATTATCAGTTATTGTAATAATTTTACCTTTCATATTTCTCGCTACCTATTATATTTTTGTTTATGTATGATCTTATGCTTGCAGGTTTAAGTTTTTAACTCCGCCTACTTTGGGGGTCACATTCTCTTTTGTGTGCCCCAAAGTGTGAGTCCCAACCCTGGTAAGGAGGAGGGTGAAAACTATTTTCTGTTTTCTATAGTCATTTGCAGGTGTGTGTTCTATTATCGGCTGCCATAAATTGTGTGTATGGAATCAGCGGGTTGGTGTTCTCTTTTATGTATTTTTTACATGGCATAACCTTTTGATTATCTACATTTTGAGTTTCCACCTTTATGTTTTATTTATTTTGGGGTTTCTACGGGAGGATCGGAGATTAGTTACACTTAAGGTTAGTATCCTTGTAATCCTTACATTGCTAATCAATTCAAAGTTACAATGATATTTCTCATTATTTACAATATTTCTTTCATTGTAACTTTAACGGGTGGGCTCATGTATATTTATTTTCCCAGCAATGTAAATCTTGATCATGGTCATTTGTATCCCTTTATTCAATCTACAATATCATTTATCTATTTGGTCCAATAGTCTGTGCATACTAAAATATGTATAGTGCGTATATATGATTGGTTTCATCTGCCTTTCAATGATAATTGTTTGAAAGATGTATATTTGCTCTTGATATCTTGTCTACTTCAATTTCTGGTCTACATGTTTGTGTCTTCATGAATCAATCTTGTAGGTTCTTATCTTCAATTCAAAGATATTTTACTAATTAATTTGTTCTTAGGTTCTATTTAATGGTGGGTAATTCTAGAATGTGGGGTTGTTGTGATTGTTGCATGAAGTTTTAGTGGCGGATCAACCTAATCTTGGTAAGTTTTAGTATTCTTGATGGCTGCTCCTTTGAAATGCTTGAATTGCTAATCAATATGTATTTTACATTGGCATTTTATAGTATTTACAACATATTTGTCATTGGAAGTTTATTGTTAGGCTCATGTAAATATAGGTTACCTGTATTGTAAATCATGTATATTTGTTCTTTGCCTTTTCATTGAAAAAATTCTTTGTGCTTTTAAATTTACTGCTGCATGATCAAAATTAATGTTCTTGTGCCAACTTTTATTGAGAAAAATTTTCAGTTTCCATTTCTGCATGCATGTCTGTTATTTATTCTCTCAATTATTTCTTTTTCTCTAGTTTAGGTCCAATTTCCCATAAAAATTTCTCTTGGTCAAGTTAGTTAGGAATGCAGCTTCTTCACAATGCAGGTTTAGTTATTCTTGATTTGTGGATATCTTTTACTCTTCATTTATTAGCTTTTATGAATGTTTCTACGCTTTTAATTAATAATAATTTACAATATGTTTCCAACATATTGGTCCTTTTGTAAGTTTATTGGAAGGGTGCCCTTCATATTTGTTCTTAGCAATGTAAATTTTAATTTTAATATGGATGGATTCTACACTTCATGTTCCTTATGGCTGCACTTTGTCTACAATATGTCATATGTTATACATATAAGTAATATAAATTTGCAAGTCCTTCATTTAAATATTCTGTACCTTCTCATTTGTCCATTTTGGACGATATATGTCTTAATTTTGTTATCACCTCGTGTATTTCATTGATAAGTCCATATTATTTTCTTGCTATCTTCACCATTTGGTTCATTGGACTAGGTATAATCTGTTTCATCTGTGCAAACATACTTTGGTTTTCCCGGAATTTGGTTTTTCTCTTTCTTCTTTTTCTAAGTTAATTCATGCTATTCGGATTGCTTCATTTACCTCAATATGAAATAAAGAATGAAACAGGCCCTTCACATTGTCCATTTTGTCGATATCTGTTTTAATTTAGTTATCACCTTGTTCATTTCATTGATCAGTCCATATTATTTTCTTTGCTAGGTTCAGTTTTGGTTCAGTGGAAGTGGT